>VXAZ01008626.1:385367-415580 GCA_013399875.1 Gymnorhina tibicen | reverse complement strand
CGAGTGCCCACTCGCCGCGTGCCTGGTGCCGTCGCCACGGGAGCCGCGCCTGTGAAGCCGCGCCCCGCCGGGAGCCGCGCAGGCTCTCTAAGACCCAGCCATCCACAGGCAGGCAGCGTGCACACCCCCCGCTGCCCAGACACTGCCAGCACTGCCCTGACTCGCTGGTGGTAACGCCTTCTTTTNACACTGCCAGCACTGCCCTGACTCGCTGGTGGTAACGCCTTCTTTTTCTCTCTGTCCCCTCTCTCTCCTCTCCCCCAGTCCTTTTCCATTTTTGTTTCTTCTTTTTTGTCTCTTCTAGCCCTCTTTCATTTGGGCAACTCCTTTTCCTTCTCGTTCTCATTATCAATAGACGGTTCTCAGGTACAAGGTTTGCCTCATTTGGCTTCATTTTGTTCCCGACCATCCATTTTTAGAAGAACTCTCCACAGTTCCCCACAGTGGAGCACAACACCATTTCTGCCAATTGCCTCTTGTCCTTTAACTGGACACCATTTAGAGTCTGACTTCATCTTCTTTAGTCACTCCATTGGGTATTTATACACAAGGGTCAGATCACCCTGAGCCTTCTCTTTTCCAGGCTGAACAATCCCAGGTCTCTCAGCATCTGATCAGATACTCCAGTCCCTTCATCATCTTCATGGCCCTTCACTGATTTGCTGCAGCAAGTTCCTGTCTGTGTTGTACTGGGGAGCTGACAACTGGACCCAGAACCCCTGATGTGTCTGTCTACCAGTGCTGAACAGATGGGAATAATCGCCTCCCTCGAACTGCTGGTGACCCTCCTCCTAATGCAGCCCAGGGCCTGCTGGCATCATCTTGAGGTATTACAATAGACAGGGGCAGAGGGCAGCTGCCAACATGACTGTAATTCACTGCCCAGGAATGCCAGAAGCATGTCTTCCAGTTAAAGAGCAGCAGCCTTTAGGCAAGCCAAGTACAGGATGCTAGGGATGATGCTTCATGGGGAAACTGTTTGGGAGGGCAGGTAGGAAGTTTGAGGGGAGAACCACTATTCTGGTACTAGCCTTCAGTTGTCAGTGAAAGAAGAGCTATATAGAAGCATGGAGTCATTTAGGATGGAAAAGATACTGTGGGTGGTGGGTTGGTGGTAGGGAAGGGGCAGCTGCTCTCCATACAAAAGGAGATTTGCCCTGTTGCTGGCAGATGGGGTAAAAAAAAAAGAAGAGAGGTTAAGTATAAAGTGAGGAGAAAGGAGTGACCAGACACTAGCAGATATATCCAGGATCTCCAAGGGACTGAAGCCTCTGACATTCATGCAGTTGGAGTTGCATGTGGTCCTTCTTGCTCCAGAGCATTTCCTAAAGTCTTTGCCATGATTGAAGGTGGATGGAGCGTCCTTTTAAATATTCTTTTAAGGATCCTGTTGGAACTACTTGTACTGGAAGGAGCCACAACTACCCTTGCCTGGACTGTGAAGAGCACAGATTAACTGTTGATCTGAAGGATGTTCTCCACTCTGGCTCTGAAGTGGTATTGTGCATGGTAATAGCAAACCTCCAGCCTCCCTTAAAGATCTGCAAAATAGATAAAGATGGAACACTTATTCTTGTGGAGATCCTCAGGGAACAGCTGCAGAATGTAAAGGATCAACGGCCATGGCAAAACATTATTTCTGCTCTCTGAAACACACTCCTTTGCCCTAGAGGTGGGTCAGAGCATATGGGGTCAAGCTGTCCATTATCTAAAGCACAGGATTATCCAAAGGAATACAGCATACACGTCATTTTTTGGATATCTTGGTACCACGCTCTAGCAAAACTTGTGAGAAAAGCTGGTTTTGTTATAATATGACCTTCAGCAGGTCATCTAAGCTCTCCTTGGGCCTTTGTTTCTCATCTCTTCCAGAAAGGCACTGTGAAAAAGAACACGCGGCTGGTGAGTGGCACTGCCAGATGAACTGGGGCTGCTGCTCTGTGGTGATCAAACATCTTCCCAACCAGGTGGGCCCATTTCTCCTCCCTCACAACCCAGCTGGTTTTGGGCAAAGCACTAACAGGAAACAGCTCTATGTTTTCATCTGGTTGGAATGGTGAAATGGCTGAGGGGAGGACCCAGAGAGCACCAAAGCTGGCACCAAGATGGAGCCAAGCACCTGGGCAGGGAAGAGGTGGAAGGTGGCAATTCTCCGGCAGCAGCCAAGGGAGGGACCTAGCAAAACATCATCTAAATAGCATGTACACAAGCTATTTACCAGTGTGTCCTGTTAGCTGTGCGGGGACATTTGTAAAAGCTTTAGCCAACTGAATGGGTCACTGAAGAATGTTGCCAGGGATTTATTTTTTTTCCTGGTTTTCCTAGTCCACTGAAAAATGACTCGTGTTGGTGGAGATAACAAGAAGTGCTCACTGAAATAAAAATTGCCAGCATTCAGCAGGGTGGCACCTCTGCTCAGTGCATGCTGTAAAATTCCAGCAGGCAAGGAAGGCCACTTGGCTCTTGTTCAGGAACTGGCAGGAAACAACCCCCACTAAGCTGTGATTCAGCACCAAGGGAAAAAGAAGAAAAAAGACATATCTTCCTCTGTAACAAGGAGTATAAATGTACACGGCTAGGTTAGTAAAGCTATGCTGCCCTGTCACATCTGGAAACCCAGGCTGGGGGGGAAAAAAAATCCAATTAGCTCCAACTGGCCTTACTGTAGTGGTCCTAAATCA
Organism: Gymnorhina tibicen; assembly: GCA_013399875.1. Lineage (NCBI taxonomy): Eukaryota > Metazoa > Chordata > Aves > Passeriformes > Artamidae > Gymnorhina > Gymnorhina tibicen. The sequence continues at coordinate 412,899 of VXAZ01008626.1, read as the reverse complement.
GTCCCTAGAGAGCTGTTGCACCAGATAACTGCATCCTGCAGTGATTGACTACATGCTCTACAACATTTGCCACAGATGGCAGCCACCAGCCAGCAGAGAGGGGTGCCCATTAGCAGAGAGGCAGAACTCAACTAAAAGTGCCTCCCCCAGCCTCAGAAAGGTGGTAATGGCATGCAGCAGAGCTGCTTCCTAGCAGATGCCCCTCCCATGCAAAAGAGGTTGCTGGTCTAAACTAAAAGGAAACAAAAAAAAAAAAAAAGAAGAAGAAGAAAGATAAAAGAAAAGAAAACAGACCCTACGAAATATTATTTGTCCCCTTTTTTTTTCCTCCCTCACTGTAAACCACCCAGGCAAAGTGAGAGCTTATAACCTTCCCTTATTCCAGGTGCTAAAGCTTGCTGTGTGCAAAAAAAAAAAAAAAAAGAAAAAAAAAGGCACCGTGAGAGCCTGGCTGGATTCTCTCAGCTAGCAGGTGTTGGAAGCCTGCAGGGATCTGCAGGTTAATTAATACTGACTTACCAGGGTTGGGGAGCTTATTAGCCTCCACCCTAAAAATGAGGAAGACAGGAGGAGCCCTCTGGGGGGAAGGCAGGTAATGTTTGTGGGGAGGGAGGCTGAGACAGAGCCAACACTGGGGAAGAGGCTTTAGGTAGGGGCTTATGAATTAGTTTTTTATCCCTTTTCTCTCAATAAAAGCCAAGTTGAGAATAAGTGTATTCTTACACTTTAAAACAAGCCTCTAATTTGTCGATGGTTAGCAGGAGCTCTGGTAGCTGCTGTGCAGAAGCCAAATGAAACTTCCCCATGCTGTACCCAAGAAGAGCTGGGCGAGCACTTTGTTGTTGCTCACCTTTGCTGTCTCTGGCCCTAAATGAGGAATTTTTAAGGCCTGTAAGGGAGTGGGGGGATATATGTGACTTGCTGTCAGGGCCTGTGAGACCACATGCTTGACTTGCCATTGTTGCTGTGCTCACCTGCCTGCCTGTCATAGGACATACGTTGCTTTCCAATCAAATCCAAAATGTCTGGAAAGGTATCGCTGGCCAAAGCCCTGTTGACTGTGGAGGAGAGAAGGAGGAACAGGAACAACACAGGAGGGGGATGGGCCCAGTGTTTAGCATAGCTGCAGCTCCCAGCATCTCTGCAGTTGTTTATAGTTCAAACAACCGGCTGATGGCACCCACTTGCACCCTCTTGCTCAACGATGTCTCTATCTCCTCTTTCCCCCTCCTCCTCCTTGCCTTTGAGGTGTTGGCACCCTGACAAACTCAGCCCTGGCCTCCCCAGGGAGCGGGGTGAGGTTTGTCAGGCAGCGATGAGCTGTGCATCCCGCCTTCCCTGCTCCTCCCGGCTCTTGCCCACAGCATCCTCTCACATGGCCCCAGGCAGCTGGGGCAGCTCCGGGTGGGAGACAGGTGGGAGATGTCCCACCAGGGTCACAGGGGGTGTGTGCCAAACCACAGGTCTGATGCCCAGACAGGTATCAGTGAGGAAGAGGGACACGGAGCACCCTGGAATGAGAGTGAACAAGAATGAGCAGAAGACACAGAGGTTTGGTATGGAGGGAAGTGAGAAATGGGGAATAATCGATTACTTCAGGGCACCTCTGAGAAAGAGGTTAGAAGGGTGACAGGCATAAAACTGATGCCTGTGGTGATCGCCCTTGTCATCTTCTGGGTGTGTGAAAGCCCTTCTCTCCTCCAGTATGTTGGATTCAGACCTCTCATCCGTGGTGGGTTCTCAAAGCTAACCCCTGTCAAAATAAGCCCCTGATGATAGTAACAATTACCTTTGAAAAAGTTTAAAAGAGAAGAGTAACACACGTTTTTATTTGGGGCGGCGGCGTGACTGGTATTCCGGGGAGTACTGCTAGGCTCCAGGCTATCACTAGTCCCAATTCTCAAGAGAAAACTCTTGTGTTTCATTTCACGTGAGAAATGAGAATGAACTCGTTCCCATTTCAGAGGGTTTGCTGGGATGCCCCTTTCCCTCCTCCAGCATCTGCAACCAAGATCTAAAAATCACAGAAGCGATGGGGGTGGTGCGCCCCGCCCAAGTATAATTCCCAAATTCCTGCCCCCCACACACGCACATCCCACTGGAAGCTGTTGCCTGCAGAGGTTCAATCTCGAGCCACCTAGTGGCACTTCATAGAAACCGGTATTACAGGCAGCTTCAGGATCTAAAGTCCCCAAAAAGGGCAGGAGACTGAGAAGATTTAGCGGCAGCTTAGAGGTCCGACCAGGTTTTGCCGCAATTGCACTGAAAGCTCTTTTTGCTGCTGGCTGTGCCATGCTGTGCCTCGCTGATCCTTTGGGGCACGGACCAAATGCTGAGTATCTCAGCAGCAGCTAGCAGGGGGTGCAAAGCCGTGCAGCCCCCTCTCCTAAGACCCGGCTTGCCTTGGTTTCCTTTGCTCCGAGCTGAAAGCACTCGTGTTGCAAATGCCTTGGATGAACAGAAAGCCCTCTCTTCTGCAGGGGGAACGTGTAGGGGCCTTCATGGGGCCCTGAGCAAAGGACTGGGGTGGGGGGAAAGGTTTATTTTCCAGGGATAGGGAAGGGGAGTATGTCTGGTGCCATATCCCTGCAGGCACTGCTGGGGGGGAAGTGGAAGTCGGTGAAAAGGAAGTCCAGACAGCACCAGGGTATTTCCTGGAGTGATAAAGTGCTGTGGAATAGACGTCTGAGTCTGGAAGCAGCCAGCTTGTGTTAGTAAGTTCTGAAACATGTGAAGCAAAATTAAATTCATCAATCTGACCACTATTCATTTCATTATGTCAAAGAAGAACTTGACTAGTTCTTCTTTTCTTCTGCTTTCTTGAAAGGGAAACCCAAATCTGCAAAAATCATAATTCATTCCCCCTAAATTCAGCAGCCCCCGCAAAAGGCAGGTCTTTAATTTTATTTTGTGTTTTAAAGTTCCATAGCTAGGAAGCTTTAAGCACTGCAAATACTTGTTTTGCATGAGAAGATGCTAAGAATCTCACAAAGTCATTTCTTGCCAGAGCTAGGGGTTAATGAGAATAACAAATGTCAAAGGTTTACAGTAAAATCATGGATATTCACAGTATTAATACAGGGAACTGTTTTTTGAATTAGTTTCAGTTTTCTCAAAGCCAAAGTTTTCCTTTTTCTTTTCTTTGTTTTGTTTGTATGTTTCATTGTTGTTGTCTCTGCAGAACATAACCCAAAATATCAAAAAGCCAACTGAGAGTCTGGTTTAAAGGGCAAAATACATAGTATGTAGAGGCAAGGGTATGGCAAGAATGCGGTGATTGGACATATCAATCATTTCTATGGCAACAGAGGAGGATATAGCAATACTGTAGAACTGAGCAGAGGAGACTGGGCAAAACAAGATCATTATTTTACACTACCAATATCTTCATTTACTTGTAGAGATAGAATCACAGAATGCAGAAAACCGTATGTGAAATATCCCGAATTATTATTTATAATTTCACATTAACAGTTTACAGAAGCAAAAAACATATTGTATACAATGAGTGTGTCCCTGTTCTTCCAAGGAGTGTTTGTAAATCCATATGACTGTAAACAAAGGATGCGTTTTGTGAGAGTGTATGTAATACCCTGGGAGTGTGTGATTGCATGTACAGACACAGTGACTGAACTTTAAATATCCACAAATTGCCTTTCTATATGTCTCAGATGAAAATCATAATGTTTAACACAAGGAGTGATAATTTTCATATTTTTCTTATAAATGTCTTTCTTTTCCTTTTAGTCACCACGGGTGGGATTTAGGTTGCCTAAGTTACAGTGCCTGGGTGTGAGATACAGCTTGAACTGCAATGGTAGACAAGGAAGTCTGAGCCCATACAGTTGGTGTAGCAACTTTCTAGCAAGCAACTTTCTTCCTGAGGTTGATCCCAGCATTTGGTCAGCCAAATTGCTCTCCAGACTCCACTAACTATATGGTCTACATCCTTACTGCCTGTACCAAGAGCTTAGACAGCTTGCTTTCACACAGTCAGGCTTTAGACACCTGAGGTGCCAGTCCAGCTGCCTGCCCATTGATGTCTGACACCTTTTCAGACCCCTCTGGGTTGTTGTGAAATCTCTGTGGAGCTGGTGCCAGACCTGTGGGAGACTACTGCAGCATCAGCTCACAACTAAGCAAGATAACCAACACCAAATGGCATTAAAGCTGAGGTGACTGGATCAAGTCCTTCTGGAGGGTAGCAGCAGGCAAGGAGTCGGGTGTGAAGTCAACGTGGGGAGTCCAGGGAGCGAGTCTGGGTCAGCAGGGGATGGGGCAGAGGGCACAGGTACAACTACAACATAGCAGGGGCAAGGGCTGGGCACCAGGGCGTGAGCTCACAGGACCAGGGCAGCCCCTGCGACGAGGGGTACAGGGTGCATGTCTGGGGGTCCTGTGGGAGGCTAGTCAGGGCAGTTACCCCAACACCCTAAAATCAGGGTGAGACGAATCCGCACTTTTGATGTTTATAATGAAGATATCTGCATTTGAGCCTGTCACCCACACTTTCTTTTCAGTAGCTGGAAAGAAACAGGAAGTTGTATAATCTATCCTGAAGATACGCTATCGAAAGAGAGAAATTACTCCCTGGAAATACCTATATCTCTCCTCTGACCACAAAGGGAATCTCAGTGTAGATGGGTTTGCTGTAAAATGGGTCAGAGGAGCCCTGTTACATGTACCTCTAAGATCCAGAATGAGCACAGACACGAGTGCTTATGTCATCAGATATGAGATAAAATGTACACGGATGTAGCCCCACAGCGTGGAGCCTTCCTATCCACTCACAGGCATTGTATCTATCATGATATTGGAGGTTATATCAACATGAGTTGCTTAGATTAAACACTGATGATGTCACAAAAATGTTTGTTGGCTGAGCCCTTGAAGGTTATTCCATTTCCTATCTGGAGGGCAGAGAAGGTACATACTGCCCCTCACTGCTCTTCCCCATGGGTCTATCCTTGTTCTTAATTCTCTTTAGCTGTCTCTGCATGGCAAGAACGTGTTGAAATATTATTATCTTTAGTTTCAGAGCACGGTCAGGCGTAGAGCAAATACCAATTGGCACACAAAAGAGAGATGTGTATTGGGGGTGATAAGCAGTAGACTGACAGCTTTGTTCTTCAGCTCTTCCTCTGCGGGATAGCACAGACCTCCCCCCTTTGCCCAGACAGCTTCCACATCTGACCTTGTGAGAAGGCACTGCAGCCCCATATTCCTTTTCTCAAATAGGCGCTAATTAGTCTTGCACACAGTGGCAACTTTCATGATTCTGACATCTCTCTAACAGAAGTGGAAACAAAAACATCAGCTCCCGGAAGGTTATCTCTTCTCTTGGAGAAAGCCAGACACAACTGTTTTGAATTAAGGTACAAAACAGCCTCCCACACAAGGCCAGAGATGGTGCTGGAAGTCTCCTGCACACCTACGTATAAACACATACAACACAGTGTAGATCATAGAATAATTCAGTTTGGAAAGGACCTGAGTGCCTTCCATCCATCTGGGCCACCCCTTCACTGGAATGGGGCTCTCTCAGAACACATTGCTCAGGGCCTGGGATAGTTGTGTTATCAGCATCTCCAAGGGGGTTCCCAAACAAGAATCAACCCCTCCACGAGGTTTGGTTTTCCTTTTATCTGATTGGGATTGCCTTTGTTGCAACCTCTGCCAACTGCCTCTTGATTTGATCTTGACCTTCACTGTAGCTTCTCATAGTAACCTTAGAGCCAATCTGCTGAAACAAATGAGCAGACTGCATGGTGGGTGGAAAGCTGGCTGCATTGCTGAGCCTAAAGACTTGTGCTCAGAGGTACAAAGTTCCACTGGCAGCTGCTTGCTATTAGCCTCCCTCAGAGGTCAGTGCTGAGGCCAGTACTGTTTAACATCTTTCTAATGAGCATTGCTTTCCCCTTGTTCATAGAGCCATTTATTGCAGCTAAAAGGCAGGCAGGGTGGGCAGACATGATTTGTCCTTGCTAAGGCCATGCTGGCTGTTCCCAGTTATCTGTCTGTTCTTCGTGTGTGCAGTCACAGCTTCCAGAAGATATGTTCATAATCTTTCCAGGTTAGGCCAACCAACCTGCAGTTCCTTGGATCCTTTCTCACACTTCAGATGTAACATTTGCATCTTTCCAGTCTTTGGAGGCCTTCCCCGATGACCACAGCCTTCCAAAGATGGCAGAAAACCAAAGCTGTCTCTCTTAGCACCCTCGGATGCATGCCAGGTCCCATGGACTTCTGTCCTGCCTGTCTGCAGGCCACTTACACTTTACAATATCAAAGCACGTCCACCTACAGTTCCATGTTCTGTAGCCAGTGCCAGGAAGTGCAACATTTTAGCTGTGTTCTTCTAGAGAACTATTCATGTGTTTGTAGTTTTGGTTGGGAGATTCTGGTCTCGATACCACTGCTTTGCAACTGAAAGTGGCACTGCCTGCAGAGAGATACAAGTCGAGCTTTTCTTTCCTAAAAAGACTTGCAACCACCATCCACCCCACCCTTAGAAACTCTGCAGTCCTTAAAGGAAACTTTAGGTCCTCCCTCATAAATGTCTCCAAAACCAACACAACACTCCCTGGAGAATCAGGAACTGGAAAGCAGGTCTGAAAGGTTTGCTGTTTTTTTTCTTCCTTCACACATTCTGCCACTGTAAATAACGTACTTGTTGTATCAAATCCTGCTTCTTGCTCAGCAGCAAAGGGTAGAGTATCTGGTGGCCAAACTGGCTGCAGGCTTCCACATCTGAGGGCGCTGAATGGATCCCTTCACAGTTGATGTGCAGAAGCGGCTTTCCTACCTTTCTTCGTAAGGCAGACGTCTAAAACAGGTCAGATGTTTCTCACAGGTACTGTCAGTTGAGATCAATGCTGCCTGGAATGTATATTAAAAAGTGGCACAGGTCTCTAAAAGTGTGTTTCTGGCCCCTATACTGGCCCTCCAACTAAACTCTGAGTCACCAGAAGAGTCCTGGTAGAATTACTATATCTTTGGACATAATTAAACAAATCTGGAGGGAAGCAAATTCTAATTCTTCTCTGAAAGCACCAAGCCATCAATACCAAAACCAAAACGTTAGCCTGACTACCTCAGATGATTTTGAAGACAATGATGATTTCTTAGAAGCTGCAAATTTGCAGAAAGGTTTTGTGTGAAAATACATTTTTTGTGCTAGCTATGTCAACTGTCAGAACATTTCACTGTACACTTGAAGTTCTCTCTTTCACTGGCTTGCATATGGTGGTTTAGTTGGGAAATGTGTGTAAAACTGTGTGTGCCTATATCTCCCTAGGCTTAGCGCAGGAGAGAAGACAGTAAGGAATCCAACCCCTTGCTCTCAACAAACATGTTCAGAAGTTGAATGCAGGGATTAGCCTAGATACTCCCTACAACATTGCATCAACGTCATGTTTGCATAGTTACTCCCAGTCCCAAAACAAACAGTAAGGAAATAGTGAATCAGACCACAGAGGTTTCCAGAAACCTGAGCAGACAGACTGACTGAGGTGCTTGTGCAATGAATAAAAGACTGTCACTTCTCCCCAGCCAAACTCACTCTGGAGTAATTTACTGAGTGTTGCATGAAGCACCTGTAGTTTCAACATGAGGACTTTTATCATTCTGCTGTAGGCTTGAAGTTGAAAAAACATTCTCTCATCTGAACACACAGTACATTCAAGAAGGGTTTTTGCTTCAGGACAGATAATTCCTGAAACTTGTGCTTTCTCAGCTGAGCCATGCTGCATTCCTAATTCCTAGTAGGTCAAACTCTGTTATCCTCATTTGGGTTGTCTGTTAGAAATAAAGAGGATTTTCTCAGAGAAGGTATTGATAAAAGATGAAGGTCTAGAACCAGCTACACTAGACAGGGAAGTGTTTCCATTGCATTAACAAGTATTTTGAGATGAATTAAAATTCCTTTAAATCATAATATGCAAAAAGATTAAAAGATATGTGAAAATATTAAAGCCAGAAACATAAATATTTTTCATTTCATGCACTTGCTTAAGATATCCTTGGTTTTACTTCATGGCTTTTAATCTGCTATTGTCAGAGGGCTATAATCTGTGCAGCTCCAACTTTTTATTTACATATTTATTCTCTAGTGGATCAAACACAGCAGATTTAGCATCTCCCATTTTTCCACCGAAGTTAAGTTTAGAGAAGGTAAAAGCTTTAGAGAAGGTAAAAACTGTAATCTATACCTTTCAAGTATGAAACACTTCCTCTAAAATTAAAGAGAAAACAGAAAACAAACAAAAAGGACCCCCTTTATCTCTATGCCGAGATAAATCTATCTGTGAAGGTAACAAGCGTAATGAGAGAGGAAAAGGTGCCAGTAGACAGGTGTGACCTGGCTTTCATTAGCCATATCTTTATCTAACTGGGTGGAGACACAGAAGAAACAAAATCTTTCCATTTAGCTGTGTCATTATGGGGTGAGGCACCCTGGCTTTGGTGCACTGAAACTCTGACAGTGGGTACAGTCATGCTCTCCCACTCCAATTGCTACATCTCTTTCCCAGCCTCTCACTGGGTTTTGTCCCCACTCTCCCCAGCTTTTCTCATCCTGGAAAGTGGTTATGTGTCCAAGAAAGCATTTCCCTTTATACCCTTCCAGTACACCAGCCCCTTAGTGGTACCAAAATTTTTGGCTCCCATTTTTCCCCTCTCCCATTTGGTCCTCTGAGGATCTGGGCAGTTTGATTGAACAGGCAAAATGCAGCTCTCGGATATGTACTTGCTACACCCACTGGCTGAAAAAGAATTTGCACCTGCAGTACTAAATGAAGATTTGCTCAAACGAATTTAACGAGACAGCTGGTCACGTAATGTATGCAACTCTGGCTGTGACAGAAGATATGCCCATTAATAGTTTCAGAAAGAGAAAATTAGCTTATAGCTCTTTTCAAAGAGCAAATAAAGCATTTAGGTGCACTGCAAGTAGAACCACATAATTTCATTAACTGCAACTTCTGAGATGACACAATGGTTTTTCTATTGGTGATTAGAAGCTATTCTGCAAATGCTTCATGAATTTAGCATAAATTACCTGCAGAAACGCAAAAAAAGAAAGACAATGACATGCAAGGCACCAGTTGTCAGGAGGAAAGCTTTAGTCCTGCAGCCAAAAAGCATGTTGCTTAGTGCTCAACACGAGCTAAGAGTCAAATCCAATAGCTTGCAGACGTCAAATATTTTGCAAATATCAAATGAAATATCTCACAAAGAAAACATAGTTTGAATATTGTTCCAAAATATTTAGGCAATACTTTGAAATGTTTCTATTCAAAGACAACTGGGAGTTTTCAGTGTTTCACTAGCTCAAATGGGTCAGCTCCAGCATAAGTATTATTTTTATCTGTTTCTACCAAGAGAGTACAAAAATTCTAACACTTAATATGTTTAGCTAATGTTTAGCTACAGCTAATGCTGTAGCTGGAAGCAGCACAAAGGACATAAGGCTTCACTGTGCTATCCAGGGATTAAAATTGGCAAGTGTATTTCGCTAGCCTGGTTTTCTAACAGACTCAGAGAGCAGAAACGAGAGACACTTACTGCATGGAGGTTCTCCCTCTCTGAATGAAGGCTTGCTCCCTGTGGAGTGCTTTGTGGTGTCAGAGTGAGACCTCACACAGAGGGACATCCATCCCCAACCTGGGTGACTGCCGGAGTGCTGGGGGGGATCTACAGCCTGGTGCAGACCCACCTACTAAAATACAGCCTGGCTTGTGGGTCAGTACCAACAGCTCAGGAGAGCTTTCTGCGTTGCTGGTGGTCCATAGCTGGGTTTACCCATACCTCTGACGATTTCTTGACACCTCTTCCCACAGCTCCCTTAGTGCACCCAACCTGTTGCAAATGCTGTTTTATGAATCCTGAATCCTGTGGTTTTATGAATTTCCTGAAGCTTTCAGGTGTCACAAACGGTCACAGTAACAGAAAACAGGAACCATACAACTCACATTAGTTTACCCTCATCCCAGCCCAACAGAGCCGAGACCCATCCCAAATCCTCCTGCGTTTCACAGTCCTCACAGAGACCAGGGCAAGATGGGCACGGTGGGGGGGAGAACTCAGGACACAGCTCGTTGCCTGTGTTTCTGTCTAAGCTGCCTACTGCAGTAAGAGCTTCTGTACTGACTTTAATGGCACTTTTATATGACTCTGTAGGAGATATGGGCTAACTCTAAAGGCCAGGTTACAGCTCTGCAGGGCAGCCTCTCATCTCCCCCCACCCCCAAGAATCTCCCCCCACAGCTGGTAGTAAGGATCCTTACCAGTCATGGTATCTGGGCAGCTTCAGCCTAAGACTAACCCTCTGCTGGCACTCAGGAGGGATTTTCAGTAACCTGGAACACAGGTTGATTTTTCTATATATAAATACTGGATGCAGCAATGTGATTAATGATGTTATCTCCTGTCATGAAACAGGGAAGTTTGATCCAGAGCCAGTGCTGGGAGGCAAGGGGAGATGAATCTTTGGCAGGGATAAGGGTGATTATGGCTCCTTCTTCCCTGAGCTTGCAGGTCTGACCACACACCACTCAGGGCTCAGCTCTTTTTTTAAGCTTCGCAAGTCATGTTGGTCCAGCCCAGTGTTAGCGGTCAGAGGTGGTGGTGCAGGAGATATTACAGAGAAGCACTACAGAGAGAAACCCTCAGGAAAACTCAGTCCCAAATGAATTGTTTCAGAAACTTTTGATGATGTTTTTCTAGATCAAGCTGCCCACATCTGATCCCATAGAAGAGAAAGAGCATGTCACAGCACTTGACTTGAGACAGATTCCCAGACTAGCAATGTGACATGCCCTCTGGTGAGAAATGGTGGAATAAAACAGAAAAATCCCCAGATTTTGTAGCCCTCCTGGATTCACCAGCCCACTGTTAGAAGCAGTGATATTTTTCCCATTTGGTGGAAGATTTAAGACCAGCCTCTATCTAAGTCCTTCAGCTGAGGTTGCACGGTAGGAGGCTATTTCATATGTTTATGTAGCTCCCTCCCTGGCACTCTGCATCCTCCTCATTCACTGGTCTTTCCAACAGGATCTGCTGAGCCACTGGCTTCTCTGCTGCCTCTATACAGAGAGCTTCCCACCAACCAGGTTCTCCACTTTCTGTGTAGAAAGAACTTCCTACCAGTCATCATGTTTCCTTTGCGACAGTCAGGTCCTCCTCTGTTACAAACTCCTTTATGTGTCTGCAGTGCCAGGGCAATGGCTCCCAGCCCCAAAAATGGCCTGGCCTGGCCTAAAGCTTCTTCCTTGGCCCTGCTGCTTACCTGGTGGTGTGGGGGAAGCTGGAATACGACATGATAAAACTTGTTTGCCAGAGTTGCCAAAGGTGAGTCTGTTTTGCTTCCTTGTTTGCAGCACCTTGACAAGGTCAGGTGGAAGCATCTGGCAATGAGTGACTCACTCAAGGCTGCCTTGTGAGTCAGCAGCGCAGGCTGGCAGGGCTCAGGAATGCTGATGGCTGGGTCTCCTGCTTTCCCTGTGGTTGCCCTAGCAAAACTCTCATGGGTGAGTACAGAATGGAAATATCTCCCATAATGAGGATTTCCCACTGCAAATCTTGGCAAAGCTGAATTGCTGCAGATTTACAAGCTTCCATTCAGATCTTCTCTAATTCCTCTTTTGAAACCCCATTACCTCCATCTGTGTTGCCTTTTGCATCAATCAGCCATTTTTACTTGATGGGCTGTTTTTGTGTTTGTTTTGTTTCTTGCAAACTCTGATAGAATTTCGCCAGCTGAATTTTGTAGACTCCTTCATTATTCACATCTTGTGTGCAAACAAATGCAGCCTGCACAAGGAAAAAATACAAATCAGCATAATTTTGTTTTTCTAAGAAAGCAGAGAAGTTCTGAGTTTTACCCAAATCAAAGCCGTTTCATTGCTAAAAGAAGTATTAACTAACAAAGATGGCAGTACTACAACAAAAGGATTCAGAAACATTGCCCAGAAATTTTCTTCAGCCCCAGAACTGATTATTTTGCAGCTTTCCTTTCAGTGGCATTCAGTGGCTGTGGGTCAAATTCAGTCTGATGTTGAAGAGTGGCCAAATTTAAACCTTAATTTTTTTCCCCCATAATTAAGGGGGAAGAGTATCTTTGCTCACAAGCTAGTGGGGCTCGTATACAGAGCTTTAGACAAGAGTTGATGGGGGAGGGGGACAATGCCAAGTCTGCCTGTGGCAAGCTGTGAGATGACACACCAAGGTTAGAGGGACGGAGTGCCAGCAAGGGCCCTCAGCCTGTTGCTCTGAGAGTCATGGGTCATGGCCGTCCCTGGGATCAGTAGAGGCTGGGGGTAGAAGAGCTTGAGAGCGACCCGGCAGAGAAGGCCTGTGGATGCTCATGGATGAAAAGCTGGACGTGGCTCGGCAATGTGCACTCACAGCCCAGAAAGCCAACTGTGTCCTGGGCTGCAACCAAAGCAGCAGGGCAAGGGAGGGGATTCTGCCCCTCTGCTCCGATCTGGTGAGACCCCACCTGGAACACTGCATCCAGCTCTGGAGCCCTCGGCACGGGGAGGACGTGGATCTGTTGGAGTGGGTCCAGAGGAGGGCCACCAAGATGACCAGAGGGCTGGAGAACTTCTCCTATGAAGAAATTATGAGAGAGTTGTGCTGCCTGGAGAAGAGAAAGCCTCAGTGGGACCTTGTTACAGCCTTTCAGTACCTACAGGGGGCCCTCAAGAAAGATGGGGACAAACCTACTAGGCTTCTTGCATAGGACAAGAGGTTATGATCTTAAACTAAAATAGGGTATATTTAGACTAGATTTAAGGACGAAAATTTTTACAGAGAGGGTGCTGAAACATAGGTTGTTCAGAGAGGAAGTATATGCCCTGTCATTGGAAATATTCAAGGTCAGGTTGGATGGGGCTTTGGGCAACGTGATCTATTTAAAGATGTCCTGTCTCATTGCAGGGGGTTAGAATAGAAGGCCTTTAAAGGTCTCTTCCAACTTAAACTATTCTGTGATTCTACAGTTTTGTTAGGACTCCAGAAGGCCTCCATGTTCCCTCCAGAGGTGATCAATGACAGTTTGCAGAGGGACAGTGGGTAATAATTTTGTCTTTACTGATCATGTGGTACGGGCAAGATGGATGAACAAGTATGTAGGCAGACAGCCTCACAAATGAGCACCGTCCAGGACCATTCTCAGTCTGTAGGGCTAGAGGAGATAGAGTTTAGCCCATGCCCGTTGTATTCAACCATCTTAACTTCTTAAGAAGGATATCTACTGGGAACAGAGCCTTGATCATGCTAGCTGCTAAATCCCTTGGAATAGCATTAGTCACCATGGGCCAGGCACCTTTAAACGAATGAGCTGTGTTGATCACCAGGGGCCAGCAGCTGGGAGATTCCCTGTCACTAATTAATTAATACAGGAGGAGGGGGAATTCCACAAAATGCTAGTCTCAGCTGTGCACTGGGCTAGGCTGTTATACAGTGCACAGGGCTTGTTCTCATCCCTTCTTTAGAGGTTAGTGCCTTCTCCTCTGCACCAGCTCAGTTGCTTGCACCGTTTGAGGACTGACTTGGATCATTTCACTGACCGGCACTGATCACAATAAGCACATGTGATAGCACACCCAAGAGGGCAGTGACCTAAAGTGTGATGGTGTGGGTGAGGGCTAAAGCAGGGGAGTAAATTTCATGGGGTCAATCAAATATTGTACTTTTCTTTAAAAAAATCTTTATTGAGTTACTGCCTATTTTCAGAACATGAAGGATTTGGTTCATTCATCTGTCAAGTTACATATTTGTTTATTTATGAGAGATGCTGACACCTAGAATAAAAGAAAAAATATTATGTGGTCACCTTTGAATTACTGTTGTCTAGTAATATGACTTTCCTGAAGGGTATTCTGTCATCAAACTTTACGTTGTACAAATATTCTTGGTCATTTCAGATTATGTGGAAGTTTTTACTTTTGATTGAGTCAATTTTAAACCCCCTTGACAAAGAAGATACTTCTTTTTTTTCTTTTTCAATTCACAGCAGAAAAGTCTGATCACAAAAGCCCCATTCCAGAATCTTTTAGCCAGATTTGACCATGAATTGTAGAACGGAATTTCTTTCAAAGCAGAGCAAAAAATGTAATAGAGTTTTTGTCACATGTTCTAACAGAAAAAGTTATTTATGATAACTGTCTCGGAAAACAATGTCATTTAAAGGTCATGGGAGTCACTCTGCATCAGATGGTGACCTGTTCCCCATTATACAAGCTTTTGTCAGCTCTTGTCTAGACCAAAGCAAAGTCACACATATGAGTGAGAAGTCATGAGCCCTTAGGAAATTCCAGCCAGTGCAGACGGCTGCAGCATTTCTTCTTACCTGCGCAGATTAGGACTAGTACCCTCTTAGTGTTTTCCTACAATGCTGACTCCAGCCCAAGTCTGTTGTCTCCAAAGCACTCAGCAGTCGGGGTCCCAAATTCATCTAAAGTTCCTGTGTGAAGATTATGATGTCCAGCTTTGCTCCTCGCTTGGAAGAGTATCCCATAGCGCATACCCCATCTTAGTGGGAATGAGCTCCTCTATAAACCATGACCATTAAAAGCCTGCTTCTTTTGTGCCAAGTGCAAGACCTCTGCTTTAAGCCTCACTTTTACTACCGTATACAAAATCCAGCACATGCATTTAAAACAAAACTTGGGCCAAATCAAAGTAGTGCACTGCAGGTGTGACTTGCACCTTGGGGAAGGGATGGGAGAGAAAGCATGTCACTCATGGTATGGTTGTCATGATGTTCAGTGCATGGCTCTCAGTAAAACAGGCTACCTGTAATACTAAAGTGTGGTGACAAAACCTTTATCACGTGTTCCTGCATATGTCAATGCAGCTGTCACCAAAAGGCATGAGCAAAGGTAACCACTTACACTCTGAAAATTGTTTGGCACAGGAAGGAGAAACCATTCAAGGATGTTAAAACAGTTTTAGATTGTTATCTAAAAAGGAAGTGTTTTTTTCTCTATTTAAAACCCTGGGTACCTGGCCCTGTCCTATGGAGACTCCCAAAATACATCCTCATATTATCCCTACTATTAAAGGGGAATGAGCATTTCTGATAATTTATCATAGAGTCACCAGGGCCTTGTGTTTCTTGAATTAATTTCCCCTACTCAAAGCTGTAGTATTATGTTCTATGGGTGGATGGGTTTTCAGTATTGCAGCAAAGGAACATAGGTAGCAAATTTTTTATTAAAAAAAAACCAAAAAAACTTCCTGCTCCTTGATTTTGTGTTTGTACTGTGTATTTTTCCTCCAGGTCTCAAAGGCAAGCATTGACTGAAGCCATGGATATAGCAAAAGATACCGTTCCTAGGATGGGGATTCCTCTGCACCAGTTACTTTAATCAGCCAGTTTATATACAGATATAGATCTGTGCATACATGTGTAAGGGACAAGCAGAGCAAAAAAGCCATAAATCTTTACATTTCAAGAACTCCAAAGGCTTGAGCAAGCAAAATGACAGTCAAGAGACATGCCCTTCAAATAATCTTTGAGCTATGACCACCATGCAGAAAGATGTATTTCATAATAACAGAGATAAACAGCGATATAAAAGGCAGAGAGGAATGTGCAGAAGAGCAACAGAAATCATTTTTCCAGAGGTAGTTCTGTCCTCAAATTGTTATGCCCTCAGCTGTACAACCTGTCTTTCATAACATATAACATTTCATGACCAAGAGGGGATAAATTTTATTCAGATCCCTTCTACATTGAAAAGGAAGTAAACATTATGCCATCATCAAGCAGCTTAGTAAAGCTTGGGTTCTGTTGATGAAGAAGGATTGGCAAGAGATGTCATTACACATCAGGCTCAAGTCTGCCAATCTTACACCATGGTACAGGGTCAATCTCCTCCAGCACAGCAGGGGTTACCAGGCTTCTTCACTACTTAGCACAAAACCAGCCTAAGACTAAAGAAACCAGTTGAGGAATAAACGCTCTGGCAGTAAGATATTGAAGGTCAAATTCTGAGCCTAGTCTATAGCTCTATTGTATTTGGATATCAAAGCAGATAGCTGAAGTATGCATGAGTGTGCATTCATTCACTAATAAGGGGTTACTGTAGTACATTTTCTCCTGATCCTTTTTTCTCCTCAGCTCAGTACTTTCACCCATGGTGAGGTCCCCAGAAAGGTTACTGCTGTAGAATGGTAAAGTTGCACTTAGGTAATGATGACAAGGGTTTTCAAAGAACTCAGTTTCTATATGGGCTCATACACTAAACAATCCAAATTTTGCTGAGACCTTACTCAGAAACACTGGCTAAACCAGCCTCTGAGAGTTGCTGTATACTAACAAAAGGAGAACTGAAAGGGCCTGATTAAAAACCCATGGCAGGTCCCAGTTGTTTCAGAACATGAGAAATTAGTGTAAGCACTGTGACTCAAAGCCACGTTGCGCTGGCTCTGCAGGGTGACTGGCAGTACCACTGATGAGGCAAACATTGAAACTGGCTGCAGCCTGGGCATTTTCTCCTCTCTGTTTCAGAGGCATATGAACCATTGCTTCTGGGAAATGCACAAGTAGGTTGCTCTCCTCCAAGCTACAAAGCTTGTGGTTAAACCACACTGAGCTGAAAATGTAAAAACTTCACAAGGCTGCAAAATGCTTTTCACTGTCACATGTAGAATTAGCAACAGTATTGATGAGGGATGAACAGAAAAAATCTGATGTTGTGTGTGCTGATTATTTCTGTCCTCGAACAGAACTTCCCAGGTCCTTATGCTTTAGGCATTTCTGCTAGAGCTGAGAGCAAGTCTTTTGTATCTGTGTCAAGCTGCAGAAGCTACTTTAAGAGCTCAAGCAGACTTTCCTGGTTTTAAACAAACCTGGATATTGTGCCTAATAGACAACACCACCTGTCTATTTACCCAGGTATTTTCAATTTATTAGAAGCAGTCACTACATTATTAGGTGCATTATAATTGAAACAGGCAAAAGAACAGGATTAACTGGCAGAACATGAGCAGCTACCTACCCAACAAAAACAAACAGGGCAAAATACCACATTTAATAGTATTACTAATAATGAAAAATTACTTTAGGTTTAACATGCACATCTTACTTCCCAACCTTTTATCAAAGGGTTAAGGGTTTTTAGCATGCGTTAATAGTTAACAAATTTGGTTTCAGGAAACTGAAAAAGCTTTGTCATACACATGCTCAAATTGTCTTAATTTATTTCAACCTAGCAGACAGTGAATGCTAACTCCTTTGTCATTGATGTGTTCATCCATCCCTTATTTGAGGTTCTTTCTAAATCCTTTGAGTCCCCCCTGAAGGTGACAATCCACTCTTTAATTTAAGAGTCGTGTCTTATTGCATTCATTTTTGCATGAGCAAGAAGAAAACTGAATCAATCAAACCTTCACAGTGTAACATTAAGCACTGTAGCTCTTGACTAAATCTCATTTTTGACGTAGAATTTGCCCCAAAGAAAGTTAGCGTTTCAATAATAATTAATCACAGCATTTAAAAGAAACCATTTGTTTTTTATATAGTTCTAAAACAATGCTCACCTGAAGTAAGAACTGTAGATGTTGCTTTGTTTTTTGCCTGTTAAAATATGATGTTGCTCCGACCGTCACTTGTACTCTTTTAACCCATCTAAGGAGATGATATACAACACTACAAAACTTTGCCAACGGCTTCTGGTGTTTTTAAATGCAATGTTTCAGTGTTTTGACTGACCCAGGTAGCCTGCTGTTAATAGGATTTGCTCAGGAGAACCCTTACTGGAGGTTCTTGTTAATTCCCAACCAGGCTTCAGCAGTCTACATGAAAGGAGGTTTCATCCTGATATGATTTTCGTGTATTAACCTGCTTGTGTGCCAGGAACTGTTAATGAAGGAGGGCAGCTGAAGGAAGCCACAAGATGAAATAGGAGAGGGAGGGGGAAAAAGTAATTTGGATGGCAAATGGTGGTTGAGGGTTTCAGAGATGCAAGATTCCTTCAGAAAATGTGGGGTGAAATATGCCCCTTTACCACAGCCTCCAATTAAAATTGAAATGAAAGGACCCATGAGAGTGAGCCAAAGGTCAGAGAAGACTTGTGAATATTCACCCCGCTGGAGCAGCTGAGGCTCACCTGCAAGGCACTTTGTGGTCCCTTAGTTGTCCAGCTGCTGGAGTGCCATGCTCCTGGCCTTCTCTGCCTCCCTGCACAGAGAGGAACAAAACAAGGGGATGCAGATGCATCCTTCCAGCTCTCATGTCAGCAGAGAGCCAGGTTATGGCTGGAGGTCCTTCCCATGCATTTCCACATGGATAAATAGTAACTGTATGGAATACAGCATTTGAGTTTAGGGTATGAAAAATGGGTATTGCACAGACAAGTAATGCCATAGTAAGGTGGGCTTTACATATTAATTATGTATTTTTTCTTGGTCACGCTAGGTTTCTGCACAGACTGTAGCCATAACTGTGACAGTAACCTGCCATTAAAATGCAAGCTCTAGCAAAATGTTCTGTACTTTTTAGAATTTGTTAAGAAATGACTGTGTGTAGCTCAATACAATACTTACTGTGATTTATGCAGAGATTTCTTAACTAATTGCATCCTTAGGTACACTAATGCCTATAAATGGTTTGAGTGATAAAATAATTCCAGGGTAACTTCTACAAACAAAATGTTTGAGATCTGTTTTGTAGCTAAGAAAATTGGAAAAAGACAAGATGACAGCTGCAGAAGCATAAAAAAGTATGTCATAAGATTGTCTGAAATCATTCATATAGATCACTTGACTGTGAAGGCAAATTAAATCATGCTGGTTTCTGAGATTCGCTCACAGTCAAAATTGTATGTCTTCCAAAACAAAAGCTTTGTGCATTCCCAACAATATGTTAACATCTCTTTCAATTGTGAAAACCATTTAAGATTTGATTTTAAAATGTTTTTCCCTGTGGCTGTTAAGGCTTCAAATTATGGAAAACATTTCTGATTCTAACTTATTGTTTCACAGTTGAAAGGGGAATAATCCATTGTCTTCTGGATTATTTTCAAGACAGTGGTGAAAACACATTATAAATATTTGAAAAAATTTTGGCAAATTGCAGAAACATCATAGAATCTTGTTAAATACTGTTTCTGTCAAGAATCAGATTCAAGGGAAAACTAATTTTAAATACTATAGGTTAATTATTATTTTAGGGTTTTTAATTTTAAAGTTCTAAAATTTTTATTAAAAATAATCCAAAGATATATTGAAAATATTGAAACAGATAAGAAATCTCTGTGATTTGTTTATCTGAGAGCAACTAAGATGGCATATAAGAGAAAAATATCCAAGGTACATTCTCTAAAGTGCCTCTTAAAATTAAATTTTGTCTAAATATTTCCCAGTGATTCTATCTTCCCTGATGTTTGCATTACCACTGGCTGCAGTAGCAGTGAGGCTGCCAGAGTGCAGTCACTGTTTATTAAAAAATGCTTCCACATTTAAGATTCTAACATTCAGCAGAAATGTCAGTCAAAAGTAAAGGGCAAAACCCTTCTCCATACTCTGAAGTGCTCCCCATACTCTCTGTGCTTTCCAGGTAGACTCCTGCTTAGTAACTAAGCAACCACATCCTGCATCTCTAACTCATACATTTTGATCTTACCAGAGGATTTTCTTTGGCAAATTTTTACATTGAATCAATTGTAGATCTGCAGTTCAAGTCTGAAATATGCTTGTTACAAAATCATGACTGAAAAACTTCGGTGAATAATTGTAGGTCTGCAGATCATCCCATTTATGAATTTTGTAATCCAGATTGAAATTTTCAGTTGGGAATGTATCTTCTGCAATAAATCAAGAAAAGTGAATTAAAGCCCCATGTATCTTTCGGCCTATATTGATACCGCTTTTAAAAATTAACAAGCAGAGTGTGAGTGCTTGTTGCCCCACTGACTATAATATTGCCTAGGTTTGCTTTGCTTTATCCTCAAGGATCGTGACATTTAGTTTGAATAAGTAATCAAAACAAAGTCAATAGAAAATTCTGAACCTCCTTTTGGAAACTCAACATTTGAATTAAATGTTTGCCTCCCATGAGTAAGTCACATGGGCATTCTCACAGAGAAGTATTATGCTAGTAAAGCTCACATGATCGCATATTCATAGAAAACAAATATGAAAGGATTACAACCACAGTTAAATGGAAGTTCCCTTTTGAATGCAAATGAATATTTAGGGTATGTATTTGCTCAGCTCTAGTCCTTGCTCATGCAAAACTCCAACAGTACCAACCAGAGGGCCAGTCCCAAGTTACAAATAGCATAGTCAAAATAAGAAGTTTGCAGGGGTGGAAATATTTTATGTAAGCCATCTGAGGAGCACTTAGCAATAAGGAAAGTATTTGTAGGGGTCAGAAATGATGGAGTGTAGTTCAAGATCAGGATCACAAATCCAGACCACAAATGAAGGACGTTGATTGGTCCAGAGCCCCTCCTCAGCTGGTCCAATCCAACAATCCAACCACCCCAGAGCTCCTTCATTGTGCAAAGCTATGGGGCCGGAGTATCAACACACAAGCTCCTCAAAGGGGAATTTCGAATCCAATGTTTCACAAAGGTTGTTTTTATAATTCATTCAAATGAAAACAGAGAGTATCAATTGGTATAGCAGACATGTTGTCGTCCTGAACCGTATCAGTCTAATCTAATTCACTAAACTGGGAAAAAGAAACACACTCTCATTCTACCAGAGCAATTGTTCCCAACCTTTATCAGCCATGTGTTTGCTGCAAGCTTCAGATCTAACACAATCTGTGTGGGCATACAGTATCTATATCTAGTCTAGCTGTATCAACTGGCCCAAGGGAAAAAAAAATTCTCTTTATAAAGTTTGCCTTGGCGATATCTGTACACTGCTGCAGTTAGAGCAACACTACTGCCAGCAACACAAATTAATGTTCTACTTATTTGAACAAAGGCCAAGCATAGACAAGTCACAAACGCTTCAGATGCAATTAAGAAAAAGACCATGCAGCAATCATGGAATAAATTAGGTGGTCAGGGATGTCTGGAGGCTGTCTAATTCACCTCCCTGCTCAAAGAGGGGTCCTGGTGGATCTGAACAGTTCAGATGTGTGGTGGTTCTTCAGGTTGCATTGTTCCTACACTGGTTAGGCTTACTAAGTCTGTTAGGGAGTTTTCTCTCTCTCTCAAATTTATTGGTAATCTGAGATAAAATATTACATGAAAATGTCAATTATGTAACTATAAGCAATGCATAAATCACACTATCTCCTACTAAGTTTTCTGGTCTGAAGGATAAAGTAAGATTTGTAAAAGAATAATAGAAATACAGAACTGTATGCAGTTATAATCATACCACCTCATACACTACAGGCACATAATGTTTCTCTGATGTACCATTTGGCCTAAGATATTCAAAAGGTGAGAAGATAAAACTACATCACTCATGTAACACATGCTTTACCCTCAAAAGTTACTGAGGCAGGATTTGTATTCGTTACAATAAAAGTCAGTTTCAGAGGAGTTAACTGTTAGCTGCATTGTCATTTAATTGTGTCAAACACTACACTGAATCTTTCAACAAATACTTTCAAGGAAATTATTGGTTAATGTAGCTATTTAAGTGAAACATTTTCACCTGTCATTTTAATTAAGACAAAAGAGAGACAGCAGCTCTGTTCACAGTAAAGTCTGTATTTATTTTTATGGAGGAGGGTGATGTTTTCCTCTCTTCCAAACTTTTGTAGATGGACTTTACTGTGAACACATTTAAAAGTTGCCCTTAATGCCATTCCTCACTTCAAAACTAATTGATTCACTGTGTAAACATTCCTGACGAACAAATGCAATCAAGGGTCGTTTGCATGTGGTCTGCAAACCAGGCACAAGGGCTAATGTAAGAGCTGCTGTTTCATCCACTAGCCTCTGTGATAGATAGGGCTGTATGACTCACCACTGCTTTTATTGTACAGAATGTTTTTTCTGTTCAAATTACTCTAACATGCAAACCCAGGATCATATTTCACAGTTTATAACACAGCTGTTAATAATAGATTGTCCTATTAAACAGAAAGTTAACTCCAGTACACATGCAAAATGTAGAAAACAAAACAAAACCACAAAAAGAATGTATTAGGGAAGCATCATAAAATGCTACTTCTAATTGGAGGAGCAAGCACAACATCTTCTGCCAAGCAGAAATGAAGCCGTTGCTTTCTCCTGCAAGCATTACCTCAGCCTCTTCTGGACAGATAGGCTTTTATCCATATCTCCATCTTCATGAGTCACTGTATAAACTGTTTGGCTGCTCTAAGCTGGTCTAAAGAGCAAGAAATATAAAGAGGAGGTGTCAGCACACGGTGGAAACCACAGTCCTCAACTCCACGGTCACCTTCCTAGAGGCACTGCCCTATACCGGAGCACGAAGGGTGACCAGCAGGGCCCCATGGGAAGTGTTTACACCAGAATCTCTCCAGACAAGAGGGACAGAGCTGCTCAGACAGACGCTGCTACCGGCTTTGGCTGGACCAAAAGCAGTCAAAGAATTCGTCCTTCATCCTAGTTAATAAAAGATCAGAAGATGACACTGCCCTGGGCAGCGTCTGGGGTTAGCGATGTACCAACAGACAGTTAAGTGTTCCAGTTGCTGTGTGAAAGAGATTTTCACCCAACCTCTCCACCAGACACTCCAAAACCAGGTGATTTGGGATCAGTGAAGGACTAAGTGATTGTCAGCGATTGTGGCCCATATCAAGTCACCAGGTCCTAAGTATTTCTAATGGCTTCACATCTTTCAAGAGATCTTAGTCATGCAATGATTACATTGTTTGAATCAATTTGTTCCAGTCAGGACAGGACACATCCCAATTTACATATTATTTTGTGTTCCCAGCTCCCTCATTAATGTTTAATGCCTCAATTCAGCCATCAATCCCCACTCAGCAAAACGATTCAGCTGAGTACATATTTAAATTTAAGCACATTCTTAAATGCTTTGCTGAAGTGAAGCAGTCTTACACACATGCTGACATGCTTTGCTGAATTGGATTTTCATACACAAGAGTTCACATGCCATAGGCACTTGGGAGAGGAGCCTTCCTCTTCCTCATTGCATTCATGTCCAAGTGGATGGCTTGTGAAGGACATAGTGTTCCATAATATTAAAGCATTATACTTCCGGGGAAGGTGACTGCAATCCTGTTTTGGTTTTGCTGCTGCTTCAAATGGCATGACACAAACAGAAATAAATTTTGTATTTTTTGATTCTTTCAAGTGATCTATTTCAAACTAAAGTTTGAAAGATAACTATGACTGAAGATCTCTGCTCACAGTAAACTGATCAGTTTGAGGTAATGCCTGATCATCGGCATTATTCAGATCTTAAAGGAAGGAAAATGAGTAAACCTTTGCACAGATGTAATGTTGTCCCTGGTAGGCCAACCAGCAGAGATTAAAAAAACCTAAACAAACAAACAAAAACCAAACCAAAAAAATGTACTGACACATTTTTCAAATTGGGATATTTGCCTTTGTCCAACAGGACACTTACACCAGCAGTGACACAATTCTTTTAACTTTTCATATGGAAAAGTTAATGGTATGTTGCTCCAGGACCTTGGTTTGGTGGGTGTGAGGGAGGGATTTGTATTTTTGATTTTACTTTTTGAGCTCTTTTACCCACTCCTTCCTACATGAGAATGAATGTAATAAATACCCTTCAGGCCTTTTCAACACTAGGGGGACATACAATTTACTATAGACACGTATTTTCATTGCTGCTGGTAGTGGTGGAAGCTGTAGATTCACTTGCTTTTATGATTGTTTCATACATACTTCAGCTTAAGTATTAAAAAACCTTATAAAGCACTTATTTTT
The DNA here is from genome assembly GCA_013399875.1 of Gymnorhina tibicen. Classification (NCBI taxonomy): domain Eukaryota; kingdom Metazoa; phylum Chordata; class Aves; order Passeriformes; family Artamidae; genus Gymnorhina; species Gymnorhina tibicen. Next base: position 389,032 of record VXAZ01008626.1, on the reverse strand, counting down.
AAAACTGTAAATATCTGAGAGACGTTAGCACTTGCATTTACAAGACAGATGTCACCAGCAAGAGCTCTTACATAATCTGCTTACCTTACAAGGCATCCAAATCTCCCAAAGGTATCCAAATCTTCTCTTGAATACAGGATGCTGGGACTGAGGGCAGACAGTAAGCTGAACGGGCAATTTTGTGCTAAAGACACTCCTTGCAACATTTTGGAGATGTCTATTACCTCAAAGTTTGGTTTAAATTTGTCCTGGTTATGGGTGAAAGTCAGAGGAAGGAAGCTTTTTTTATACACCTTTTAATCAGTTCAACCATACTCCTAATTTTGTACCAAATCTTTTTTCAGTCAAAGTGCATGTTCATTATATACTCTTTAATTTTATGCAAGGAGTATGTCCATGACAGCAATAAAGAGCTTTGCAGCTTTCAGTTTATGCAAGAATAAAGACTTACTACAGCTTGACCTAATCTACATCCACCAGTCCTATCTGACTGGTTTAAACTGAAGAAACTGATTTCAGTTTTTCAACCAAATTCTACTAACAGCCTAGCATTTAAAGTCAGAATCTCCCTTCTGTCCCACTCCCCCTCCCCCACCTCAAAAAAAAAATGCAAGTGTTGGAATTATCTGAAAGGTAAAGAATCATTTTTGGAAAAAAATGGGAAAACCACAATCAAATAAAAGCAGTGTCAAGACCTGAACAGCACACAGATCTGTCTATCTCATTATCTGCAAACTGGGCAGGAAATTCTGTGACCTAATTGGTATCTCTCAAGCCATGAACAGTAACTGGTTTTTTTGTGCAGCATTTGCTTCTTTTCATCAAAACATTTCTGAGTATTAGGTGTTGTCCAGGGACTTTCTGATCTGTGTCATTTCTCTTGCTTCAGTCTGTTACCACAGTAATATTCCATTTACCATTCTTCAGTTTTAGATAAGTTGTAAATGTTTTTTGGGGTTTTTTTTCCCTGCTAAGGTGTCTTTGGGCCTAGGGAACTTCACTGTGTAGAGTTTCAGATAGTCCCAAAGGTCAGTTGTTGGTCATGAACCTCTAGAGCTATGACCAGGACTCAGAAGCACATGCAAACATATAAGCAAGCCAATTGTTGGAAACTGGAAATGAGGTTTCCTCTTCCTTAAGTGCCCGGAGTGGAGGGTACTGCTCTGAGTGCAGAATGGACAGGCACACCTGAACCAGCAGTGAGTGTCCCAGGCAGCATCTACTGCCAGACCTGCTGCAGAAGTTCCAAGAGTACTTGCATGGCAACACCCCACAAGCCTTACAGTCGCTGCAATATCACTGTTGTCAGTTCTTACAACAGCTACTTTAACCTGAGAAAGCTTTCACTCTACAGTATTTGCAGGAGTATTTGCTGTCTAATTCCCACAGAGGAGGTCAGTAGACTGCAGACATACAAAATCAAGACTAAAAACTGCAGCTACTGAGGGAAGCTTCCACAGTCAGCTTTTAAGTACAGTTATTGATGACAGACTGTACTGGTTACAATGCATGTACTAACACTAACCTGTGTTTTTGGGAGACATAATTTTCAAGGCTTTGGTTCAGGGGCCCTTGAGTGAACAACATCTTCCCATGGGCTTCTCAGCACAGCATGAGACTCCACAGATTGAAAGCAACCTGTACCATACATGACATCTGAGTGCAGTGCTCCTCAAAAGCAAGATACACCAAGGGGCCAGAAAACCAGCAATCTGCCACCTTAAATTCCCTTTCCTGGTGTTGTGCACCCTACCCCCGCTTTAATACTGCCGTCTGCCACGGTGTTGGCTTTGGTCATATTGTCATAAGGAAGGAAGCAAGCCAGTCTGTGTCATACATGGGGATTTCAGGAAGCTAATTAACAGGAGGGAGCTGTGGGAGTTTCTGAGAAGCTGAGCTCTGATGTAACCCAAAGCCATGAACTAGTAAGCTTTTAGATGCTCCATCCATCCATAATTTATATTTGTCAGTCACATGGCAGCAAAGCTCATTTTGCATAATGGATACTTGTGATGGAAAAGTGCTTACAGGGTTTCAGCAGAGCAGACAGACCTTTCATCTATCTGTATCAAAGAGAAATTAAACAATTATGGGAATTTGCCGTGTTCCTGTTGAAAACTCTGAAAGTAAGGCTTTAAAGGTGTGCAAAACTTACTAAGATGGCACTTGTGATTACAAAATCATGGAATCATAGAATGGCCTGGTTGGAAGGGACCGTAAAGATCACCAAATTCCAACCCCCGGCTGCCATGGGCAGTGACACCTTCCACTAGATCAGGCTGCTCAAAGCCCCATCCAACCTGGCCTTGAACGCTTCCAGGAATGGAGAATGCACAGCTTCTCTGCACAACCTGGGCAGTGCCTCACCACCCTTACTGTAAAGAATTTTTTCCTAACACGTAATGAAATAAATAAGATTGGCAAATTCGATAATATAAAATAACATAAATTTATTGAATGGCCGAAATATCGGAAACGCGATGCCACGATCGAAAAGTCACAGTACCAAGCCCGGGATTGGTACTGGGTGAACGTAAGTAGTCTCTATCGTACCAGACTTCCTTAGTTCACAACTGCTGCTTTTTGCAGCGGGCTTATATACTATGTTTCGCGCAGAGTTCGGAGTTTTGGAGATTAAGTTTTACTCAACATATTCAATGAAGGAGTTCTATTCAAAGAACTAAGGTGGACAAAAGCTCGTCCTGTTTTTGATTAGTTTTTCATCACCGGGGAGCATTATCAGATGTTTCCTGATGTTCCATATCTGGGTTCCGATCCGGTCGTTAGCACATAGCCTGGGAGGAGTTCTCGCACAACTAGGTCGTTAGCAGGTGTCCTTGGGAGGAGTTCTCGCCGATATGGGTGCTGAGAACTCCTCCTTAGATATGTAGATTTCCAGGTGGCGTTGGATGCTGTCTCAATCGTGCTGTCTGGTGTTTCATGCTTGTGTTCTTGGGATGCAAACTTCTTCCTGGCAGAGTTGATGGTTCTCCTTTCTGGACAGGAGTTGTTCCTTTTCGATGTAAAGTGACCGTTCGGCGGGTGTGGTATTGCGTTCAGCCCGAACCCGTCCTCCATTCGAGTGCAAATGTTAAACGAGGCCGAGACTACACCCAGCTCAAGGAGTGCTCCGGGGTTTTGAAATGTAAATGTCCCCTCGGCAAAGAAAGCACGATTCCGGGAATCGCGCTCGGCTGTCTCAAGAACTCTCCCCCCCGCACAGGACCCAGTATACAGTTTAATATCATGATATTTCATATCTGAGCATGAATTAACCGATTCATTTAAAACAGTAATCTAAACCTACTCTCAGTTTGAAGCTATTCCCTCTTCTCCTGTCACTATGTGATATTCAGAAGTACGGCCGCACGATCGGCCGTTTACACCGCTTTCCGATTTGGACAGAATTCCTTTCCCCGCCTGCAGTTCCTACAAAAATCCCATCTGGCGGCAGAGCAGTGGGTGGTGCCAGGAATGCCGCGTAGCGCCTGCCCTTCGCACCGGGGCTGCGGCTCCCCCGAGCCCTCCGCAGGGCGCAGAAACCTCGGGGCCGCTGCGGGGAGCGCCGAGGAGCGCCCGTGCCCCGCGGGGCTGTGCGGAGCTGTGCGGGGCGGCGCGGGGCTGCGCGGGACGGGCGCAGGGCGGCGCGGGGGATGCTCGGGACG
>VXAZ01008626.1:350261-385292 GCA_013399875.1 Gymnorhina tibicen | reverse complement strand
GGGCGGGCGCGCGACGGGCGCGGGGGATGCGCGGGGGATGCGCGGGACGGGCGCGGGACGGGCGTTACCCACCGTCCGTTACCCGACAGCCCCGGCAGCCACCGGCCCCGGCCCCACCGTCCCGGTACACCAATGGACGACACGGAACAGCAGCCCCTCCCGGAGCAGGCCGAGATGGCTTATTTCGGCCCCACTTCCCTCACCTACCTCCCCGTCCTCCAATGGTGGGTGCTGTCCCTTTGCCCGCTGCCGGGGACGGGCCGTGGCTGAGGATGGAGCGGGGAGGTGGTGCGGCTGTCCCGCCTTTGCCGAGGGGCTCGCAGGATCTGCCTTGCCACAGGGAGTGTAGGAGTCCTGCTTTTAGCTCTTCTCGCGGTTTCTTAGGGCAAGAGGCTGGTTTGCTGCAAAGGCCCCATCATCATGGTGATGCACAAACGGTACCAGGAAAGCAGGAAAATTTTCCTGAAAATCCACCTCCTGCCACAAGCCTTAGTGATATGGAGGTGGTTTGACATGGGGGAAACGGGATTTTGTCTCAGCCTGCTCACTGGCTGGGATCTGGCCCCTGTCAGCCATCTACTTGGTGTGATGCTGCAGGGCAGCTGGCCAGGATCTCTCTGGCTGGCCACTCGTGCCTGGTGGGCTCTTACAGCACACGGGTGAGCGAGTGGCACACTGGGACTCAGGGTCATGCTGGGTGTTTGACATTCCCCAAGGTTATGTTTTCTTGAGTTGAAGGTAATGGTCAAACTCCTTAATGGGACACTTTCTGTAGTGGAGGAAGGTTGTCACCATTGTTTTCTTGGGCTTTGAGAAGAGCATCATCTGCCATGCGACAGCCAAAGAGAAACCAGGGTAACTTTTCTTCTCTCCCCAAGCACAGATGTGTCCTGCTAGTAAATAATGTTGAAGTTTGTGTGAAACAGTAACAACACATACAAATGTTTAACTTGTCAGCAAGTAATCTTAAAAAATTCTACTCCCCCTGCCAGTCATACTTGAGCAGTGGGAGTTAGTCTGTGTTCTTACTGTGATATAGACACCTCTGTTCCCATTTTAAAAGGATTGAAGGAAGAGATTCATACAAGGTCATTCATCCAACAGGTTTGAGACAGAGCATCGAACTGAATCATAAGCAATCCTTGAAAGGATGAACTAATGATTTTTTTTCATCATGACAACCTTCTTTTCATGTTTTGAAAAATTTTAGATGTTCAGCTTCATTTTACAGTTGGTGCACTGCCAATAGCAAACCAGATTTTGGTCCAGAAATGCTTTAACGGCAGACTTGCCTACCTGTATAATGGCCTGGCTGCTGAGGGTTCACACAGAACAGGCGGCAAACCCGAAACACTTGGAGTCTATGCGAGATCATAAAATCAATCAGATAACAAACCCCACACAATGTGTGGATATATAGTAGATAAATGGAAGAGGTCTTTCCCCCTGTGCTTTTTCTTTAACCTCTACCTTTCTCCCTTACCATGCTTTCCTTTTGATTTTTTTTACTTTATTCACAGTTTTGTTTTGATGCATGCCATAAAAACTCAGGTTTTGGAAACCTTGGGGCTAATAGGCAAGAAGATGAGTGCTGTGCTCTTTTCTGTGTGGATCTTTTTCCTAATAGAAGTATTTTTGTATTATGTGTCAGCACTAAGAAGGTGTTTGACTTATTATTTGAAAAAGACTGACAGTTTAATGGACAAAAAATTCACAAAATGGAATTACCAAATACTTTGTCACTAAGTAGTTAAATACTGAGGAAAAATTATTGGCAGAAACCATCTACTGAAGCATGAATTAATTTCTGATGCACTTCCAAAGACTCTTGTGGTGTTATATTAAGGATGAATTTGAACTTAAGATTAATCCCCTCTGAGACTGCTCAATTGTGAAGGGTTTTGGGATGCTCTAGAAGAAAAAGCAATTCTGCCTGCTGGGAGGCAGAGCTCATCAGGATTCTTATGCAGAATAAATTTCATTTACCTTTTAGCCTGATGACAGGAAATACCTCATTAGAGCAGCAGATCCCCTATCTTTGGGTGCAGGTTCCTGCTCAGGTCTAGCCACGAAGCCTTTGCTGTTGGATGGTGGGGCTGGAGGTGGTGAGGAGCTGGAAGGGAGCCCAGCACCGCCTCTTGGGTTGTTGGGTGAGAAGGTGGTCTTCAAGGAGATACAAGTGAGGCATTTGAGGGTCTTTTGCTAGGGAGATGGAAAGCTGGGGGAAGCAGATAGCCTTCTTCAATGAAAAAAGGGGAGCAGGCACAAATAACAGGTGAAGCAGACATCATCAAGCTGCACAGAGACCATCCTCTTGCTCAGTCTGTTCTAGCAAGCCAGTTTGCTGTAGACCTTATCCACTATCTACTGCCAAAGCAACTAAGATAAACTGAGTTTCAGGCTGAACTGAGTTGCCTGAAACCAGGCTACTAAAATAGAGGATGCTGATTTAAAATCCAGCTGATTTATCTCACCTGGTGAATGTGAAAAGTCTGCTTTCCCAACCAACTCGATTATCAGTAAAGACACAATGAGTAACTGGCACTGTGCTGCACTAGCATTCAGCTGATAAGTTAATTAAATATGCATAAATAATTTGGTGGAACAGAAACAGAGTCAGAGCAAGAAACCACCGTGATACGAGCAGTGTGTCATGCTTTGAAAATTAATCCCTCTGGTCCTTCGCTTCAGCTTTGCTCCCATATTTGTACTGCAGACTGTTATCTTCTGACATCAAACCACTGGCATTATCTTATAATTACAGATCTTTTTTTTTACTGGTGAAGGTAGTATCTTAGGCTAAAAAGTAACCAAGTTTACATTTTCTTCACCTTATTCACAAAAGTAGTTGCATTTACTTGACTATGACCATTCTGATAAGTAGGATGAATCAGGGATTTGCTGAAAGGATGGATATTTAAACACCTAAGCCTGTTTCAGTCCTGGCAGTTCTGTTATATAGCAACTGTAAATTAAAATTCTGTTCTCTTATTAAGCTTGTCCTAAAATCAGTGAGGTAATATGAAAATATAATGTGGTTCTTTATAGTTTGTGCACTCTGTCCCAAAACACCATATTGCACACTATAGGTGGAAAAATGCTGATGTTGTTATTTTTGGTATAGTGGATACCTTTCTATTTAGAAGACCAAAGTTAGATCCTTTGATATAACAACATTTTGCATATGAGAAATTCTAATACTGTCTGTATTGGTGTTAATGTTATAATGGTATTACTAAATTGTATTTTTTTAATTTAAAAATTATGAGAACTAGTTAATTTCTTAGCAGAATCTTACATGACCTCTCTTATATGTTGAAAACAAGAAAAATAGAGCTTTAAAAGTTAAAAATAAACAGAGAGTATACATATATATATTTATATGAAAAAATATATTGTTTCCCAGGATACAGATTAACACAAAGGAAGTAGCTCTTTTTGATTCTCTGCTTCTATAAAATCAGAGTTACTATTACAGAGTTCACTGTAAATCCGATGAACTATTAAAATCTAACAATTCTTTCTTCTAACTCTGACATAAACCAATTGATGATTTTTGTTTTAAAGGCTAGCTGATAATTTCTATTTGTGTGGAGGATGCACTGTACCCTGTCGGCTACTATACGAGCTGTATATTGAAACCTGCAATCCAGATTTCAAGATTCAAGTACATCCATCCACCTTTGGAAAGGTACAGAGTAGATAGCATATACAAGATAAGAAGTAGGGATGCCTAAACAGAAAGCCTGATCATCAACTATACACACTGCATATCAAAAGAAATTAAATAACAGAGAAAAATGAATATGTAATGAATTATGCTTGTGCATTTTCTGATGTATTTCTGCTAAACCCTCATATAGATGCATTTACACTAGAGAAAAGAGTATTGTTTGGGATGGAGTTTATTTTCTTCAGGGAAATGGTATACAATACACTAGCAAAGATTCCTTTTGCCAATATATTTTAGAAAGTTTTACCAGTTTTCTGTTTTTAACAGCAGAAAGTTAAATAACTCATTCCAAGGAGAAGATTCTTCTGTCTTTAAAAGATACCTTTGGTTGTTACATAATTTTATACCTTCCCTTTTAAGTATACTTGAGGAGATTTTGCTCCAAAGACACCCTAAAAAGTTGTTACAGAATCATCCAAGCAAAACAAATGCAGATGTAAAACTGAATCTCCTTCTAACAGTTCCACTCTTCTATTACACAGAGTTTGATACAACCCACAGAACAGTTACCACTTAGAAATCCCAGTTGCAACCAACAGCCATAGCTATTCAACCTTTTTTAACAAATTAAGGCAGATAGAAAGCCTTGTGATTATTTCTTGTTCAAGACTTTTTGTTCAGAACTTCCTATTTTTTACTGCTAACATTCTACTAGTTCCCACAGTAAGAGCTACTAAGCATTGTTTGAACACACACCCAAAATAATTTAAGTACACGTTGTATCTGAGGTCAAGTTCATTTGTGTGGCTAACCCCATTCTAGGAATCATTTATCTCAATTCAGTTGAATCTAATTTTTTTACTGGATAAGTTAAATCACTTCTGCTGAAAATTAAGATTTGAGTGAATGATCTGGTGTGATTTATTACCATAGCTTAATGGATCATCACCCTTCAGCTAAGACCATGGGTAGAATTTGCCTGGCTCAGCACAGGCATTGGCCATGAAGCTTGTTGCCTTAAAAATCTCCAGGCAGCCAGTGGAGAGAAATAAGTAGTTACAGATGTTTCCTCACACTAAATGAGTCACCTCAGACAGCTCAGATGAAAGTGGCCTCAGAACTGCCATTTGTTTTTCCCCACTGACTACATAGTCTGCAGCGACTATCTTAGACTTCTCTGCCTTGTAGCCATGTAGGTGAGATTAATCCCATCCTGCCTGTACCCTTGCAGTGCTCCAGCATGACTGAGTTACCACCTGTAAGCTAAGCCTTCTTGTGGTTTACCTTAATGTGTTTTACTCCTAAGCTGGGACAGGCACAGATGAAGCAGGAGTCTGGTCACATGGAAGAGCTGACGTGCCAGAGCTGCTATGGGCTGGTGCTTGCAACTCTTTGCTCACAGCCTTAACCAGACCAGTGTGTTACGGTGCAAGTTAACACATCCCAAAGGATCCAGCTGGGGTGCAGCTCCCTGTGCCTTGATGTGGTCTGTCCTTCTGCAGTAGGAGAATGAACTGTGTAGCAAGAAGCCGAGGAGAGCAGGAACTGCAGGAACCCTGGTTTAAACTGAGTGCACGTGTAATCAGTTACCACAGCCTATAATGGGCTGAGCTATTAATAAGTTACCAAGCTGTAGTGACCTGACTGTGCTCCATGCGTGTGGACTGCAAGGGCTTTTGCAGTCCAGCCCACATGGATCAAACTGTGGTGACTGAAGACACTACTAATCTCATCTGCCCTGTCCCTCTGCCCAAATACATCCCTGACTCAGTAGAAATGACAGTGGGAGGAGGGATATGTCTTGTGCCACAAAAGCCCCAGTTTCATAGGCTGCCCTTTTAGAAAAATGGAATTATGCTGAACTATCAATTTGAGAAAGGGAGCAGCTGGGGTGGGTGCATGCAGAAACATGCAAGGAACAGGACCATCATTAAAACTAGAGGTACTTGGACCAATGAACACACACTTGGCACAGAGTCCAAGCTTTGTGCTGTTGAATGGAGGCTCTCCTCACTCCTCGCTAACGGGGTGTAAATCCTCTGTTCCTGCTATATTGGGAATATTAGGGTGTCCTGGGTTAGTCCTGGACCCAGGTGTCCTGCGTTAGTCTCTGTCTCCATGGGACAGCTCATGCAGAATAATCACAGTGAAGTGGATTATTACCCTGACAGTATCTAATTACTCTGTAGAGCCCAACCTTGACAGATGCTGCATGACCTCAGTTCACACCACCATGGTGGTCAAAAGATTGCTTTGCAGCTTGATGATTCAGGTCCTTTTAAGACAGATAAGTCAGGCCCTGTCCTGTCAGTACACCTTCCAAGAATAAGTGGGTAGGTGAAGCCCCTTGTGTGAGTAAGTCCTTCTTAAATGAATAGGTCTTGAATGTCTGGCAGATTATGGGACCATCAGGGCACCTTCAAGTTCCCCTAATTGATTGATCCTTCCCTGGCTGCAGGTCTCTTTGTGTGAGCACTGTTTTCCAGTGTAGACTATAAAAAAATTCCTATCTGAGAGAGGTAATCCCTTGAATTACTTAGCCTTGGATCCGCAAAAGCCTGATTGAACTTAGTTCAACAGTTACCATTTGAGAGGTATGTTAGAACAGGTATTAGCCTGGAAATGATGAAAAGGAAACAAAGTGATTAAACACAAAAAGTGTGGTAGATACATCTTTGCATCTTAGAATGAATTTGCCAAGAATCTCCAATTTTCTGTTTATACAGCTTATTCAGTTAGTTTTCCCAGGCCTGGTGACAAGAAAGCGGACCACAGCAGGGAGTATCAGGTATTGGGTTTGTGTCCTTTCTTTGAAAATGTTATTTATAACTACTCTAATACAATTTTAAAGTGGCTGACTTTCAGCCCCAGCACTGTAATATGGCAGCTGAATTGTTGGTTGCAAGTCTGTAACACAACACAAGATCCAGAGCAATTCATGGTGTAACCAAGGACATTAAAATAGAGTTAATTCCATGAAAATCACCACATCAGATCTGCTTTGGTAAGGCATGAATTCCAGACTGGACTGCTTTTTAAAAGCCCTTAGTGCTCCAATTTGTACTGGCTATTAACAGCATGGTTTGCGTGAAGCATCTACCAGACATCACAGCCATGCTGAGAGCTCTTCAGACACTGTATGTCTAGGCCAGGAAAGACTGGCTCTGGGATGCACAGGGGTGGCAGCCATGATTAATGTCTGTATTGTGCTTTTCATCCTTGCACATCCGTGGAGTGACCCAGCATATACTAATGGTCAGTGGAAATGCCACACAGTGTCAAACCATTTAAATCAGACAACTTCAAGTCCTCCTCCTAAATGTCCTTTTTTTTCCCTTCCCTTTCTTCCTCTAGAGCACAGAAAGCTGGGTGCTTTTTCATATCCAAAGTTATACTCACACTCTGAACATCCAGACTAGGAAAAAGGATGTTTTAAGGGCATCGAGACAGTAATTTTGCAAGCATTTTGTGTAGCTGTCAAGTGTGGGCTTTGAGAACAACATGCCCTTACTTGATCTGTGACTTGTCTCCACTAGTCTGGACTTCCTATCAGCTTGAGCCAGAAAAACCTTTATTTTGGGAGTGCTTCACCTCAGACACTCCTAGGCTCCTCCTCATAGCAGACAGGATTTGGGATGGAGCCCCCAGCCTCCATGCTCTCTCTTCCCATCAGCTGAAGGTTACCTGCTCCTGGCTGCAGGTGGCCCCAGACCACGTCACTGCTCCCCTGGTTCCTGGTGGCCCAGCCTGGGAGGAGCCAGCTGGTAGCACCTTGGTAGCAGAGATGGTGACTCTGTTGCTCACTGAGCTCAGATAAATCCTAGAGAAGGTCTGGCAGCTGAGTTTTAGCTTGCCATGACACTGATGGGCCATCCAGTCACTGAGCTACTGTAAATGGCTGAGGAACAGCTGCACTAAGGCCTTCAACTCCCGTGGGGATATGGGGACCTCTGTCTGCTGAGAGTCTGGTTCCTGACTTCATTAACTGTCCTGTACAAATCTGAGGCACTCCATTCACTGGCTTAAGTTTTATCTCATTTAGAAGAGGGCATCATTCCGGGCAAAAACTGTTATAAAGAGTTTGTAAAAAGTTTGTGTAATTATTTTCTGTTGGGGAAAATAAATATTCAACTGAATTCAAAAAATAAATATAGCTTTTTCTACTTGATCTTTTCTTGGTTAAATAGAATGATCATCTGCTTTCAAAAGAGGATTTTGAATTATTTGCTGACTTGTTGAAAATCATATGGTTGCCAGTTAAATCTTTTTTTATTTTTCTAGATATCATTATGATGGAATAGCTATCAAGAAGGAGTCTTCCTTTTATGCACGTTTTTGCTGTCTTCTGTATGAACAAAATTATCTCAGGTTTGTTTTCTAAAATGTTTTAATCAAAAAATGTCACATGACAGTCTATGTGTTTTCTGTCCATGAAAATCTGTAAACCATCTGCTGAACACTGACAGTAGCATTATATTTTTCCTCTCATTAAAAACACTAAGAAAGTGCTGTGCCATTAAGTGCTGTGCCCTAATAGACAAGCTGCATTTTGGAAACAGACCCTGCCTAATTAGACTTCCTGAAATTGGACATTTTAGCCATGTAGATCTTAAGAGCAGGAACTCATGCTGAACCTAAAAGAAGAGCTTAATATATTGAGACTCTAAATGGGAGCTCAAAAAAACCATATTGAAATGGTTTCATGACATTCTATCACTTTCTTCATTAAACAGTAAGCTGAAGAAGTGTATTAAATTGTAAATGACTGCGCTGTTTTGAAGAGTCCTACACACAGTCATGTTATCTGGGGTTTTTACTGCTTGAGACAGTACTTCAAAAATAATTCATTCACTTGGTTTTAAAATATCGGATTTTAAAATCACCTGTTGTAAGAGAACAATAAGAAAATGTGTAAGACAAGTATAAATGGATTGCAAAACATAAAAGCTTAAAAGCCTAAAATGATTGTAAGATACTATGGTAGATTAAAGTGTAGACAGGAGCATGTTGTGGGCAGGAGAGGAAGAATTCTCATGGTTAAGCTAATGGTGCAGATAAACAAACAACAGGCTTGAGTTTCTTCCTAGAAAAAAAAAAAAAAAAGAAGGGAAATGCTGCCATTCTGCAATAGTTTTTCACTCCTTCACACTGAAGAAAAAAATTAGGTGCAGCCTATACCTTGGACTTTGAAGACCAGGCTTGTATCCTCATTCTCTTAAAGTCTTGTACATTACTTTAGTGTGCATATGGGTATATTCTGTAACTTGGTTTCCATTCTTTAATATGGAGATGTAGCATTATTCTATGGCATGAATGCTAGGGGCATACAAGTCAGCCTGTCAAGGACCCAGATATCTGGTGATGCTGAAATTGCTTCAGTGCCTGTGATATTTTATATAATATTTACTTAATTAAGTGCATGCTTTGGAAAAACATGGAAAAATTACACCCATTGGTTTGTTGCCTTCCTTCACAGGTTTTATGGCAGGGTAATGATGCAGAAGTCCATAGAGGGTCAAGTGTAAATGATGAGACAAGACAGAGGATCAGGTTCTGTAGATGATCGACTGGCAGTCTGCTGTTGTGAGACTAAACAAATTATTCATAGGAAATTTGAGGCTGGTTTCCCATGACACCCTTACTGAAGTGATATCCTTCACTTCCTCTGTACCTAGAGGAAGTACTGGTTGTACTCTGTATAACCAGAACAGGCCTAAGATTTGACATCCGCAATGAGGAAAGGTCTTGTCCACTGTTGAAGGGATGTTGCAGATCTTTAGCTAAGTCTCTGCTGGTCTTTCCTTTTCAGGGAAAGAAAGGTGTGTCCCTGCAGCATCACTTGAAAATAGCAATCTTGCTGGGCATAAAATGAAAGCTGATGGTTCTGGTCATATGAGAGATGAGAGAGAACAGAACGATTTGAATTGTTGCTCTTTTTTCCTCCCAGTGTAGAAACATGAGGAAAAAATGTGTAAAGTAGGAGGAACCAAAGAAGCAATGTTAGGTGAGTTTGGGGCAGGTGCAGAAAGAAGGAATTTAGCCACTGCTGGGAGACAGACGCACCACATATGCCAGCATGGCTTCTGTCTTTGGCCCTCCTCATGGAAATGAGCCATCTCCTCGGATGGGCTGGGGAACACCCTGTAGCTCATGCTTAACCATGGGGGAGCTGCTGTCCTGACTGCAGGCCTCCCCCTTCTTCTCCACCAGCTGCCAGAGGTGCCTGCCCAGACACCTACTCCTAAAAAACTGTATTTAAGCCAAGGAATAGGATGTGCATTCCAGGAAAAGGGCTGATATCAACCATCCACCTACTGATCTTGATATTGTTTCTTGAGATAAACACCTGTCCTATTGAGAGAGTTGGTGTTATTCAGCCTGGAGAAGAGAAGGCTCCAGGGAAACCTTATAAGCCTCTTCCAGTACCTAAAGGGAGCCAACAACAGAGCTGGGGAAAGACTTGGTAGAGGGGCATGTAGGCATAGGACAAGGGACAGTGACCTCAGTCTGAAAGAGGGTAGGATTAGATTGGATATTAGGAAAAAATTCTTTACAGTGAAGGTGATGAGGCACTGGCAGAGGTTGCCCAGAGAAGCTGTGGATCCCCATCCCTGGAAATGTTCAAGGCCAGGTTGGATGGGGCTTTGAGCAACCTGGTCTAGTGGAAGGTGTCACTGTCCACAGCAGTGGGGTTGGACTGGATAACCCTTGAAGGTCCCTTACAAAACAAACTATTCTATGATTCTATGTTTCTATATCTTTTCAGGTTTAAAAAAAAGTCAAAACATAAAGATGGTATTCAGACAAAAATCATCTTTCTAGTTGCAGTAGAGAAGTCCCTTAACTACAAAATTATCTTGTCTGATGTTTCCTTCAAGACAATTTTAAGAAGACACTAAGCTGTTGAGTGAAGCCAGACAGCTGAAATTAGAACAGCTTCCACTTTAAATGCAGCTACATGTCCCTGTCCCAAGCCAACATGCAGGGCCACAACACCTGGGCAGATGGGTGTCACAGTTACTTCTTAGTATCTCATATAACACAGCAGGAGAAAATAGAGAGAAAGCAGTAAAAAAGCACAAAACACAGCCAGAGAAGCATGAGCAGCACAATTCTGAAAGAAATAATTAGGTCACATAGGAAAAAAAGCATCTGCTTCAACCAAATAAGTGAGTTAGTTTCCATTTGTGTGGAGTTTTGTAAATTCTTTGCAATTAAGTCATGAAGGAAATACCTCACCTTTACATTCCTATCAGTAAGGTTCAGTACTTTTGGAAATCACTTTTAATATTTTTTAATACTTTTTAAAAGTACTTCTAGTACTTTTAAAATTTTTCATGATCCAATAAAGCTGATAAAACCAGCAATGGAAAATTCTAGATTATTTTTTACTTATAAACTTGAAATTTAGAAAAAGTAATTAAAACTTCAAGACTTTTTTACCTGCAAGAAGAAATTTTGTTCTCATATAGGTCATCATATGTATAACCACAGCAGGGTATTTGACCTATAACATCTCAATTTTGGAGAGTGTATTCATGTGGAAATTTCCAAATCAGAGCGAAGAAGACTTTTAATGTACCATTTCGGTGCAGTCCAGTGCCAGTCTGTTGTCCAGACCCCTCTAATGGGATATGCTTCTCTGGCTTGTTGCCATTTCCCTCTGGCAGAGGCTGGGGGTATCTGCTTCGGTGGTGAGGGTGTCCTAAATAACTACTGCGCCCTCCCATGCCCGAATAAAGTCCAACATGCAGATGCCTTTTTCTGTCACACCTACCAGAGGGGAAAGCGGATCCCTGAGCCCAGTTGAGAGACCACGGCATCCATCCAGCCTGTGGGCTGGCAAAGAAAGGAATGGTTTCAAAACTATGAACCACTCTTTCTAATTAATGAGAAGGATGTTTCTTGACTATGATAGCCAGAAACTGATGTGGTGCTGGTAGTGAGGAACTAGGCTTCTGAAGGATCTGGCAGCTTGGGAGCTATGCTTGTTGATGCCACAGAAATGGCAGTAAGACTATAATGGTTTGCCTTTGAATATGAAGAAGGCCTTTGCAGTTTGATAGTTGGTGGGATCTTGGATGTGTCAGGGTTGGAACATATTCACGCAAGGAGTGATGATGATGGCCTTACACACCACCTGTGAATTGGTTCATTTAGAAATCTTCAGTTCTATGAAGATATGTGTACCACAGTGCTGATGATGGTGATGCCTTAGGTTTTAACTTTTATATTTCTCAAGTTCTGGATTGCTTAGTGTGTAACTCTGAAGTTTCTTGTAGCTTGTTAACTGCTCTCCTAGGCTAGACAGACACTACAAAGCTTCTCTGAGCTTGCTATTCAAGGGCACTCAGACTGTCCCAGGCCTGAAGGTGTAAACTAGGGCCATGAGAGAGGTGGAGAAGTTGAAGAAATTACATCATTAGCTAAAGTTTTAATTGGTGAATTTATGCTGATATGCAAATGGACCAAACCTATAAAAGTGTGAAGGACTCGTGACTCGTTGTCCATCTTGGGGTCTATTTTCGAAATAGCCTCTGGCTCCCCAGGGTGTACCTTTGAAGGCCCTTCAAATAAATACCTACCTTTATTCCCTTACTCTTTGTCTAGTCTCTGTTTTTTAGGTAGCCACCCCGAGGCATCAATGGCATTTATGAAAATAGTGTAAATATATGCACCTGTAGTCAGTGAGGTCTCCAAATGTATTACAGACATGAGGGAATATGGTATTTACTGATTTGCATTACAGTAGAATGTGTTCCCTCTCAGAATGGGAGCTTTGAGGACAAGCTCTCCCTAAAATGGTACCTGGTCTGGCTCAGAGTACAGCAGTGTTTAAAAAATGTCATTGAATTTTGTTTCTATAAGGGTTGCTTTTTTGCTTCTAGTAATAGGCAAGGTTTAGGCTCCTGACTGTCTAGTGAAGCAAACCTATTATTTTTTCATTTAAAAAAAATGGATTTTGATTCTTGCAAATTAACTTTACTAATCTCTGTGTAATGTGACAGTCAACAGCATGCACATTCACCACGTTCCCTCCTTTCATTTTTCTTTTGTCCTTACCATTTGCATCTCTGTTATTCTTTATTTCATCCCCATTCTTGTATTTCCCATTTTAGCTTTAGTTCCCACCCCATAGCATTGCCCAAACTCCGCAAGAGAGATGGTGAAACTCCTTGTGATTTTGCTGTCACCCATTTTCCCTTTCTCCCACCCACCTCCTCTTTTGTGTGTTCCGTCTGTACCCAGGCACTGCTCTCCAGGGGACGTGAGCATCTCTGACATGCAGCCAAGCGCCAGGTGAGTGCCAGCCCCCTTTGCTAACTGTGGGAGCACACAGAACTGTTAGTATTCTGTAGGTATTTGCACTTAACTATCAGTGAGCTCCTGGCTGGCTGCTGGGGCACAGAGGAACCCATGCAGCACTCCTTGTCTCTCCTCCACGTCCCTGCGTCAGGAGAGTGGGGAGCCAGTGTGCTGAGGGAACCAACGCGCTGGAGGCAAGCGATGCTCATACGTGTTGCCATAGTAGCACCAGCAGAAGATACAGCTGGCCGCCTTCTCAGGAAGAGCAGGAGCTGGAAGATACTCGTTAATTTTATTTCACAGGCTTTAGAAATCTGCAGGAAGGACCTATTTGAAAGAAGTGTTATGAAACATCTCTACTTACATGTATTTGCCTTTGTCCAGTCACTTCTAAAATGTTCAGGGGAAAGAGTCACCAGCACCACCAAACATACTCAGCATGAATGTTGTGTCCCGTCTTGGACAGCTAAACTGGTTGTTTTGCTGGAGCACAGCCTTCATGGCACAGAGTAGGGCAGAGGGAAAGGTGGCAAGGGTCAGTCCTGTGGATGGCAGAGAGTGGAGAGGAAGCATTTTCAGTGACTGGAGTTTACAGGCAGATAAGTTGTTATATTTTGTCCTCTGTCCCTTCAGAACAGAATGGCGGTACCCTGGTTTGTAACGCATCACAGCAGTGAAACCCAGTAGTCAGGATCTGATTAGATAGCCTGCCACTCTTCAAAACAGCCAAGTCCAGCAGGACCCTTGAGTTTGAAAAGCCTTCCTAGACAGTGAGCAGGTGTCAGCAGCAGATGGAGGTTTGACTGGAGACATCCAATTTTTGCAGCATGTCCCTTTTACTAGCAGCATTGCCTCTCCCTCTGCTAGCATTAGCCTCAACAAAGCAGGCAGAGAGAGAGCTAGGAGAAAGTACAGCAAGAAAGCAGCCTGTTGTGCCTGCTTTCAGCAACAAGCCAGTGGTCAAGGCTTTGCAGGTCCAGGTAAATTCTGACTGTGTGGAACACCATGGCCAACTTGCAAAGTAAATGGGAAACAGTCAGAAACAAAATGCCATGTAAACTGATGTACGGTGCAGAAAATGTAATAACTGTGAAACCTAAGCACAAAGATTACTATGCTTTTGTTATTTTCATATTTGTAATAGTTATTACCATCCCAAACAAACTGCAAATACAAATACAAACCCATGGTTCTGGTGCAAGAAGTTCAAAGACATTGCACTGTCAAATGGACAATTGTTAAAACGAATGTTTCAGTTGTATCTTAAAATTCAGAAACTGGTCTTCAGATTTGCTAGAAAACCATGGGATTACCAAATGACAGGAAAGAAAGCAGAGTTTGTTTCCCAAATGCAATGCTCCAACTTAGTGCAGTCTATCCAGTTTGAGCTCATTTTCTTACTAAATACAGAACAAATCAGTGAACTTTTGAATGTTTGTTTATTTTTGTCTGTTATATATTTTATCACAGTAGAAGTTCCTGGAGTTCTGAAAATGTGGCCGATTACAAGAAGAATAGACAGAAAAAAGGAACAGTGAGTTCCAGATACCTTAGACATAACAAAATGTCTATGTGTGTGTTTAATTATAACTGCTATCTAATATGTTCTGATGAAATACAGCTAGCCCATCTTCTTCAAAATAATCTTGGTCTGTGTAATCTCACTACATGCTTACTTCCCCCACTCCTATTTGACCCATTAGCTAAATATTTTTGTTGTCTTAACGTCAGCTCAAATAATTTTGTCTGCACTGAGAGCGGAAATTGTGGCTGACAGATCAGGTTTTAAATATTAGGGGATTTAGTGGGGCACAACCTTCCTTGCCTGAGGCCCACAGTAACAGACCCTCAAGCTGTTGAGACAGTGCCTTTTCAACATGCTCAGAGTTTATTGGCATGAGGAGTATTTAAATACTAGGATATGATTAAGAAAAAAGAGCACAATCCCTGCCCACTGAAAAGGGCAGAACCTAACCTGTGGCAGTTCTCCTCTCAGCGAGCTGTCATGGGATGGCCTGACACCAGGCTTGGTGGATGTCAGCCAGCAGAGCATGAGCAACAAACTTATGTGGACCAAAGTGAGGAAAAAATGGGAGGCTGGATGTCTGTCTTACTTCTAGCGAGTGCTCGGGTGCAGTAATGAGTGCTGTGACAATGACAGCCAAAGCTGACTATCTGCAGCCTTATCCAGGGGGCTACAAGTGTGACACGAGTGCTATAGAAAATATATACGGAAGATATGTATAGCATTAAATATTCACTGGTTTTGAAAAGAAATTCATGTACAGTTTAGGATTTAAATATTTAGGCAGCCCTGCTAGTTTCTTTCACCCACCCCTATTTTCTAAAAAAAGACAAGCATTCATCTGAAGAAATATATCTTATTATAAAGTCATGTCCTACAATTTCAAGAAAATACTTAATACCTTTAACGAAACTGACAAGATAATTGCAATCTTTTTTTTTTTTTTATTGTCCAAAATATATTCTTATGCATCAAGAGTAAGGATTTGCAGTATTATCCATCTGTCATTTATCTGAAGACTGAACAAGAGGCATTTCATTACCTTTCTCCTGATTTCAACCAGTTCTTCTTTGGAGAGCAAACGCAAAGTGAAACATACCCCTATGAACTGGTATGTACAAAGTACGTGGCCATAAAACAAGTCAGCTCTTTTCCTGTGAGATCATTTTGTACCCTCTTTTTGGTAACAGATTGCACTGCTTGCCAATGACTACTACAACTATTGTCAAGTTATTTTACAAATGGTGAGAGAGAGCAAGCTTGAGAAGGTATGCCTTTTCTTTAATAACACTTACTCTGACAACAGCAAGCAACTGTAAGTTAAAATTGTGTCTGTGTAGCTTATTTACTTGATGCTTTGAGCTAAGGTAGATGATTTACGGACAAAGGAGCACTCGGTCAAGTTATTTTAAAATTCTGAATTAACACAATATGCTCCAAGAATCTGAGTTTGTAAGCATATTCTGAGCCCTCCTAGCACATCAATAAGTCTGAGCTGAGCATATAACGCATAGCCATGGACACATATCTTTAATTACATCCTCATATCCATGGCACAATTCTTTGTTTCTTTCCTCTTTTATGCACTGCCTGGTGAGGTTCAGCTTGTTGCCACTTCCCCAGGATGCTTCCACTTGCACTGGAGCCCAGCCAGGATGGGCCCAGGCAAAGAGCCCATCTCCATGGTCATTCCTTTGCTTCTGTGCCTGTGTGTTGTCTTACTGAATTACACTTCACAATCCACAAGTGTAAAATCAGTGAAAATTCATAAAGGGCTCTGTGTGACAGGTGGAAGACTATATCATGTCATTCTGGACGTCTCTGCAGCCTGAAAGAATAGAACTGATGTGCTTGCCAGATGTGTGCCAGCTGTTAAAAAGCTATGATAGGTATCTATTCAAGGTACTGTACACACATTTGTTTGTTGTAATTATGCTATTACATGTTTGTGTCTTTTTGGTAGTTCCAAGGAGAAGGGCCCTCTCTTTCTTGTGTGCTGTACAATGGGATTTTCGTTTATTCCTCAACTCTATCTTTTGGCTTCTTCTGAGACAGCCCAGTATGGGTTTTGAAAGAAGCCAGTGGAATTTGGGATAGCTCCCATTTTGCTCCTATATATTAATTTGAAAGTTCCTAATGTCAATGGAGTGTGCTGTTATAAATCTGTGGTTCTGGCATGAGGTTATGTGACTGAAATTTCAACTGATAATGGTTTTCCAGATTATGAGAGTTACTTTTCCTTTGAGAAAACTACTGCATTTCTCAGTGACCTTCCACATAGAAATATGCAGTTTTCTGATAAAAATAATTTGCTTCTTATTTCCAGCAGGTCATTAAGTATTGTCTAGAAATTAATTCAGGAAGCAACATTTACCCTTAGGATTTTTTCCTTCTGCTAAAAAAGCTAGTTTAGCTCTTGCTTAATACGAAGAAAAAAATGGGCTTCTTTACACTTACATTTAAACTGTTTTATTTCATGCTGCTGTAAATATCTGTGGTACACCAGTCGTGCAGCAGCATGAATTTGTATTCTAGGAACTGGAGAACATCCTACTTCCTGATTTCCTGGAGGAGGTGCCTGCACAACACATAGACTCAATCAGGTCATTCAGTGAAAATGTTAAATGTTGGATGCTTAGTCCTTTGGGAGGTTTTCCATTACTGCTCCAAACATCCAAATCTAATGGTAAGTTTGAGTGAGAGAGATATTTTCAAAAATAATCTTTGGTTAAACTGCAGAGAAGATTGTATTACAAAACTCTTAAATTATTTTTAAAAAATTTTAGCTGATGTAACGTTGATAGTAGCAAAAATTAGAGTTAGTTGGTATGCAGTTAAAAATAAATGGTCTTAGATAATGTGTGAGAAGAAATTTAAGCCAAAAATATTCCCAATTCACAGTAAATCGAAATGTACTTAAGTCTTATATGTGTGTTGCCATGATTGCTTTGGCTGTGTAGATGACCAATAATATGCAGCATGCCCTCTGAAACTCACATATTATTCTCTCTTCCTCTTACAAGTGGCTTTATGCTGATAAATTAATTAATGGCTGTAGCACAGTCTAATATAAAAGGAAAAAACCATAGTCCCATAGGAAAAATATGACTGACATTAGAGGACGATTGGAAAAAATCAGTGCTCTACAAAGCTGTGTGTGTATGTGTGTATTTGTAAATATGTACACACACACACATATTTATACCTATAATGCTATAATGCTGACGATTCCCACTAAAACCTCATGTTGCTCAGTTGCTCACTGAGTGAGGACCAACTCCACAGCACCAAAACAGGGCTCCTGTGTAGGCAAAAGATTGTATTAGGATTCATATGCTCAATACTGCAGACAGACTTAATTTTGGCATTTCTGACATTTGAATGCTTGACAGAGCAAATGTAGCAATGTGGTTTTAACATATGCGTGCATAGAAGTATATGTAATTAATTCAGCTGTGACCCTATGTATATACATCCTGGTCCTTCTGGTTCATACAAACATCATAGAAACAGAAATTTTCACTTGAAAATCCTTGTCTGTCTACAGAAGTTGCTTTATACTCGATTTTCCTGCAACTGAGAAACAGTTATTTATTTTATTTTGAAGAAGGGTATTCTTGGATCATGCTTTTCATAATTACATATAACACATTATAAACAGGAGAAAAGTAGAATAAAAGAAATCAACTCCCATTAACGGTGCTGCGGAATTATAGATGCATAAAGGTGGAAATGTAAACTGTCTAAACAAAATACAGCAGGTTTAGATTTAGCATTGCTGTCATTCACCTGAAACCATACAAGAAAAAGAGCATTAGTCCTAATTAGGAAGTATTAAATGTAAGAAAATACTGGAAGTCTTTTTCCTGTACATCATGAATGAATAGATTTACAGTGAAGGAGGAGTGGTGAGCTGGGCAGCTTCTCCTTGCAAGCTTTGACTGCAAGGGTCCCCAGCCCATCCCATAATGCTGACTCAGTACCCCTGCTGTGCCCTCCATTACCCTCCAAATCTCCCCTAGGGAACTACTTTCTAACTTAAAAGATCTGTCTTCATCAATGTATTTTAGACTGTAAAATATTAATGGTGTGAAACACCTGCCTCTTCTTCTTTAACAGAAGCTAAAGAGTTTGTAAAAAGGCTCAGGAGACAGACAGACCTTTGCAACATGGTCAAGGTATGTTCCACAATTCATGAAAAAGAAAAAAGCTGGAAATCTCATTCCTGCCAGCAGTTTGCACTATTTTTGAAATGCTCCATTGCAGGACAAGAGCAGCAGCATGGATGCTCTTAACAGTACACTGACCATGCCATGCTCACACTCCTACCCATCTTTTCCCACACTGTTAAACATACTGAGGGCACATTTTCCTCCCTCTGGATTCTTCTGAAAGCCTCTGAGATGTGGTTGATGGTACCCCATGGAGAGGAGAACACAGTAGTTGGAAGAGTCAGATGACAGTTTCCAGTATCTTTGCCCATCTATGCCAAAGTCAGTCAAGGGCACATGCTGGAGCATTCCTTCCATTGTTGTCCTTGGATCCTTCCAAATCCTTGAGTTTTGAGGTGGCCTGGGCTATAGCAGAAAAAAAAAAGATCACAAGGAGGGAAGAAAGCAAAAGAGAACAGGTGGTATATTCTCTCTTTCAAACATGTACAAGGTTTTCCCAACATGACACCTGATTTGAATCCTTACTTAGATGGAAAAAGGGAAGCAGGGAGAAAACAAGGGAGGGAGGGAGGAAGGAAGGGAGATAGAGAGGGAGGGATGGGAGGCACTGCAGCTTCTTGGACCACTATATGGCTTTTCTTTATGGGAAAACTTCATCGTCAGCAGTATACAAAACACACCCTCCTCTTACTTTAAAAAGTAAGAAAAAAAAATAAAAGGCACAAACATGCATAAGGGTGCCTACCCAGGCAAAAAGCTGACTTCCATGAAGTAATGAGCACTCACTGTTTCCAATTACTGCAGCAGCCCTTGGAGATACCAATACCTGAAAAGCTCAGCTTTATGTGCTTCTAAACAGGGCTTCTTATGCATTGAAGAGCATGATCCAGCCAGATCCCGAGTGTCACCAATTCACAGACATTTGCATTTGATTTGCATACTCAGATTTCAAATCATCCTTTTTGTGTTCAAGCCATGATGTCAAAGGGCTGGTTGTAGCTTTATGAGTCTTCCCTCCCTATTCTCAATGTGTGGGAAAGCTGCAGAGAGTCAAAATTGGATTTACACCCTCAAGATTTAGGGCAAGAGAATTGCAGCACTTGGGGGAAATTCTCTAGAAGAAGCCTCTGGGTGCTCTACATCCCTTTTACACTGTTTAATCCACACAAATTGAACACAGCAGACCTGAGAATCAGGGTCAAATTTACACTTATAGCTCTCACGGTAAAGTGATGCTCTCACAAAGTAGATGATGTTTGTACCTTCTGTAGAGCCTCTTCAAAATGCAAGGGAAAAGCAGAAGAGTTCCACTGTACTTGACATTTTGGGGTAGTGAGTTCCAGGGTTTAATTATTTGTTGTATGAAAAAATACTTTCTTTTATTATTTTAAAATTTCTACCCTTCTTCATGCAATTCTTCCTTCAAACCTCCATCACATCCTTCCTTCCATCACTTATTCTCTGTGAAGGTGAAGTTTATCTCATCTTCTCACACAGGAGTCATTTGATATTTCTAATAAGCTTTCTCAGTTTTCTGTCTAAAATGCATCGGGAATTTCAACTAGAGACTGGTGGTCAGAGCAGACAAGAGTGCTCCTGATGAGCAGTGCTACAGAGGCACTGTGCAGCTGCAGCCTCCGAGCAGTGTAACCATACCATCCCTTGCAGAGTACTTCACAATAATTTAGCCATCTGGTGAGAAAGTAGGAACAATTTTGGCAGGATCAGCATTTAAATGAAAAAAAGTAACTTTCCCACCATGTGTGGATAAAGCAGGCTGACAGCTGCTACTACCTGGACACGCAGAAGTAATTAGAGCATAAAAAGGTGCAAATTCCCTGTGAGAAAAGAATGTGAATATGATGCTTGTCATTTCCTGGGGCTGATCCCTGCCTCTGGTAAGTTGTATTTGAGTGTTGAGAGGGCTGGCTCTCAGTCATTTTAGAGAATCATGTTTAGTATAGTGAAATCCAATGGCTAAAGGGACCAGTCTAAAGTGTTGGGGCATGGAGTCAGGTACTAGCAACCTACTGAAGATGCTGCCCCAGTAGTTCCCAGCCTTTGGGTCATGTAGTCTTGTTGCAGGCTCTTTTTCTGTCACTAGAAACTCCAAGCCAAATAAGAAGAATGCCTTTGTCTTTAACTTAGATGAAGGAGATTGCCGAGTGAGAATTAGATTTGGTTTGGTATTTCAAAAAAGTTAGCAGAGTGATGAAAAATAGCTGTATTGGTAACTTTTGCAAAGAAATGGTCGGCTGCATTCGTTGCTGCTTGTGGGGTCATGTTAAGCACCTGGTGAATGGGATTTGTAAAACATTTATGAATCCTGAAGTTTTTCGGAATTTTACAAAACGTATTCTTCCTCTGAAAAGCACAGCTGGACAAGGATTATTCACAGAAAAGCCTAAAGTCCAAAAGTCTTTAGGATCTTACTAATTCCAGTATGGAAATGAGAGACTAAATGTATTTGTTAATAAAATTTAATGGATTCAGATTCAGTTTCCTTGACTGCTTTCATCATTTCATCAAGAATCTTAAGGAATGTTGTGTGATATTAGCAACTAATTAAAAAAAGTGAAGAGATTATGATAAATGTTAGTCTGAAAATTGTTTGCAATATCTATGTGAGTAATATTTTTTGGGGCAAATATGAAGACAGATTAATTCACAAATGACTCATAAGCAGATAAATGGGATAAAATACCAACTAATATTGTTTTAACTAATACCATATTTCTAATGTTATTTTTACTCTCTCAAAGGTTTGAGCAACTGGAGAAAACTTGCCTTTGAATTAAATTGCAACATGAATTAAGGACAGATAACACTGAGGGAAAGTCTTCCCTGATACACTATTCCATGCTTTAGACAAAATACCATTATTTAGTGTAATTACAATAACTCTAGGCAAAGTCAATTGCCCAGGCAATTGCCCAGATAATTCAAGTATGTTAGCCTTGTCTGCTCCATCACAGACAACATAGAGTGTCATTGAAAAGAACATGTCCCAGAACAAAACTCTCTTGAAGACAACTTCAGATTTATCTCCTTTGATCCTATACCCCCCCTACACACCCAATTTGGAGACTGATCATATGAAGTCTTGTTCTGAATAAGTGAAGTTTTCCTTTTTCAATTCCCTTATTTGGCTGAGTTAAGGGCTTGAGAAAATGAAAGGCATTAACTGTTTTTTTATTCTCTACAGACAGTAAGGGCACTCTTGAACAACAACAGCACAGTCAGTGTTCTGCGATCCGGCTTGCATGCCATCTTCAATGAGAGATCTCTGGATGTGACTAAAGACCTCTTTCAAGAGAAGTTAAGGAATGCGAAGAAGCGGCAGAAAAACATACAATTAAAATGTAACTAATTTTTGCTATTTATTGTCTTTTCCCTTAAGCACTTGCTTGTCATTGTTAAAGGTCCAGCATTTCTTCTTGTTTATTCATGACATCTGCCCTACTGGGAATTACTGTCTTCCTGTAACCTGAAGGGCTAGGAAAGAGCCAATAAAATGGAGAATAGAGCATGAAATATTATCCTCCTAATTTTAAAGGTTAAGAATTAAAGGCTTTTGGTTCTGACTCTCTTAAAGCTTTTTGTGACAGCAGGAGTGAGGTTTGTGTTACTGAATTATGTATCTCCTAGAAGAAGGTTGACAAGGGATTTTTTTTATTGTTTCTTTTGACAGAAAAGATGTTTTCAATCATTGCATTTTCCTCTGTTATTAGTTGAAGCACACAAAGTCATTTCTTGTGGCCAGATTTTAAAATACTGTATGCTGAACTGGACAAGGCCTTTTAGCTTTCGTGTCCTTTTGCTCTATTGGGGCCTGTGGGATCAATGTTGTGCTGTAAACAACAAAATACACAGTTTGCATGCAGCCATGACAGAATGCATTGGACAGCCTAATGTAAAGGAATAGAAACATAATGGCAACTTAATTTTTAGATTAACTGTCTGCCATTTGAAACATTAGCAAGAGATGGGCAAGCTGGACTAGGCTGTGCACAGATCTACCGGGGGGAACCTCAGCTCTTTGTTCCTGGTCCATCACCGACTCATGCACTGACAAGAGATTAGTCACAGACTTTCTGTGACTGCTTGCAGTAGGAGTAATAACTTGCGTGCTTCACAGAACCATCAGGAGAACCATTTCAATAATATATATATACATACTGAACCCAAAACCACTGCATAGAACACTTTTTACATTTTTCCTTTACATTATCGATGTTCTTAGTCTTTCCAAGGTGGATTTGTTGCATTCTCTGTTTTCATTGCTTTTCCAAACTGTCATTTATAATAAGGAAGGTTTCACAGAACTTAGCCATCTGCTTTCTTGAAGGAAGATGTCTCAATTAGAAGGGTATAAATTCAGGGAGGTGCAATTTACCTTTTGGCATTGGGTGGTAGGTGCCAAACTTTTGGGGGAACACTTGCACTTGCACTTGCACATTATGGATAATGTGGCAACATTATCCATATTTCTGTTGGTCTACAGAATATTCTGCATTTTCTGTTATTGTTTTAAAATTTTTTTCTCCCTTCAGCAAACAGACCAAGGTTATTTTTTTTCTCAACCACATAAAATCTCAGATAAGTTAGCATTGCCTATAACCAAATTCCAGCTTTTTCATTGGAACTGCTTTTTCTTGCCACCTTTGCCAGGATGATTAGGTCAGCGCAGTCACCCTGGAAATGGACATAAACGTGAATTCTGGCTGATTTCAAAGTAGGGTACTGTTCCTCACTAAAGAAATGGTATATTAATCAAAATGCTAGAAACAGATGTCTTAATCTATTTTAAGGTAAAGATAAAAGAAAAAATAAGTTTAAAACTGCAGAAAAAAACCAAAAGGCAAGCCAAACACTTCAAGTGATGATCTCCCTTCTGTATTTCTCAGGTTTGAAAAACTTCATTTCTTCACTGACATCTTCCACAGATATTCGGGATCTCCTGAGCTGTTTATCTTCAGATCTCCAGACCTTTGTTATTAAGGTATAAAATTAATAATTTCTGAATAGAAAGAACGATCACATCACTTATCCTGCTACATGCTGACTGTCACTAGTCTGCAGGAGCTACATTGCACATTAGCAACCTGACCAGACTGCAGATTTGCATAAATACCATTTATGCATGCTGTGGAAAAAGGGAGAATTAATTGGCATACAAAAATTCCATCTGTGCAAACAACTAGAAGCATATTTCTGTGCATATATCCACTCAAGTGGTTTCAGTATCTGCTCCCATTTCATAGACACATATTATCACAGCCCCTAATAAACCAAAATTCAGAAGTAATATGTTGGTATAAATGAAGAGAACACTTCATGGCTCCTTACATCCTCAATTCACCAAACTGTTGACTTTTGGCAAGTACCAAGATCTTCTAGTACAAAGGCTCTAGCTCTTGTGAAAGATTCAAGTATGACCATCCTCACATATGCACCTTTCAACAGATTACCAACTCTACCACCCCTCTACCTTCACTGATTCACAGTCTGTGTCACCGTGTTGGTACTGCTGCATTTGGCTGGTTGCCATAACAATTAACTTGGGTTTGGGTGGAGTCAATCAACTTAGACTTTGGGGTTTTTTTCTCCTTTCTGAAGAAGCAGAGTAAACTGTATTTACTTGGCTTAATAATTTACTCTTACTTTTTTCTTTTTAAATGAAGAATAGTACTTTGCAATTCTGTGGTGCCTTCACCTCATACAACCCTCAGCTACCTCACAGGATGGTATAGAGGAGATGGAGCGGGACTTTTCCTGAGGAGTCACAGTTATAGGGCATAAGGCAATAGACACAAGTTGCAGCAAAGAAAATTTCCAATAGATACAAAGAAAAAAAATTACTATTAGAATAATTATGCATAGGAAGAGGTTACCCAGAAAGGCTGTGGAATCTTTATTCAGGAGATGCTCAGAACTTGGCTGGACAAGGCCTGAACTAAGCTGGCCGTGCTTTGGGCAAGAGACCAGAATGGGTAAATATCCAAAGATCTCTTTTAACCTAAGATGTTTTAGGATTCTAATAGAAAAAAAATGCTTGCTGCTTTTTTCACCTTTGTATGCAGTTTGTACAGGGAAATAGTCTGCCACACAATTAAGAATTCTTTTAACCAACTTTGTCATAAACCAGTTTTTTTTCTTTATCTGCAGCCAAGCAAGAGTAAAGAGGCATTTAAAGAGCAGGCATCAGATTTCATGTTGAAATGGAACCTCCTACTGAGCAATGTAGGCAAGATTCTGACCATCAACAGGACGGACAGCTTTGGTAAATAGGATCTTTGTGACTCTAATTTGATACGCCCCATGTTGAGAGATGGCAGAGGCAGCAGATCCAAAAGTACCTGAAGAGGCCAACAAGAGCTGGCAATGTAGTGACAGGACAATGGGGAATGGCTTTAAACTGAAAGAGAGCAGGTTTAGATCGGATATTAGGAAGAAATTCTTTGCTGTGAGGGTGGTGAGGCACTGGAACAGGATGCCCAGAGAAGCTGTGGATGGCCCATCCCTGGAAGTGCTCAAGGCCAGGTTGGATGGGGCTTTGGGCAACCTGTGGAAAGGGCATGGCAGGAGGTTGGCACTAGACAGTCTTTAAGGTCCCTTCCAACCCAAACCATTCTGCGTTTCTGTGATTCTGTGATTTTAACTGACATAAATTCATGCAACATTTAATAGAGGCATCCCTTCTTCCTACTCCTTTCCTTCTATCACCATTCTCCTGGTGATGCGCCCAGACAGGTCAGGGAAATGAAATGATTAGTTTTGACCAAACCAGTTCTCTGAGCAAAACTCTAGGATGAGCCAGGAGGGAGGAGAGTAGGAGCACGCAGCTGTAGATGGCAGGAAAGCCAGGGCTCCCTCTTTTGGCAGAAGTTGTAGTTTGTCTGTGGGGGAACAGGGAACAGCAGCCTGAGGTGAGAGCCCCTGCTTTCCCTCCTACAAGAGCTGCACACCACGGGAGAATGGTTAGATGGAGATCTGGGGCCACATATATTCCAAACCATAAACATTCCAGACCTCTCAAGTGATAGCTCGGAGGCCTCCAGGTTCTTTCTCTGTAATACAGCCAGAGCAGACCCACTGCAGTAACTAGATGCCAAAAAGGTAGTTAGTTCCTCTGACAACAGATATATGCTCCTTTTCCTTGTGGCTTACACTGACCTAAGTGCTTGCCTAGCCAGCAGCACACCTGTTGAAGGTATTAAACTGACTGAAAAGCAGTCACTTTAGCTGAGTTAGTTTTCTCTCCATTTTAGGGCTCTGAGCTGTCAAACATCAAATCTTATCATACACCAGTGCAAGGCGGGAGAAAGGAAGGAACTGTGCAGTTGTGTTCCCCCAAAGAGGCTTGAAGTGATACAAACATGTCTTAAATCAGTCCAATCTCTACTCTAACTTCCTTTCTCTTCACTTGTAACACCTTGCAGAGGTGCCATTTCTGCAGAAATATACCATCTCCTGTGAGCTGCATCTAATCCCAAACTGCATGAAATGCCTTTTAGATTTTCAAAGGAACATCTTCATATTTTTAACTCTCCTGCTGGATGCAATTTCATACAAATAGCCAAAGAAAACCTCATTATCTTCTTTGAAATGCCCCTTCAAAACCATACTTTCATATGCTTGCTATAAATACATAACAAAGGGGTATGTTGCCTTTTGTGTTCTTCAGTATCCTTACCCCATTAATGCCTGTGCTTGTGCATGTATGAACACACCTTTCTTCTGCATCAAGCCGCTACCTTTTGCCTTCTGTTTACATTGTAAACTGCCTGGAGCAGGATCAGAGTTTTGTTCTGTGTCTGCAGGGAACATAGCACGGTAGGGTCCCTCGTCCATCAGCTGCTGCATTACAGTAATAATAAAATAATCAGTCCTTTCTCTCTCTCCCTAGAGGAGTTCTGCACAAAACTCTCCAATGTTACATGCAATATTTTTGGCAATGAATAAATTGAGAATGTATTCCAAGAACTGCACCGGAAGCATAATGTTTATTGAAATCCCCCATGATGATGAAATCCTCTTCCCTCTTTCCACCAGAAGAAGAGCTGAATGAACTGCCTCCCTGTTCTGCAGTTGTGTTGATGGATGGGATACGATGGATGGAGTGCATCTCTTGGTCTGCTGAGACTTTGTTAAACTAATTACAAATTACATTTTCACCCAATTTATGACAGTTTTCCTACTGTACTTCAAGAACACTGAAATTGAATTTATTGTCTAATATGAGAGAGTTAAAAATATTTTTTAATATTTTGCTGTGATGCTTCAATAATTTGATCATTATTATCTTCTTTCTTTACTTTTTAAGATGCTGGGTTATTTGATCTATCAGTGTCCCTTTTTTTGCATGTTTCTATTCCTTTAGGATACTGAGTTTTAGCAGACAGGCTGAAGCAGTTCTGTTAACAAGCCATCTGGTGTAAAAGTTCTGTACTTGGGATCATTGCTTTCCAGAAATGTCTTAAATCTCAGCATTTCTTCAAAATATCAACTATGTAGCCTCCACACTGAGGAAACACAATTACTTAGGGAAATGTGTGTCATGTTAATATGGTGTTTCTTCCCCCAAAATAAACCAATATCAGGAACCAAAATTAATCTGACTTGATCTCTTGCCTTCTAACTTGCTGCATCCAGCACACATAGTATGCTGGCAGAATCACACCTCTGAATTTAGGACTGACTTTTATCCTTTTCCAGCCCAGCCTCCACTTGGGTGATGCCCAAGTGAGATCGGAGGAACCCTGCAGTTAGCCCTGCTGTAAGGCAGCAGGGAGCAAGTGTGCTACAGCAGTGAGGGCTAATAGGAGCTCTACAGCTCCTTCAGCTCTGTCTCCTTTCCAGAAAATGTGCCTCCGCACATCTCCCTCACAGAGTTTCACGTCAGCTCACACATCTCCATTTACTTACTGGTCTACCTTCCAAGGCATTCAGGGATGCATTGCCAAGCCACGGGGACTGAGCAGTGAGCTGTGCATTCCTCTTCTGCAAGCAACTTGCTTCAACCTTGTCCCTTTTGAAAACTGTGTTTCTCTGTATTATCCCAAGCTTTGGTTTCGTGCTTACTCTTAGAGAATGTATTGAAAACACCTGTAACACTGTTAGAAACACTCTTGGACTACTACTAACAAATCCATATAGTTTCAACTCCATCTATAAAAATCCCTTTCCTTGTTCCATAGGTAAACAAGTACTTCCGCCTACTTTCCTATAGTTTAAAGATCCTCAAAAGGATGAACAGCAGAAGCAGCAGCTTCTCAGACACATATAACACCAAAAGAGAGTATTTTTCATTTTTAAAGCTCTGTAAACTGTGGTCATTCATATGAATTGTGATATCTCCTTTTTGATGTACATATAACTAGTTTGTGGGATGCAGAGGTTATAAATTGCTTGATGAATTCCTGTGCAGATTTACGGTGTGGAAGAAGATCTACTTTTTACTGTAAGGGCTTTCAACCAAGGTATGACTCAAAAGTCAATGAGTCTCTCTTGGCTTTTATCAGTTAATGGCCCAAGCTGCAAGGTGGGCCATGTAATGTCATAGATACAACACATACAGATGTCTGCAGGAGGTTTTGCTTGGGAAGAGGTGGAATGATTTATCTGTCTGAAGGGAGGATGGGGATAATATGTGGTTATTGATAAGCCTTGTAGTAGTAGTGAATGTGGGGGAAGAACTTGAACAGGAAAATGAACGAACACAACTTACCTCTCCAGTTAAATAAGGGAAAAATTTTTGCTTATGTTTAAAATTTGCCCTGGTGCCTATTTTTCTGGGATATTTGGAAGTACATAATTTAGTAAGTGCTGTCTGATGAGCGCTGGTCCATTACTTTATCTAGCCTATTACTACAATGAAGCCCTTCAAAAAAGAACACATCATAAAGATAAGTAAATTAGAGACTGTCATAATTACCTTTGTTTTTCTTTAAACCTAGGATCCTGGCTTTTGTTGAATATGCTACTTGTTGATTTTGCGGCTCACATTTTCCAGTCCTATATAGAAGAGGAGAAGGAAGAGGGAAATTCCTTGGTCGCAAAGCAAAATGAGGTCCCTGTTCTGTGTGTTTATGAGCCCAGCCATCTCTCAGCTTGTTTTGCAGAGGAAGAACCTCAAGCCAGTGCTCAACAGACAGCTCTTGTGATGCAGAACCAGAATAACTTTGGATTAAGCAATGTTTTCCACAGTTCCGAGTTGTTTGGTGAACACAGCCACTGTCAGCAAGGTAAAATTAATATTAATTTAAAAGAAAATAATGGGAAAAAAAGTTATAAATTAGGACAGATTAGGAGGTGTGTGGCTGATTGGGGTTTTTAATGCATGTAAACTACAACTAACAAAATCCAAATTTGCATGGAGCTGTGTCCAATGTCACTGAAACCTCAAGCCACAAAACATCCTCCACATCCTGCCCCCACCCCATGATCCTGTTGAGGGATTGTAATCTTAACATCATCCACCTCCCCAGCACCACAGGTTCCCGATTCTTTCCTTATGTTTCCAGCAGACCTCTGGAACTCCTTCTGATTCCCCAAGTGTTGTCTAAGGAAGAGCAGTGCTGTTCTGGTAGGCTGCAAGCAGGCCATGGGCTAGCTGACCAACAGACTGCATGTATTTATTGATCAAAAAAGAGAGGGCACGATGTGGTCTTTCCTCACTGTTGGAAGCACTGAGAGGCTCTCTTCCCTCCACTTATCTGTTACTTTTATTAAAAGATATGAAATGTCTTCAGAAATAGGAAATCCTTGAGACCTTTCGGTTCCACCAGGTTTTCTTGCAGTCAGTCCACTGCTCCAAACTTACTAGCATAAGGTGTGACATACAGATAGAAAACAAGATAGACTCTAAGTCTTCTAGAATACAAGGCTAAAATACAAGAACACATGGGAACATGGATCAAGCCTCTGTGGTTAATGCAAGTGATGAATTAGACATTCAGCTGTTTTCATATTTCTCTTCCATGCAGTAAGAGCACTTGTCTTATATCTCAGAGAATATTGTGTTTTCTGTGAAAGGCAAATGTTAATGGCACCAAGACTCACAGAGAAAATTACGGTTTTGGGGTGACACTACTATAGTTATTTTACTCCCAAGAGGCATTCAGTTTCCATACACTAGCATAGGAGTGGAAATTGACTGTTTTAAAAACATCTTTATTAGTTACAAAGACCTTTAGAGGATCCTAATTTTTTAAAATGTAAGATATGCTAAGACTAGCTCAGTAAAGAAAATTGGAGGGGAGAAAGCAGGCACACGGGGAACAAACCAAGAATGATTTATACATGTGGTAGGCATGTTTGACAGCTTTTGTTATTTTTCAAATGTAAAATAATGACCCATCCTGCCATACCACCTTTATGTCAAAACGTAAACTGTGCTGGGTGCTGGCAACTTGCAAGAGAGCTCTAAATCACTGATGGTCAGAAATGAGGAAATAAACCACTAGAAATTTTATTCAATATCTGCCCATTTCCTGTGCCCTTCACTGTGCTGCCTTTTGTACGGCCTACACCCATCTCAGTGCTTTTTGCAGGGGTCATCAGACAAGGGTTTGGTCTGTGTAAGTGATGTGCTTATAAATATGTCTATCAGTTCTGCATTTTTTGTACCTGATCACAAGAACAGAGCAAGGGTTAGATTAGAGTGAGGGATGAGGAATCATCCCTTTCAGAATAAGAGGGGAAGGGTGTAAAATGTGAAAGGAGGAGTATGAGGACTTAAGAGAAGGTGTGGATGAGGCAAGGACACAGTGAATGATTGAGAAAGTGTAGAAGCTTAGAGATTAAAGAATCCAAGAGATGATGGATTCTACCAGTCCATGTGCAAGATGCTGATAGCTGGGATGAGAAAGAGATTGTAGTAAACACCTGTTATGTTGTGGTTCAAGTGCTTACAGTCTGTGATGGAGTTGAAAAACTTGAACCTGCAGCTCCAAAGGGCTTCAGGAGCTGTGAGAGAGTGAGCACTTCTGCCCACTCATGTTCTTCAGATGGGTGGTGTAGCTCCCACCTCAACCATTGCAGAGTCTTTCTTTTGTGTATCAACACTAATTCCACAGGTTGCTGAAAAACACAGTTGCCAAAAGCATCTCTATCACCCACTGCTTTGTTTGTATTTTTATCTCTGTAGATCCTCTGACAAGATTACCATTTCATGAGGATTTTTGTTCTATGACTTTTGACCACCAAAAATCATCATCATGCTTCCAAGGAACCATCTGTCCCTGCTCTTGACTAATCCCGCTTTGGCCACAGCCCATTCTGTTGGGTATCTAAACCCTCAGCAGCCATAGCAGCATCCACCAGCCACACTGCTGTTTCCTGGACCACATTTCTGCTGCCTGACATATTGCTCAGGTTTATTTCATAATTTTTGCTTTTAATTCCTTTACCTCAGGCAGACTTGGCAGCTTTATGCAACCCAGTGCCTTTCATCAGTTCCCATCCTCCACTCCATCCATTGCCAGCACCACCCAACCTCCGTAGCTTTTTAATCTTGTCCCAGAAGGCATTTCTATGCCTTCTCTATGGCCTGTTATGCTGTGGAAAAAAAAATCTGTTCATCGCACCTCCACACTCAGCTCATTGAAATTAGTGCTAACCACTCAGTCTTGCTACAAAACCCTGGAAAAATACGAGGGAGGACTGGTAACAGAAATCAGAAAAGAATCTCCCATCCTTACCCTGATATCAGCAGCTCCAATATGTGCGGCTTAGCAGATCCCTTCGTGATCTTTTAGTTGTCACCTTCATTCTTCCTCTTCCTTCCCCATCTGTTTCTGATCTTCCATTCCGAGTTGATGCTGAATATAAATTAGACTTCTCAGCAGAGAGACCATTTTTTCCCATTTATTTTGAGCAGTACAGTACATTTATGAATCTTATCTTGAAATATAGCTTAAATAGTTAATACATAGAGTTAATAAATAGAGTTAATACTCTTGAAGACAGAATACATTCCAAGTTGGTGGTATATCCTGAGGAAAACATTTTTTTTCTATGAAAAAATGTAGATGCTAGGGAGCGAGACACTAGAAGATTTGTACACACTAGCTTATTGGGGAAGTGTGACAGATAAAATGCTACAGAGCCAAACATACATAGTATGAACTCAGAATCTATGAACTTGGTGGCAGTAACAGAGGTGCTCTGAACAAGCCATAATCTATAAAAGTGCAGTTCAGAGAGCATTGGCCAGATCTTTATTCCTTATCACAGAGCTTGCAGTTGCTTTCTCTCAGCATGAATAGCATTTTTTTCATCTACAAAATCCCATTCTAGGCTTCTGCTTTTTGTTCACTTGTTACCAAATTAAAATCCTATTAAACCGCACACCTGCAGTGGGTTTATCTGCAGAGCACTGTGCTGTAGCTTTTAATCCAATTCCACACCTTCGTAACATACAATATACTGCAAATCAGGGCATGAAGAGACTGAGGGTATGCTATTCCTAGCTCTGTTGGCAGAGAGCAAATCAAACACTTTGATTTGTTAAAAAGGGAGAAAAAATAGGACATAGTTAACTACTTCTAGGAATAGTAAGTGTTCATCTGAGTGGTCTGTATAAACCAGGATACAGAGATCAAGTGAAATCATTAACTAAAATGATCAAAAAATGAGAGCAAAATCATGACCCTGGTTGAATTCAGTGTCAAAACTTCTGCTGATTTTAAGAAAGCCAGAATTTCAGCATGAAAAAGCAGTCCCCATCAGGAGAGAGACAGGCTATTTGTTTTGAAAATGAAGAGAAGGGCTTACAGTTGACACACGAAGTGTAAGAGTGAATGATGCATTCAAAGTGGATATGCCCTTCTGTCAGACCTTTGCCATCCTATGGTGAACCCAGTGTGTGCTTCCTCTTCTTGGGTTTATTTGATGTAAAATAAGGCTGGGTCTCTATAAAATACCTCAGGTTCAGCAAGTAAGAATAGAGAAGATTTTTTTGTTCAGTGAAGGGAGAAACAAATTAATGACAATTCCTACAGTCAAAACATTTCCATATTTCTTTTCTAATTTTCAGCACATCCAGGTAATTTAGGAAGAGAAAATTATTATATCATGTACTAAACTGGATCTTCAAGTTGGAAAGGAAACATTTCTTACTCAAAAAGGTGGACTGATACTTCTTTGCCTCCAATGAACAGCAAATCTTCAGAGAAAACCATCCTCAGCAAATCTTCAGAGAAAACCATCCTGACTATAGCATTCTATATGCTATGCCATTCTTACTTTTTGATAAAACTTTAAGAAATACTGTTTTCACTCTCTTAAACTTAAGATCTTGGGTTTTTTTAAACACTAAATGTAAAACTGGGCTAGCAATGCAGTTATTTTAAGTTGTCATGTGATTTGATTTAGACTGTTTGAATAAATCTTTAGAAAATAAAGGTGAACTACTTGTGGCTTGGTTTTATGTATTTCTTGTATTTTCCTCGTTTCACTAAAGCTGAAGACCTACCTGAGGTAATCATGGTAAATTTATCTGGAAGCTACAGCATAACTGAATGACTCTGTGTTAATGCTGCTTTGTGTCTATGGTGTTTAATTTAAAATTTATATTTACTGAATACAAAACCTGGCACTAATTCTTGTCTTGAGAAATTCCTGCTTTGTTTCCCATTTCTGCAGGATACAAGAGTCAATATCTCACATATAATTCTATTAACTGAAATAAAATAGGCTGTATATAATGTTACTATTTTATTATGTTCAAAACTAGGTTGCTTGAATTTGTTCTCTAAGTAAAGCACAAGCAAAGACATTTATAAAGAGAAACCCTGGCATAAATTCATATAAAATAGTAAATACAAACTATGAGATTTGTATTTTGCATGCATCAGATTGTGTGAGGAAATTCCCTGACACACCAGGGAAATGGGGGGTTTAACTATTTTTGAAGAGCCTGCCTGCAGTGAGTTGTCTGTGCCTAGTTGCTATTTCAAGAAGGGACAACTGCTTTGATATTTTAAGAAAGGACGTATCCTGAATCAGAGAAAAGCACTTGTCAGGAGCTTGGGAAGCTTTCACTCCTTTTGGGTTTGGAAATCTACATTGCTCTTCTGCTTTCATCTCCATTCTTCTGCCTCAGCTTAAGCTCTGAAGTGGGAATCAATTTTCAAAAGTGTGGTATTGCAGCAGATGTAGACAGGGCCATGTGCTAAAGGAAAAGGTAGTCATGTATTCAATTCCACAGAGAAGATTATGAGTTTGGTGCCAAAATTACCTTTTCTTGGGAAGTATCTTCACAATCAGAAAAAGTGATTTGGGTCTTAAG
Source organism: Gymnorhina tibicen (assembly GCA_013399875.1). NCBI lineage: Eukaryota > Metazoa > Chordata > Aves > Passeriformes > Artamidae > Gymnorhina > Gymnorhina tibicen. Next base: position 351,321 of record VXAZ01008626.1, on the reverse strand, counting down.
GCCCGTTATACCCATTTCCACTATTCTTCAGGTTTTTATAGTGAAGATTAAAAAAAAAAAGGGAACAGGGAGTCTAGGAAAAAATATAAGCTAAAAATACTCAGTGTTCTCCAGTCCACTTTTATTTATAAGAGTTTAGATTCTAGATTAGATATACCTGTAGACTGACCTTGGAATCCATTCTTCACAGCTATGAAAAAGTAAGATCTGTTAGATGTACCTGAGAACTTTCTGACTGGCAAAGGCTTCTGTAAGATTAATTCCTCCCTGTCTCCTATAGAAGCTGTGTTCCTTAAATAATTTGCATGAATGCAATGAAAATTTACAAGCATATGTTTTAAAGAATTACAACTTTGCGTTGCCATATTGAAGGGGTCTACTGCCAAGAAAGGAACTGGATGCACACGTGCCCTTATTAAATTGGGCTATTGACATAAACTCATATACATGCAAATCTTTGCCAAATTAAAACCCCGCCTGGAAAACGTTTAATAGCAGCTCCATGTATTTGCATATCAAAACATATCCTTGCAAGCACCAAACTAATGCTGCCTGCCACCTCGGACTTGAGGTCTTGCTGTGACTTGACCCCAGTATCCAAACGAAGCTTTCCCTGCAACGGGAGTGTTCACATGGACACTCGCCCTCGTGGATTCTCCCTTTTTTAATAAACGGAGAGGTCGCACCGCCTCTGCCCGGACAGCTCCATCTGCTCGGTTTTGTGGTGCGTGATACCTGCTGGATCGCGCACCTGAGCCAGGGGCTCCAGCAGTCTCCCGGGTCCCCCGCAAGCGACAGGCAAAGGCAGGGTTACCCCGCAGTGAGCCCCGCGCGGGCTGGGAACAGCGAGGGGCCCCAAGGCTGCGCGCCCGGCGAGCTCCCGCCGCGGGAGGCTGTCCCGGGGTGTCCCTGGCAGGTGCGGGCGGGGGCTCCCGCACGGCCCCGGGCTGGTGGGCAGGACACCGAGGCGTGACGCGACCGGCGGGCGATGCGGGGCTGCCGCGGACACCGTGCGCCGGGGAGGGGCGGTGCGGGGCGGGCGGCGGCCGCGGGAGGGCGC
>VXAZ01008626.1:327460-350131 GCA_013399875.1 Gymnorhina tibicen | reverse complement strand
GCCGGGGCAGGGGGCCGCCCCCTCCAGGATGTTCTCCTACCGGAGGGAGGGCGGCGGGGCGCCGGGACGAGCCGGGACCGCCCGCTTCCTCGCCCGCCACAACACCTGGGGCTTCGTGGCGACGCGGGCCGCCCGAGGAAAGGTACGGTGCCCACGGCGCCCGCGGCGCCCACGCCGCGCGTTACCCGCTGGACGAGCGCCAATCCCCGCGGCCGCGCCGTCCCGCCGCCCGCAGCGCCCGCGCCGCGCAGGGAGCAGCGCAAACTCTGCAAGAGAAATCGTGCTCGGAGCACAGGGAGGGAGGATGCACGCTAAAAACCGCACCAGAGAGACACCAAAAAAGCAAAATCTCTTTTAGGCCAGAAGGCATCGCAGGGTTTGGAGAGGGGCTGTTTCAGGAGGATGAGGAAGAGAAGGAGGAGAGCCATCTGGGCTACCACAAAATCTGCGCGTCCGTCCAGCCATACGAGCTTAAAGGACGATTTCTCTGTCAGGGACATTAAACAAAATAGCTGGGCTGTACCGGAGACTTGGGGTCGTTATTTTTTCCAGTTTTAAAATATTGCCTTTTAAAAAAGTGAAACGCTGGGATAAGACACAGCATCCAATACCACGGAAACAAAAGGGAAAAAGAAATTTAAAAAAATGTAAAAAAAAGACATTCTTAACTTTCTGTTGAAAGTATTCACAGATTAATTAGCTTACAATTTTAAATTAAACAGATTTAGAAGCACGTTAGTCTTCAGAAAGCTTGGCTGAGTTAGTGGCAGTTTATGTTATTGTGAAATACAAAGCAACAGATTGAAAAAAGATATTATTAAATGAATATGTACATAGACAGAAGAGGCCTGTAATTCTACATCAGCTTTTGGAAATCCTATTAAACCATATGATCATAACTCTTTTGGTTTATGCTCTCGCCAGAAACCCTCAGTGGAATTACAGCCATAATATAGTCTGCAGTTATCTGCCTCCAGACAGAACACAGAAGTAATACAGAAAAATCTGATTCATAATAAAATTTGAAATTTGGGGGGTGGTGTTTGCTGCTTTGAATGCTGAACTATGCTGCCTGTGATCACAATTATTTTTGATAATCCAGAGTAACATTAACCTTGCATGACAGATGGAGTATTTTAAGCAATGGGAACATGTCCTGCAATATTACTGAGAACTTCTTTTTATTCAGTTGTAACTCTTAATAATAAACAAGTATTTTCATTTTCTAAGTTATGTAATATCATTAAAGCATTACTTCTAAGCACTTTTTACAATTTATAAGCACTATAAGCATTAAAATTTTAAAGGCATATAAACATTAAAAATCAGAAAACATGCTACCCAGATAACAATATCATCCAGGGTTTTATTAACTATTCATATTTAATTTGATTTTGTTGTAAAAGATTTAATGTACTGACAGATAATGTCACTGTTTAACATCTAATAGATCATGAGGAAAAAACATCTGAAGACATGAAAAAAGGAGTAATTAATTGAATATCTGTCACTGATATTTATAATGGGATGAAAAGCATAGTAGGAGTATACATTATTCTGAAGTATATTAATGAGTGTCACTACTGGGCAAGGACATTTTTGCATGCATTATAACCACTGTGTGTACACAGGTCAGTGTATGGGAGAAAATATTTTTGAAAACTTGGCTCCTTAGTGTCCCTTCTCTGCCACGGGAGGAGGTTTTACTTGGTAGTTGAGACACCCCCTTGATCTGATGTTCCTGCCCAGGAAGCTGAGCTGATGTCCAGTTTAACTTAAAACATAATTCTAGCTAAAATGCTTTCTTTTTTGTTTTTGTAAACTGATGCAATCACATTTCAAGTCAAAGCCAAAAGAGGAGGCAATATTAGAGTAAAAAGCAGGCTGAATAAAGGCTAAATTAGGCTCTATATTTTTTTGAGTTTGAGGAAAGGTACCAGCAGTGGTTTAGAGTAAACATTTCCTACATCGATGGCAGGAAAAAAAGATATTCATGCACTTAAACATTTTTAATTTGGCAATTCCTTTAAGCTTAGTGGAAGAGAAAATGTTCTCTATAGTGTCATGGACAGGACTAGAGAGAAGAAATAGAGGAGAGATCTGTTTTCATAGAAGCATAATAGATCTAATTGAGAGGAGATAGATCTAACTTACAAGAAATGCTGTCTCATGATGACAACAGAAAGTGGGAGCAATGGGGCTGGCTGTCGTCTCTGCTAGAGCCCTTGAGGGAATCCCCCACACTGTACACGTCTATGTGCAAAGATGTAACCAGTTGGTTATTTGGATTTTGCAGATCCAAGGTATGCCCTATGGGAACTGTTTACTTCTCAGCGATGGTCCCATCAATAACAGCACTGGAATCCCTTTCTTTTACGTGACGCCAAAGGATAACACTGTGACAGATCTTCTGAAGAATCCCATGGCTTCTCTGACCCTGCCAGAGGCAGATGGAAATTTCTGCAGGTAACAGTTTTGTCTGCCTCCTACCAACTTCAGTGAGAACAGAGATCTCAGAACAAAATGCTGGGTCCCCATCTTCAATGTCCTGCATTTATTTTTGACTCTCACAATCAGCTACATGCTCCTTCCTAGGTTGTTTTTTTTTTTTTTTGCAGTAAGTTGCCCTGGCAAAGCGTAGTAGAGAAACCACCTTCAGAGGTGTCACTGAAGTATATTGTAGCATCAACAGCTGGAGTGGCTTTTAGCTTGTGCATTAAATACCTAAATTTTAATCTCTTCTTGGAGGTGCCTACATAAAATCTAGGTGTTCAAGATCCTATAATAGTCTATAGTGATCTAGAAAATAAAATCCATAGAGTTTCAGAGGGTATCCAATTCACAGTAAAGCAGGCATCTTTGCTCTGCTCAACAACTCTGGAGGCCCTGCTGAATGCCTTGACAGGGCTCCAGCTCTCTGGGTTCTGTAAGGGGATCTCAGGCTGTCAGTTCACAATTTATATGCTCAGGACTGTGACACTCAGTCTGATTTCCACCTCTTCAGAGAATATGATTGAATATGATATCTTTGCAAGTTTTTTACACCTTGTATATCACATTCAGTAAATCACTCCCCAAATAAAGAAAGCCAGGCCTGAGGTTTACCAATCTACATCCAGTCCCAGGTTCTTCTCTCCAGAGACAGCAGTGAGTTGACTTCTTCTTAATCATATAATAGAATCTTAGAATCACAGAATAGTTTGTGTTGGAAGAAACCTTACGGGCCATCTAAGTCCAACCCCCCTGCCACAGACAGGGACACCTTCCACTAGACCAGGTTGCTCAAGGCCGCAGCCAGCCTGGCCTTGAACACTTTCAGGAACGGAGCATCCACAGCTTCTCTGGGCAACCTGTTCCAGGATGTCACCACCCTCACAGCAAAGAATTTCTTCCTCATATCTAATAGAAACCTACTCTCTTTTAGTTCAAATCTGTTATCCCATTGTCCTGTCACTAGATGCCCTTGTGAGAAGTCTCTCCCCAGCTCTCTTGCAGGCTCCCTTTAGGTACTGGAAGTCTGCTTATAAGGTCTCCCTGGAGCCTTCTCCAGGCTAAACAACCGCAACTGCTCAGCCTGTCTTTGTAGGAGAGGTTCTCCAACCCTGTGATCATCTTCATGGCCTCCTCTGGACTTGCTCCAGGTCCATTTTATTCTTTGTGTATAACGAATAACTTCAGGTCCCCAAAGCTTTATATGTGTAAAACGTATGTATGTAACCTCAAAGATGATTCAATTTCCCCTTCCATTTTTGTCTCCTTGAAAAAGACATATCTCTACCATATGTTTGTTTACAGTCAATCATGTGGCAAACTTGGCTGGGTCAGCCTTGTGTGAAGTGTTATTTACAAAGGCCTCTTTACCTGACGAGGTACATGACACTGAAATTGTGTCAGACAGGACTCCGTTACCAAAGCAGGTCTTAGCTGACGTTCCAAGGAGAGAGAGAGAGAGAAAGAACTGGTAAGAACAGACTCCTTCAGAAAGAAATGGAATTAACAGGTTTTATTCCAACTTAAGATCCTCTTTGGAGAAGGAGAGGTTTTATCTTAAGAGCAGATTTCCTCAGCTGAGGATTGCCTTGAGTGTCATCCCACCTCTCAAGCCTGTTAGCTGAGGAGAATCCTGGGAGAAGCAGGGAATGGCAAATATAAAACATTACTGTTACACTTGTCTGTATTTGTTTTCAGAATATACCGTTTTCTGGAGAGTTATATGGTGGAAAAATGAAACGTTTCTTAGTCCTAAGCAGTACAAGTAATTTCAGGCTGACATCCTATTCCCAAGGAATGGAAATCATGGCTCCCTCTTACAATGTCAAACACCTAATAGGAAACTTCTATCACCAACATTTGTTAAGGTAATTCAGTTTTGAATCCTTGAAGAGGTCAGCGAAGCAGTGAAGTTAACACTGGAATGGTTCTGCTTGTTGCTTAAATATTTGCATTAAATATTTTGGGTTGATCATTAAGAAAATAAATATATCCGTTCTTTCGTTACAGGCTTAATGGCGTTTATTCCTGCTTTCTAAGCTTTTTCATTCAGTCTTATAGTAAACTTAATATCTACACCAAGTGCTTAAAAATGTACTTTAAGTCCTATGTCCTACTACCCAATGCCCTGTTTTCAGAGACCCAAGACTCAGAGCAGCTTCCATTGATGATAAATAGTAGTGTTGAGCACTTCTGAAAACCACACACCCATTTAGGCACTTAAGTGTGGCCTTTGATCCCTGACTTTAAACAGCCACTCTTGAAAATCTTTGCCTTTTATGGCTTAGCAACATCACTGCCTGATTTACCTGTTTGGGAAGTGCCAATTCACCAACAAAAGAGAAACGCTGCATGATTTATAGGAATATGAAATCCATATACATCACAAACGTTTGAGGATATTTATTCAATGTCTTTTTATTACATCACTATTAATTTTCAAACCACTACTCTTTTGATCAGTAGGCCAGATATTTGCTGCTGCTTGTTTTGCAGCCAGGGCAACCTGGATTCTGTCACCTGACTCTCTAGTCCCATCTGCAGCCTGAGACTGTGCCCTCTGGTGAGAAGAGCTCTCTGGGCACCACCAAGAAGCTAAACCTGGATTTCCAAAACAGCTTAGGCCAAACGAATTACAATTTGCCACACCCCTTTTCTCCCTCCCTACCACCGGTCATGTGCTACCCTGCCCCCAGTCAGTTCTGGGCTTTGCCTCAGCCTGAGCTGAAACACAAATCTGAAGAAAATTATCCTGACAGCAAGAATAAGTTTTTCTGCCGATCCTTCTTCTTTTCATCCTGTGGCCAGTACTGCTCCTGGCCATGCAATCCCATCCCCTCCCTCCAGCTGACCATATGGTGGGCCTATTTTAGCTCAGTAACCCAGCAGAAACCTCTTCTTTTTTTTTTCTGCATGAGATTTCTACTGGCTTAGTAACTTGAATCAGCTCCTCAAGAGCCAGAGAAGATCAAAGGAGAGCGGAAAGGAAAAGAGAAGGTGGAGGAAAATAGGATATCCTCATTTTAGCATATAACCACACTCCAAATATTGAGCTTACTACTGAATTGAGTACACAGATTCAGAGTTTGATCAGTGCTCCATGCATTATTTATTCTGTTTTCACCTTCAGTTTCTTTTTCATTATTTCTGAAGTTCTCATTTGGAACAGATGTTGCTTGGCATTAGTGCAAAGGACAAATAATACGGACAATGAAAGGCTGGGTCTTTACTTGAGCTACTTTTTCTTTTTAATGATATGAAAATGTGACCAAGCTTTGAAGCTGTCTCACAGTAAGGAAGGGTATGGGCATGGACTTTACCTTTCTTCTCTTCCCTTCTCCTATAACCAGGGTCAGAAATTAACATATGTTTTAGACTAGGAATCCATGAGTGATTTTTACATTTAAAAGTAGCAACATCTAAAATGGCAGCCCGGCACACCATCCCACTGTTACCCCACAGAAAGGGCCTCTGCAGGCAGTGCGACACTGAAGAAAAAAACTGCTGCCAGTGCTTGAGGTGACCTGTCCCCAGCTTCGGGGTGCACTTGACCTGCTGAGATAGCCAGGCTGTGCCTGTGTATCCTCAGTGCAGAGCTTTATGTGGTGGTTCAAGTTTGGTATAGCAAAAGTCTTCTTTACTAGCACTATATGAGAGGCAAGACCTTTCACTCTGTGAGACCCCAGGTCCTGCTAGTATTAAAGTGGTATCTGTGAGGTTTTCTTTGCAAAGGAAAATGTCATTCTTGTCAGACGTTCTCTTCAAGGGCATCATTAATTGTTTTGGTTTCAAAATAATTATGCAAAATAGCTAAATGAATAATGTTCTACGTGAGAAAGTTCATGTCCTTGTATGCCAGCAATGCATTTGTAGCTTGTTTTCATGTGGAACTTTATTAGAATTCCATTATTAACCTACTCCGAGTTGCAAGAATGAAAATAAATGTGAAAGCTGATCGGTGCCTGTAGCCAATGCTCCTGGGAGTATTTGGCACTCTCCTGAAAAATGGCTCTGACCTATTGCACGCAAAAGAAATCTCTGGCCTTTAGAAAGAAAACACAGCTGACATTTCAATGTCTTCGTGTACCTAATGAGTTTCAAGTGACTTGTGTACACCAATTCGATATTAAATTTATTTAATAGCAAATTTCATTTGTTTTGTTTCAGAACAGACTCAAGTTCCAAACCTTGACAATAAATATTTTCCCTTTCAAGGATGTGAGGAATACAGACTGGCCTTTATGGTGCTCCAGCCTCAATATTTAATCAGCTGGAGAGAAAATTTGAAAACCCTAAACAAATAAGAAAAATAACATTTAAAATTGAAAGAAAGAGAGCTGCGACACATCTGACTAGGCACTAATTGCAAGACATTTTAGTATTGCAGCCATGGTCTGGATTCCTCATCTCTGACCTAGAGATTTCCTCCCCAGAGGGAGACAGGCTGCCCCTCTCTGAGAAGGCTCTGATGACCAGGATAGAGACAGCATTTGTTAGCAACTATACAGCATTTTATCTGAAGGCTGATAAATGGATAATAGAGGCAAGAAAAATTAAATGGTTCAGGGCTATAAATAGACTAAGCTGGTATGTCTATGCCACTGACAAGCTGAAAAGATTGAGTCCCATTCTTGCAGCTTTCAGAGGGAGCAAGACCAAGCCCTACATTAAAGAATAGAGCAGCTATTGTTCTAAACACATTTCCCAACACACAGGCTGCTCAGAGGATTCCTCTTTCCAAGTAAGCTCCTGAGTCTGCCTCATTACAGCTGCAGCCTGGAAAACAGGCAATTAATTTTAAACATGTGTTGCCTCCTTGACATCAGGTTCAGCACATTCACAGGGACACACTGCAGCTTTCTTAGAGAAGGAGCGGTTACCCGGCTGCTGTGAACTGGTTTTCACACAAGGCAAATGCAGTGAGCTTTGGGGTCAGTCCACCTTTGTTTTTTCCTGCTGTTCGTTTGGAGAATGGTGTTTCAAATCCATATTGCAGTCTGTGAGTGATTTTCGTGAATTCAGATTCTGCTCCTGGTTTATGATCTCCATCAGGGTGACTCTGTCAGAGCCATTTTACCCACCATGCTCATCTTGTGCTTGAGCTAGCAGATTGGTATGATCAGGCAGATGTCTTCAATGGACATAAGCTGGCTCCGTAGGTTTCCTAAACTCTGCATGGAAAATGTTGACGAGAAGTGCTAAGCCACCAAGCCATGGGAAGAGAAAAGGAATTTTGTGGGTCTGGGTTCCTGCTGTGTGGTGGATCGTCAGCATGCACAAACATCCAACTTCATTCCCTGGGCAATCCTGAGGGACAGTAAGCCTGCCATGGGTGGGAGGCACAACCTTTTGAGATGTCATGTTGCCACTCAACATATAGCTACCGCTGGGTTTGTGGAGTCACTGTTGTTAATACATGGTTTAATATAACAAAGAAATTTGGTACTGTACCTTCACACAAAGAGAAATCATGCATGCAGAAGAAAAAGGCTGAATTCAGACATAGATCGGTTTTTGAGATCCACCTCCTGATTCTGTGGCACAGACACATTTCTAGTTCTGGTATTTATATTGGCCCTTTTTAGTCATATGCAAATAATTATGTCAGTAGTTGTTCCTGAAAAATCTGTATTTAAAAAAATCATGAAGGTACCAAATTAGAAAGTCAAACATGAAACCTACTATCATCATGACGCAATGCACACAATACAGCTCTAAATTACTATTTTTTCCTATATTCTTAAGTAACCAACTTCCTAAAATCCCTTTCTAGTGAAATAGTGTTTCTCTGACTCTGTGTACAGAAATAGTTGATGCTGTGATTCTTTCTTTTTCTCCCTGAATTGTCTATGGTTAAACTATATAAAAGCTTCCTGTCTGAAACAGAGTTCAGCTGAAGAAATGCATTGTTATTGTCAGTGGAGACAGGCAAACAGACTGGCTTCACGTAACACATTGTAATTAAAATATTTTAGGAAGGATTATCTTATAAAAAGAGTGAAATTATTTCAAACATTAAAACACATATACTATGAACACAGGTTCACTTAGATGGATAGAACAGCCACTGCATCAATACTCTTTAGCTCCCTTACTTGACTTCAGATTCAAAACAGAAGACCTCTTCCAAAAGCAAAGATGTTCTAACTATCTTTGCTGGCTCCCAAACATGGCTGATAAAGAAATTCTTGTCAAAATCAGAGCAGGGCAGAACTGCCTAGCCATATCCGGTTGAAGGCCAGCAACAGCTTTTCAGATTATGAAACTGCTTTCAGTGGAGATTTTGTCTGACGTTCATGCTGTGCAGATTAGCAGCACCAATACATTCTTTCTGCTTCAGAGGCTCTGGTAGTTAGTGGTGAACAAATGAATGAGGAGAATGACTTACTTTTCAAAATTAATCACATTTACTAATCAAAATTATATGCACCTTACAGTAATTCTCTAAGAACAGAGCATTCCCTCCCTTCCTTTCTGTAGATTTTAGGACATAAAAATCCTATGATGCATTTTATATACTAGAAGTTAGCTCTGTCTTTTCACCTTGTGCCCAGTTTGAGGCTATGTGAAGAGGAGGCCTGTGCAGGGTGTGACAGAGTCAACTACCTTGCATCCATGGGAGGTGACAGGGATGAGCTGTGTCAGGAGCCAGTCCCCACCTCCTAATTACATGGGTTTTCACGACTGCTACCATTATAGGAGAGCTTAGAATGTGTGGAAGCAGTCATCGCCCTTATGCCACTCATGAGCTGCGTGCTTTAAAGTTGAAAAAAAATGTAGGAAAACTGTTCTCTGGGGCTTTCTTCTTGGCTCTCTGTCTCTTCTTTTCTGCAGGAGGAGAAAGATCTTTCCCAACTTCTTTTCTCTTCAACTCTGAAGAAGTAGAGGGATAAGAGCAGTGCTTTCTCATACAGCAGTAAGAAATGTGTTCAGGGGAGACAGGAAGGATTTGTGTATCCCCCCAGGGAGAATGGAAGGTCTTGTTTCCTCAGGGGGTGGAGGAGAAGGATGTCAGTTCCTTTGTGGGAAAAGGAGGCTGGGGAAGAAGAAAAAGAGAGGGATTCCTCTGCATAGACCCCTGTTTCCACACCCAGACACTGGAGCAGTACTGAACCCTCCTGCCTTTCTCCTTCCTTGGCGGTACCTGGCTTTCCTTCCCAAGTGCCTTCCAAACTCTTAATTTGCTTTTACTGTTGACCTGTGGCAGATCAGTGTCACCTCACTAATGGATTGCAGAGGCTGAGAATGAAGATAATGCTCAGGGATACCTTTTGTCAAAAACCAGGAGATAGAGCATCATCAGTCAAAGCAGAGATCTCAGCTGTGAAAGGGAATCCTAACCAAGTCCCAACATCATCATCTTATGTGCCAATATAACCACAGGAGCCTGGAAGTATAGGTTCATAACACCTGGACTTGGACAGTTGCTGTGTAAGAACCTTCTAATTAAACTCCAGGAGATGGCTAGTGTAGTAAACAATTTAATGAGTAGGTGGCACTCTTTACTCTGAACCACTCTTGAACCACGACCCAGAAATTGCGGAAGTGCTACACAGTAAAATAAGTGGGACGTGTTCATTAGCAGTGTGCTTTGCAGCATTGCATCTCTGTTGGGAAATATTTTTCACTTGGTTGCAGGCCTCTCCTTAAGCTCAGTAAAGCTGGCACCTTTGTAAGTGATGTCATCTCACACACTTGGAAGAAAACTGCCTGGACTGGGTCAAACTCTGCATACCTACTTTGCTCACTGTAAGCAGAGGAACAGGAACAATCAATTCTTCTCTCTTCACAGATCAGATGAATAATTAAGATGATCTCTCTTAATGCACTGTTTTCTTTAAAAATGCATAAGCTGAATCTTCTTCCATTTTAATCTGGCCTCCCTAATTTTCTGCAACAAAGTGTATGTATTTTAAATAAGCATGAAAAAAATAATGTGTTCCCTATTGCTTGGTCTTCTTTCACAGTCACCTGCTTTCTCTTCCCCTCAGTTCATATTTTACCATAGCATTCATGAGTCCTCTCCATGGAGACAGAGGACTTGATTCTGGTGAAAACAAACCACCTGAGAAACCACCTCGGGTTTCCTCAACAGGGAAACAGTGTCACCATCTCTACCCCTGACTCTGCTTCCCCCTCACACCCAGTCAGCAGCACACAAATGTTACATAAAGCCGCTCCTCTGCATCCACTTGTTCTTGTGCCAGCAAAGATGAAAGGAACTCAGAGACTGAGAGCTGAATATGTATTTATACAGAGGCAAGAAATGTCTAGTGAATGCATGACTAGATCTCTACAGATGCAAATAAGGAATGTTTTAGTAAATATCTGTTAATCCCTGATATCCCTTTATTATCTTTAGTAAAAATATTATGTAAATCCCTGACTATATCACTTTACTCCTAGAAAGAAAATCCTGCATTTGCATTAGTTGCATTGGCAACAGCACTGAAAACTCAAGACCTCTTCGCAACATTTAGAAATGGTAGCTGTAAGTTTAGTGGGTTTTGATGGTTTAAGAAGTATAAAAGTAATCAAACATCATTAGGGAAATACTATGCCAAAAAAAAAAGATGCAGAAACAGATTTACTTCAGAATACGAAGGGCTCCTTTGAAAAAGAAAATACTAATACTAATGTCAGATTAGAATACAAGGTTCCTATTCTGAAACAGAAAACCTGTGACAAGAGGCAGCCCTGAAAGCAAAACCAGCAAAGTAGTAAGTGTGCTGAATTCAAATGCATCATTGTCCTGTTTAGCTCTTCCAAAACTTCACCTAAAATAATCTCAACAAATAATTTGTTTGAGTCATTTTCCAGAAAAACAAACTGACCTCCAGAATATTGTTCCAATGTGCAAAATTGAGTTTGAATAATTTTTACTGGGAAGATAGTATTATGTGTGTCAATCAGTGTAGCACCCTGGCTCATGAGAATGTAAACAGAAGAAGCTGGGGAAAAAAAAACATAAATAAAACTATTCAAACCATGGATGCACAGTGTGTGGGCTTTGTTGTCAGCCAAATACGTGGAGAGCAGCTTTTCATGTCAACTGGGGAAGAGTCACATCAGACACTAGTCCTAATAGGCAAAACTTTCTCAGCAAAAGAAGGAAGGGTTCACTGCTTAACCACAGCTACATCAGCTCTATTGCCTACTCAAAATCAAATAGTATGCTTTCAGAAGAAATATGTACTTGCACAAAACCACCAAATAATTGTAATCTGAGAAGGTCAGACCGAAACTTCTCACTGCTCCTGATCACATCCAAAATCTATCACCTTGATCTGCTCTGCAAAACACAGACATATTTTAATAATAATCCCTTTCAAAGTCCTCTCTGAAAGTAATTAACCACATATTACCTAGGAGCTGTGTGCAAGAAAGACACTTGCAAATATTGCTGCTTTTCCTGGCTCTTCAGTTGTCTTACGATACTGTTAGGCTGTGGAGGAAATTGTATCATATATTCAGATGCACTGTTGTTTTAAAGCAATTTTCTGAACTGAGTTTCTGCTTGCAAGAAGTCCCTTTCCTTCATCAATATGTATGTTAAATATATATAGAATATATAAACATACGCAGAGGGCTTTGGATACAGTATTAAGCATAAAAGATAACAATAGATCAGGAGATTGCTTCAAATGGACTTTAATACTTCACCATCCAGGGTGGTGTTGAAAGAGTGTGAATGTGCACTGCCCTGGCTGCTGGACACGCAGACCCTCAGCTGACACCCTTTGCTTGTGGGATTTGGTTCCTTTCTCTTCAGCTGTATTCACTGTATTTGCCTGTATATTTATTTGCCTGTTTAGGTGGGTGAGCATCTCACTGGGCCATGGATGCTGGGCAGCCACATAACACCCAAAACCTACACAAAAGAAATGCCAGGAGCTACAGGTGTCCCTGGGGCATGGAGCTGTGTTCCTTAGGGGCAGAGCTCTTTCAGGCCACTGTAACCCAGACATGAAATGAATCTTCAGCGGGCAGTCAGTGCTGAGAGGATCTGTGGTCTGCCAAGGTGATCATGTAGAAAAGTTTGTACTCTGCATACACACTGACAGAAATAAATCCAGTGCCTGGGCAGGGAATGCAGATTTTCGGGTACTCAGAACACCACTCATATATTATTTTATGACTTAAAAAATTGTACTAGAGAAAATTAGACCATTATAAGTTGATGTGAACAGAAAGTTTGAGCCTGATCTTTGGCCTTGGCCCTTCCTCCCATCAGTAAGCATGGGAGAGGAAAAAGAATACAAGTAGAATTTGTCCAAAAGTTATTAAACTGAATATCCCCTTCAGGTAACTGCTGCTCCAGACTGAGCAGGACACTGAAAAAGTGTCCCTGAGATGATGTGACTGCAAATGGCACTTTGGAGGTCAGGCTGCAGACAGTGGCAAGTAATTACTGGACATAGTCAAGCATCAATCAGCCTCCTGTACTTCCTTAGGTATCTCTGTCCATGACCCTCTCTAGAAAAGCAGATACTTTATCTAGTGAGCTACACAGTCTCTCATAACCATCTGTGGAGAATCTGCAGGTGTTAAATTAGCTGCAGGATGATGCCCATATGTTTCCTGCATACACTAGACACACATTGAGAAATATAACCAAAAATGAAGCCATTGCAGATTGCACACAGTTAAGGCTAAAGGGCTCAAGCCAAGATCTTTAAGTAAAATTGTACACACATGAGATGTAATTTACTGTGATGAAAAAACACAGTGAAGAAGAAATGCAGCTTTCATTTCCTAATGTAGTTTCTTGGGCTGACATGGGAAGACAGTTCCCTGAGATGCTGATCAGTCTCAAACTGCTGGCAACAGGACTTTGGGCTGCTCACCATTTGCCAGGATCAAGCCTTTGCAGTCATTTCATACACTATATTTTTTGCAATTGGTCGATTTACTTATGATTTATATCCTCGTATTGTATATGTCACAGTCAGCAATTGCCCTGCAGTTACTAATGGGAGTTATTTATTATTACTATATACAAAGAGCCAAAAAGTAACAAGTACCTTCCTTGTCTTGGTCTGAAGGCAATTGGAGAATTTTTCTATTTGGTGTAAAGCAGTTGAAAAATGGGTAAAAAATGAACAAGGACTAATTTTTTAGGATAAGCACCATAAAAACACCTTATGTTTTATGAACAGATACACATACTCATAATCTTTTCTGTAGGCATAGGCACAGACTAACCATCTCAGTTCTTCTCAGATTCCTGAATACAGGTCTGTACATCTGTCTGGGAATACTGCCATTTTCACATTTTTTACAATCCAACATGCACTAATCCAATTTTTGTGAGCATAAACTAAGATTAAGCAACTATCTACAGCAGAGCTATGTGTCAGTCGAGTATTCCTTCCAGACCTCCCCCCTCCACCAAACAGTAGCTGGGAGTAGAGAAGACCCAAAAGACTTGAAAAAGCCTTTTATATGTGAGCAGGAGTATACACTTCTCCAAGAACTCTTAAGAAAGAAAGAAACCTATTACTCATGAGCATTTTTCTCTGTGCACAGAAAAAACGTAATTGATCCAGAGGATCCAAGGTGCGCCAGGCTGACTCTCATGGGACAGATGGTCACAGTGCCTCCAGAGGAAGCAGAATTTGCCAAGCAAGCAATGTTTTCCAGGTCTGTATCTAACAGGCACATAGTAGAGTGCAACCCACAGGTTTGAGACAAATACACAAATGTGGCCGTTTGGTACAGAAAATCTGAGAAATAACAAGCCTGAGCTTTATTTTGGGGCCATGAAGCATGCTGGCTTCTGTGTGGCTTGGAATGACAGACCTTTTAACTCCTGAGGAAATGAAATATGGAAATGCAATTAGTGTTGGACTCTGGTAAGGCACATGGTTTATAATCTGGGGATTATGAACCTGGTTCCAAGGAGAGATTCTGTAATTCCATGCTGTATTTGTTATCTTTAATGATTCTACCCCACTTTACAACAGGTAGTGCTCTTCACCTACAGCCTCCTACTCAGTGACAGAGCAGAGGTCTGCTGCCTTTGGGCTTGTAAAGATTTTCAGGGTGGAGCTTACAAGTTTAATTACCTCTCCTAATGTCCCAGCTGCTTCAAAGCCATAGCATTTACTGAACAGTCTCCTTTGAACAGATGCAAGCACAACCCAGATGCACAGCACACACACACGGTGTGCCCCCATGCTCTTCAGTGGGTCTCTAGGTGTGAAAAGCCTGAACCTTAGCTGGGGCACACACCTCCTACACAGGCTGCCAGGGCTTGTCCTCCAGGCACACCTTGCCTGGTCAATCAAATACTGATGGGAAACTGGGATGAGCTTGGATCCAAAACAGGCCAGAGGTGATATTCTTTCTGACCTACAGGAAGGGGTCAGGGTGGGACTCTGTCGGTGTGTGCCATCGGGAGCAAAAATGGGACCATGAACAGATGGGGCCATATTGACACACAAGCCTTTTTTACAAACTTCACAGGAATTAGATTTCCATGTGATCCAGAGTTCAACAGTGCCTCAGCAGAGGATGCTCTGCTGTCAGGGTGCAAGAGCCAGAACAATGAAGTGAGGGCTGCTGGGGCACATCCAGTGCTAGCAGCATCTGACACCACTTACTAATGCCAGAGTCATAGGTGCTCAAAGGGACAACTCAGAAAACAGTAGGAGATACCATTTTCCCAATGAGAGGTAAACCAAGAGGTTGCCAAACCAAGCATCTCTGCTGCAGGGTCCTCTGCAGAAGCAGAGGGGCACTGAGCCAACCCTGCCCAGACTTGCACCACTTCCCACCCATGTTCCTGTGAACACTGTGACTTGAACTCCACTCTGTCCATCGCTGCTGAGCTTCCCACAGATACGCTTGCCAGGGACCTGACATCTGCACCCAGTCAGGGAGAATCTGTGTGACCTAGCTGTAAGGGAGGCAAAGAAATGAGACATAAATACAGGATGAGAAGGCTGTAGGAGGTGACAGCTTGCAGAGGCTATGCTCTACCTGCTACCCAGTTTTATTAGCCCTCCCTCTGTACCACAATTGCTACCAAAGATGTAGTATTTTCAGAACACTGTTTCCTTTAAAGAGATGCAAGCACAACCCTGACACACATTCAAAGAGTCTTCTCTAACTATTTTTCACTTACTTAGGGACCAAACAACATCTGCCTTTATAGACAGGGTTCTGCAGTGGGGGAAGGTGGTGGTTGCTGGCTGCCTGTGTTGCAGTTCTCCCCAGACTGGGGTGTGGAAGATCATAAACCTTACAGCAAGGGAGGGCCAAAAAGATGAATGGTGGTGTTCTCATATATCAGGTTTCGCTCTGGCTGAGCACACTAGGCTGAAGAAAAAAGCAGACTGTGCATATGCTTTGGCACATCTTCTAATTTTTTTTTCTTGTCTTTGTCCTTCCAGGCACCCAGTGGTAAGAAAGTGGCCTCGTAGCTATGAGTGGTTCTTCATGAAAATGAACATTGAACACATTTGGCTTCAAAGCTGGTATGGAGAAGTTTCTCCCATTGCAGTAGAAGAGTATTTAAAAGCGGTTCCAAGTAAGGGATGATTGAATGGGCTTTGAGATAGAAATCTCCTGAGTTTCCTTTCCAAACACTTTTAAAATTTTGTGGTAGATGGTTTCTTTACAGTGATATTTTTTTCTTCTCCCAAGAGGCTTCAAAATAGCCCCGTCTCACATGGAGCGGAGGGAAAATAAATCAACACAGACTTTCAAATTATAAAGGAGAGGTGGATACTAGCCCTACCCTGCAATGTACAGACTTGTCATTTCAAGCAGGCAATGCGTCATCTGAAATGCTGTTTTTAAAATGCTTTGTATCTGTTTGTTTTGACTCTATTGCTGTGCACCCACAGGGAAACTACACTACGTGCTAAATATAATGTTCTGATTTGCAGAAAATGCAAATTGCCTACTCAGAACCCCCTATGCATTGTGGAGGTATTACTGCTGCTTCGTCTCCCTTGATTTGTCAGTACTTTAAGAGAAACTTAATAGCTGCAAATTTAGGTATTTAAGTTTAAAACCAAATTATTTGCTAAAGCTGTCCTCATTTGCTAACTTCTATTTTCTATGTGTGTTTTTCCCTAATTAGATAATTGGATATTTCACTTGGAAATTGAGTAAACCTTCTCTCTTTAGCAGAAAAAATGCAATCAGTTCAAGCAACACAGCTCCAATATAACTTGTCTCTGACACAAAGCTGGTTAAACACATTAAGGGCCAAAATCAAAGCAGCCCCACAAGGATTATCTCAATACAAGTATAAACATTCTCATAAGAAGAATTTAAGTAAATGTTCTCAGCTAGACTGTTCCTGTTGAGACAGGAAAAGTATTTTTAATAGCCTGTAGTCCCAATTTCTTTTTGCTTCCCTGCTCCAGCCACTGCTTTATTTTTAATTGGCTTGTGCAACTGATTTTTTGTAAGCCCTCACTAACTCACTGAGGGGTGGAGCCTGTCCGTTAATTCTGTTTCCTCACTAAGATTTAAAGGGCTTGTTCCTGCATTTTTTTTTTAAAGAAGCCTAAAGATGGTAGGTATTTCAGGCCATGAAAAACTACTTTTCCCGGTGTGGAAAGTGCAAACTTCATTGCAAACACATTATGTATAGGCTTCTCATGTGGTAATACCAAAAGAGTTCAAAGGTATTTTAATTGCCATCAGCCCTTTCTCTAGATGTCCTCCTGGTAAACTTATTCTGCAGTTCTTAAGGGTATCACAGAAAGAAAGTTCCCATGGCTAACCAGACAACTCACCACACAGTTTGAAAATTATATGGCTGCTCTCCCTGTTACATTAAGAGACACATTGAGATGGGGTTTCTGTGCCTGTGGGGAAGGTCTTCCAGCATCCCTGGGAGTGCACCTGAGCTCTGGACATCAGCCTGCACCACGTCTGTGCTGGGGAGGAGCCTGGGTGCCTGGGCGAGTGACCTGAGCTTGTACAGGTTAATCCCTGGGCAGAGCTCAGAGGCAGCTGCATGAGCCATGATCAGCTGGAAGCCAATTAAGTGTAGCTGAGCTTATTTTGGCTCAGGCATGGAGAGAGGGAGTAATTCCCAGAACAGCTGGGCACCATGCTGGTAAATACAAGGGGCCAGTTAGCCCTAGGGTGAGGCCTGGGCCGCAGGCATCACTACTATTCCTGATATTCTGTAAGAAGCAAAGGCAAATGATGGGGGGAAACTTTGTTTAGACACTCACTAAGCTTTTTTTTATTCTTGTCTCATTGCTAGAGATTTTGTTAGCCGTGCAGATCTTATGCAGAGGTAATTACACAAAAGGAGGAAGTGTCCCGCCTGAATCTATTTCCTTCTTTTTTTTCTCTTGGCAGATGAGCTGCATTTTCACATTTGAGTTTGCCCCTGAATCTTGCATTGTGTAGTACTGAAGCAAGATGGCTCATCCTATAGAGATTCATAGAATACCATCAAGTGAAATCCTCCTTGATTCATATAATTTTGCCATGGAGATCTTTGTCCAGTATGGATTTGATGACTTGGTCCATTAGGATTAATGGGACTTTAAAATCTGAGTTCAACAGGAAGAATACTAGACCTTTTAAGACAATTCCACAGGTGTAACATTTCTGTGAAACTATAATTACATATTTCCTCATCCCAGTTTACTGCTATTCCCAGAGAAACCTGAAACCCCTATTCTGTCCCTCATTCCTAAATACACACGGATTAAGCAAATCCAGAATACAATCTTAGTGTTTAAACAAGCTGAAGACAGGAAGAATTTTAGAAGTACTACTGTTAACTATACTCTCACTTTCATTCACATCCCCTGGCAACAGTGACATGATCCTATGTCCTATCCATTAACTTATTAACTAGCCTCGAAGCAGTAAGGGATTGTGTCAACAAGGTTCAGAAGAGCTTTACTGGTTTAAGAAATTAGTGTGTACTAAGAAAGGTTTTGAATTACAACACTCTGCTTGTTATAGGCTGTCTCCCTGCACACACAGATTAATTGGAGTAGCTTCTCTATTGTAAAATGACACATTCATCAAGAAGCTTTTCTATATGGACCTGCTGTGAGGCTCTTGACAGAACCTCAAAACATGAAATGCTGGTGACATGTAAAGTGACAAAAGGGGCCTCATGCAGAAATGTTGTCTTAAATCACCTGTTCTCATTTCATGCTTCCTTCACCCAAGGAACAGCTACCATGAGAGTCCTTGAAGGTCTGTAGAAACTCATCAAAAATATGCCCTGAGATTTTGAAAGGAATTTTCCAGACCCAAAAAAAAAAAAGGGAGGTGATAGTAGTTTGCTTATTTGGGCTTTATATTGTTATTTATAGGCTAGTTCTAATTTTTCTTTTAACAGACAAATGTCTCAAGTAATATTGGTCATCACATGGTAAGTGATGTTTGTTGAAGCTTTTAACCCAAAGAGTTTTATCTGGAATACCATAATAAAACCGTAGTTCCTTAAGACTGTACAGTCTGATCTTGCTTCAGTTCAAGTCACTAGCAAAAATTCCATTTATTTGTTGAACTTTAATTATTGGATCAAACAGGCATTTTCATAAAAGGTCTTGATAAGCTCTTAAGTATTTATTAAGCATTTCAACTAGCTGATGTGTAATTTCCATGTGTACTGTATTTTCATTATTTCTGAAGTTTCCCGAAAAAAGTTTGTTGTTCAACATATTTAAAATTTTAACTGTGGTCTTGTAATATTTAAAATATTTATTTAGTAACTTCTGTATACTTGGTGAAAAAAGGAAAATGAAATTGAAAAGTTGGGTTCTTACTTTTTGCTAATTTCGGCAAAAGAAATGCATGTACAGAATTTAGGCACTGCTGTTTTGAACTGCTGTTCTTATTTAACCAAAGAATGCTCTGTTTCTGATGAAATTTTCATCACTTCAGTGGTTGAAATGCAACCTGTCTCATTTCTGGATGTGTATTGCAATTTGCAATGTATTTTGATTTCTAAAAATATTGGAAGTTGTTAACAAAATGGCCATGGAGAAGAAATGAAAATAAAAGAAATTTCAAAGCAGAAACTGTATAAGGATATTCCTCAGTACACCATTCGCCAGAGTAACCGACCTTGTGCTAACAACCATTACAATTTCTGCCTGATCTGAACTTCTGTTTTGGTTTTTTTCCCTGAGTTTTCCTGGACCAAGTTAATTTCTCTCAAAATATTTGTGGGAATGGAGACTCAGATCTGCCTTTTCTCTGAGGAGAAAAGTCTAGCCAAGCACCTTTTATCATTCCTTAGTCTTCTCATTATTGTGTGCTTTGCTTTCACTGTAGCAGTTAAATGTCACTCTTAAGGTTTGCTCTTCTTTTCTGCATGTAGGAACTGAGCACTCACCTCTTGGGTGTGCATTAATAGTGTTTTGGAAGTTTCCTCAGTGCTGTTTCTTCCCTTGCCAGCCTTGCCCTTACAAGTTCTTGTTACAGCTTGTTCTCTCCTGTCCACTTTCCTCTACTGCATTTTCTTAAGCCAAGTCTGACAATTTACCTTTTCATCTTGCTTTCCCACACCATCTCCTTTCAACAAAATTCAAGCCCTCATACTAAAATTCTCACTTCATATCCAATAAATATTAGAATAGAATAGAATAGAATAGAATAGAATAGAATAGAATAGAATAGAATCACAGCCTATGTTAGGATCGAATAACAGCCTGTGTTTCCTATTTACACTTTAAATCTTTGTCTTGCCACTGATTGGTCTGCATTTACTGTAAGAACTGTGACAGCAGTTCCGTTCCCTAACCTGTACAAATCCCAGTCAACACCAGTTTCCTATTTCCAGTAATCTGTATTTTTAAAAGAACATTTCCTGCAGCTGTTATTTTCCTTTTTGCTTACTGTTTTTACTTTTATCCCATTTCTGGAATGATGTCTATTCTGATTACACCAAGTGTCTTTCATTTATTTACAAAAAAAAACTAATTTGAACATTTCTGGAATCACTGAAGTATTGTCACTTTCTTCAATCTGCTTTTTGCCAAATACTGAATTCACACTTCTTCCAAATTGTGTCGCTTGTCATCCTTCAATAAAGCTCATTTTTTACCTGCCTTTCCTCTGCCACCACCTCCACATACCCTTTCCCATCTAACATTTTGCTAGATGCTCCTCTGTTTCCTATCCTCTTTTCTCTATTTTTTTTCATTAACTCTAATTTTCCTATGTTCTTCCCTCAGCTTCCAAGTCCTTCTCCACAGCCTCTTCTACATTACTTTGTCTGCTCAGTCTTGTCGGTATTCTTGATTTTGCCACCTTAATCTTGTCACTATGCTCAGTGCCTTTGGAGAGAGTCCTAACACTGCCAAGTCTTATTTTGGGAGAATGCTAGAGAGTTGCTTTAAGGAATACTTTGGGTTTGAAGGTATTTATTTGTTTGTTTGCTTGTTGAAACACTGACTCTGGAACAGAAACAGGAACGTATTGGCCTTGATGCTGACACAGAGTAGGGCAGTTCATCGAGCTCATGGCTTTTTCCAATGATACCTTCTGCACAAACTATTCCAGGCTTTATGAGGCCCTGCCTGTGTCAGCAGCCACAACATATAATCATGATTAGGAAGGACATCAACAAAGTTTGACAGTGTTGTTTGACAACATAGGTAACAGTGCAGGAACACACAACTGTTGCCTTCTGAAGGAAAACAACCATTCAAAAAAGGCTGGTAGCTGGTGAAAACAAGTGATTCATTTTAAAAGCTGAGAAAAGGTACAGATGTGTTCTATGAAAAAAATAAGGAAGACTCTGTTTATTTAAGAAGATGTGTATGTCAAATACTTCTATTTAATGGAAAACAAGTCCATAGAACGATCATGTCTATTCAGTACCTTAATCTTGTACTTATATACTTTTTCCTCCAGACACAGTACAGACCCTGTCACCATTTTTCATTCTTCTGGAACGAGCTCCCCTCAGCACAACAGCACAGGCACCGTGTGTATCTGAACGAGCATAGCTCCGTTCCCTTTCCTCTGCATGTCTGTGCACCGTTCTGTTACTTGCTGGCTTCTGGCCACCTCTTGTTCCCTTGTGTCCTTGTTTCTGGTGCTTCAGTCTCCCTCCACTCCTCAGGAAGCCATGCTTCACCCTCGAATGAGGGCGAGGTGTGCCCCGGAGGGTGCGGTAGTGACTCATTTAACTTGACGCGTGTGTCACTGCCGGGCTGGTGGACAGGACTCGGGACGGCCCCCCATGGCAGGGTCCAAGGCCGAGCAGCCCCCGAGGGCTCGCTGGCAGGGGAAGCCGGGTGCCAGGCGGGGACAATGGACACTGCGCGCAGGAGGCGCTTCACGTTGATCCCCGTGGGCACCAGTTGCGTGCGGGGGGCCGGGGCTCAGCTGCGCTCCTTAAACAGCCCCGACAGATCGGGGGCCGTGGCATCCTGGCCTGTATTAGATACAGAGTGGCCAGCAGGACTGGGGAAGTAATTCTCCCCTTGTACTCGGCACTGGCGAGGCTACACCTCGAGTGCTGTGTCCAGTTCTGGGCCCCTCAGTTCAAGGATACTGAGGTGCTGGAATGGGTCCAGAGAAGGGCAATGGAGCTGGTGCAAGGTCTGGAGCCCAAGTCCTGTGAGGAGCAGCTGAGGGAGCTGGGGGTGTTCAGCATGGAGAAGAGGAGGCTCAGGGGTGACCTTACTGCTCTCTACAGCGACCTGAAAGGAGGCTGTAACCAGGTGGGGCTCGGCCTCTTCTCCCAAGCAACCAGCGACAGGACAAGAGGACACAGCCTCAAGCTGCGCCAGGGTGGGTTTAGGTTGGATATTTGGAGGAATTTCTTCACAAAAAGGGCGGTAAGACATTGAAATGAGCTGCCCAGGGAGGGGGTGGAGTCACCGTGCCTGGGGGTGTTTAAGGAAAGACAAGACGTGGCACTGAGTGCCATGGTCCAGCTGACATGGCGGCGACGTTCGATCACAGGTTGAATTCGATGATCTCACAGATCTTTTCCAACCTCACTGATTTTGAGACCCTGTGGCTACGCACCGCTGAGGCGCCGAGGCCGCCCCTCAAGCCCCGCGCCGCGACTCGCTGCGCCCACCCACCTTCTGTCCCGGCCCCCCCTCTCCCGGCATGCCGCGGGGCGGGGCGGCCTGGCCCGGCCCCCTGCTCGCCATCAGCCGCGGCGGCGGGCTCCGCCCCGGGCGGCACCGCGGGTACCTGCACGGCGCGGGGCGGCTG
>VXAZ01008626.1:104377-327420 GCA_013399875.1 Gymnorhina tibicen | reverse complement strand
AGTGGTACACGGCGTGGGTGAGCACGGCCTACGTGGAGCCGCTCAGCAACCGCACGGTGCGCGGCAACACGGAGAGCGGCCGCTACGGGGACAGCTCGCCCAAGGAGAGCGCTCAGGGCCATGTGGGCATTCCTCGCGGCGCCTCGCCCCGCCACATGGAGGGCTGCGCCGCCGACACCGACTACGACGTGCCGCTGCCTCCCGGTGGCCGCGGGCCCCCCGAGGGCGACCCACCGACCTGGATCGCCCTGGTGGCCCGCGGCGGCTGCACCTTCAAGGACAAGGTCACCAACGCGGCGCGGAAGCGGGCGGCCGCTGTGGTCATCTACAACGAGGCCCGCTTCGGCAACAGCACCGTCTCCATGTCCCACCTGGGTGAGCTCCCCGCGCCCGCCGAGGGGTCGGGGGGATCGCTTTGTCTGACGCCGGCCCGCATCGGTGATGCAGGTCTGCCTGTGAGGAATGGGGATGTGGGGAGGCAGAAATCCCTGAAAAAATGGTACAGAGAGCCGGGATTTTGTTTTCTCTTCCTGTAAGCCGCGCTAGGGAAAAGCCGGGACTATCTTCTGTCTCCCAAGTTACGGTCCGGGCGTCAGGGAGGAAATGCGGCACAGCCATCGGGACCGGCAGCCGTGTGACAGACTGGGGTGGGAGGCTTGGATTTCCTTTAGGGATATCTTTTTGCTTAGTACCCTCCGGCAGAATGGCTAGAGCGGTCACAGGTAGGCCGCTTTCTGCAGGCCGTGTTTAAACGCACCAGGTATCCCGAAGGTGCCTTCAGGTGCTTTTGAAGGTACAGCCGTAGCTATTTGAAGATAGCTTTTGGTACAGGCTTTGTTATAGCTTAATCGTCCTTTCCTGCGCAGGTCTGTTAAGAGTGAGAGAGAGAGGTGTAAGCATCAGGTAATCCTTAAACGCTCGCAAATGCAGTAGGAAAACTGAATCCTGGAGAAGGATGTTGGCTTGTCTCAGCGTGCTGCTGCTGTGTAGCCTGCAGAAGGGTTCTGTGATTTTTGAGATAGGAATCCAGATGTTCTGTCACCACAGTCCCCTCTTGGGCTATGACACAAAAGAGTTAATGAATTTTTATGGTTATGACAACATTAAATGCTTAAATCAGAGAGAGGAAAAAATCCTCAAAACTTGGCTGTAAAATCTGTTTGCTTTTGTAGATTTTTGAGAAACTGGAAAGTCTTCAGAGGAGGATGCGAAGACAAGGCAAACTAAGTAAAAAATTCTGTAGATATGTGCTTCACGTGTTTTTGCTACAATGAGTTTATTAGTGTTTGGGCTCTCATTCCTGGTTGTGAGGAAGGGAAGGACCAGGGACTTGGTTGAAGTAAAACCATAATGTGTTTCTAAAGGAAACAAGCTTATTTTCTTATCTATAGTGAGCTGAAAATCTCAGCTAGGGAGCTGTTGCTCTATCACACATGTGATTTATCAATTGGAAAACACATCTCTCCTCTTGGAATACCCAGTGGCACCAATTGGGGAATTGGAATCATGATTATTGTTCATAGCCTGCTGCTTGCTTGAGATCAGCCTGGCCCATCTCATATTTTTAATTCACTGTGAAAGTGGAGGTGAGATGCTAGATAAAATGAACCTTTGGTTTTGATCCTATATGGATTAAGATACTTTGTTCTGTAGTACTGCTTTCATCTTAAACAGTTGATTTTTCTTGCTTTCACTCTGTGTTGGCCAATCAGTACATTTTTATTTCCCGTTCTTCTCCATTCCCCATTGTAACCTCTCATAAGTATTATTTTCTCTTTTGTTGAATCTTTTTCTCCTTTTCTCATCTTGCTTATTTTATAATTTTTTAAAATATTTTCTCTTTTCTGCTATCATCTTGGTACTACAGAAGACCTTCTTGCGTTTAATACTCAGTTTTGGACTTTGCTAGTATAGTTGCATCTGCTAGTGGCTTAAAGAGAAGTGCTGTCTGACTGCTCGTTGGGTTTTTTTTTTCTCCTTGAACTGGCAGAACGTTGCTGGTGGAAGTTCCACCTATGTAAAGAATGTGATTTAGTATAGTTCATATATACAGTAATACATTTGTATTTATATTGACTTCATAAATGCAGGTTCGACCTTATGATTGTTTGAATGGGAATATGATAATATATCGCAATATAATTATGATGTAGCTCGGATGTAGTCATAAATGTTCGTTTCATGGTTGACACTTCCAGACATGTAAATGTTCAAACACTTTCAGTGCACTTTGGGAATAAAGAGAAGAGGTACTGTTAGTGTTTTAAATCTTAGGCTGTTTGAAGGGAGGCGATAGAAAGGTCTGTGGAAGGACTGGCAAGGAAGAATGTGGAATGTAAAGCTGTATTTTACAGGATCTGTATTTTCATTTCTGTGAAGGGATTTGTGACCTGGCACATGAGGAAGCAAGCTTTGCTTCTGTGAGGAGTGCTGAGGACAAATACTCTGGGAAATCTGCAGTGCAGTAACCAAGGAGTGGAGTTATATGCATAAGTAAAATCCGCTTAATGCATTTGCAATTAGTGGCGCTGAAAATGATGTGAGATGGAACAATGGTTACGGCTGGTAGAGATGCAGCCCAAATTATGTGAAGGTGATAGACAGCTTTTGTGGTCTCAGTGTCATCTTTTCATTCTCCTCCTGGAAAACCTGACCTTTGAATTTTCTGGGATGTGTGTGATACATGTATGCCATTTTTGTTGGTGGTCTTTTGGTGTTTTTAGGCATGTTTCAGCTTGAGTAAAAAGATAGGTTCTTGATTAGGTAAGGAAATGATTTGTTATAGCTGGTGCCAAAGCATTTGATAAAGGACAAATGTTCCAAATAATCTGTATTTTTCACCTTGTAAGCTTCATGAGTGCACTGAATAGCGATTTTAACTAAAGTTTTGGAACAAGGGAGTCGAGAATTTGAAGTCTAGCCTTGAAATCCTGTCCCTTCTTCAAAAAGAAAGTTCTTCAGGTGTGACTCTACTGATAGGTCTCCTTTCAAGCCTTTGCTCTTTGTCCAAATTACATTGTTCAAAATGCTGGATGACTTCCCTCCTTGAGGAAAGTAATAGTGACATAATTTCATGTGTGGCTGAGAAGATTTTTCCATTGGAAAACTCTCATTTTACCCAAATGCCTCAAGGAGTTGTACTTCATTTGCTGAATCTGAATGATACAAATTCAGACTTCAATTTTACAGACTTTGCAGGCAGTCTTAACTCTGTTCATTTTTGGTGATGGTGGTGAACTTAATACAATACAGAAGCTTCAAATTGCTTTCCAACACCAAAATAGATACTGCATGTAAATATTAGCTGGGAGTGGGTTGGAGAGGAATCTGGAGAGGCAAAGTGTGGAGTGTTGTGGAGACCAGACTAAGGAGAGTCAGAGGCTCAGTTCTGGTTGAGAAGTTAGGGGGAAGCAGAGGTATATTGCAGTGGAAAGAAAACAGGGTCTTCTGTTTCTATAGTTTTCCTGTTAGACTTCATGCTGGGCACCCAGCCATCTCTGTATCCCCCCTCAAGCTAGGGTTTGGTGATCCTGATCAGAACATGTGTTACCTTTTTGTAGACCACTGAATGAAATGCGGTTGTGCTTGACACATGGGGATGGGAGGCTCTGGCTGTAATAGTTTGAGGTAGGTCTGGAGTAGGGCTTTAGTTCATGGTTTGTGGATTTAAGGGAGGCTTGGGACTTAATTTGAGTGTATGACTTTGGCTACATAATGAAAATGGTCTTTGATTTGCCAAAATACATCCTACTAGTTCTTTCCTCCATTGTCATGTCTTTTTAATGCATCTGTATTGAACAAAACAGATGCAAATTACTTTGTGCTCATGATTCTATAAGTTCTTGCTATCTCCAAAGCAGCAGAGTTATTTTGGCATGTAGTTCAACTCTATGCTACACTGCTTGCAGCACTACTCAGGATTTTCAAATGGTGCATAATTTCTGTATTAGTGCTGGTTTCTGGTACTGTAACTCCTGAAAGGACAGTGGCTTGCTTAAGTAAGACATGACTGTATGATGTTGAACTGGTAATACTGTTCTGAAGAAGCAGGAGTAACTTTATATCTGTGTTATAAAAATGCATATGTGTTGGAACTCAAGTGGAAAGAGTATGTGTGCCAGTGGTTATACATCCTCCTTGAGGCAGGTGAAACATGCACCAGGGATTAGGTGAGATGAGGTTGGGGTCGATGGTTGAGACAAAGCTTGTTATGGGATTGTTAGTGTACTGGTAACAGCCATTTGTTTGGAACAGGAGCTAAAAAGAATATTTGGTGTTAGTTGTGGCGATATTAGTAGGGTTCCTGTGTTTAAATAAACCAATGGACTGATCTTAAACATTTTTTCTAAGATGGTTGAACTCTGGGAGCTTTCTGACATTTCTCAGGAGGACAAAAACTAGAGTGTATCTGTGATCAGTTTCCAGATGACAGAAAGTTATCTTCCTCATCTCTAAGTATGAATGGGAATAAATGTTGTAGTTTGGGGTGCCTGTCCTACTTTTTCCTCGTCAGGAGAGTACTGGTTTCCTTTTGCAAGGAAATACTGGGAGTGGTGGCAGTAAAACTGACTGCACTGGCAGGAAACATACCTTCATCTTCAGAGTTCCAAATCTGCCCCTTTTTGCGAGTATCCTAAGCATCTGCCAGCCATGATAATGTTAAAAAACACAGACCAAATTTTGAATGGACCCAATTTCACTGAAGCATCAATCAAACCTAGAAAAAAATCAAGTTTACTCTAGCAGAGTAAAAATGTGATTGTTTATTGTAAAATTAGAAGGTTATAGAAAGGCAAAGCCAACAGAACATGCCTTCAGTAGATGTATATATATGACACTTGGAGTTTTCTTTATGAATGTGATTTGAGGTGTCTGAGTTGTGTGGTAGTTGAAGAAACTGATGGAATGACTCAACATCATTTCAGTCTTTGAATAACGAGTTTCAGAACAGAAGGCTAAAATTAACAAGGAATGAGTTAAAACCCTTAGTCTTACAGGCTGCTCAGGGCAACTGCTTCTCTGAGACTGCTCTTGTTCCTTTTGTAATCATGGATTGCAATTATTCTTCTCCCCCTTCTGTCTCATGACCTTCAAGGCCACTGTGTTTAGTTGCATGTATTTTTAATGGCAGGTTCATCACCAAGTCTTTAAAACTGTTAAAATGCTTTCAGTGGGTATTTATTTAAAAATGTATAGTATGCTTATGTTTATTCTAAAAGTGGAAGGTGCCACACTGTCTAGCAGCCATTGTGCAAAAGTAGCCTGACTTTCATTTCAAGGAAATAACTGATAGTTGGGCATTCCGGTGACAAAGCAGAGAAAAACAATACTTATTGTTATGGGGGTTTTTAAATACTTCATCATTAGAAATAGTGCAGAGAATCAGATAGCAGGATTAAATTGACTCAGGATTTCAGGACCAAGGTGTAAACTTATTGATGGAAAAAATCCAGGCTGTCTCTAGTCTTGAAACCTCCTTTTCTTCCTTAAGCTTGCATGAAACCACATAAATCTTTCCAACACATTTGTACCATTCCCTGGCCATGCTTAGGCACCCCTCCTGTTATTTGTAATTCTTACAATTGATTAAGGACACAGGACCTAATTTCCTGATTTAGGTATGGGGATAGCAGTTCTTAGCAATGTAAGATAAATTCCTACATTCATATGGCTTTTTCTTGCCAGCTCCCTGTGGAGTTGTGTGGGGTCAGAGAGCAGAGAGTGTTTCACACTCTTCTCTGAGATTCATGAGTCTCTCTGGTAGTGCTTTTGTGCTGGTTCAGAGAGAAGAACAATATTAATTAACCAGTTCGTAGTATACTTGGACTTGGGGTGAGCAGAACTAATTAGTAGAGCCGGTTGGTTGTTGTCCGTCTGTCTTCAGCTTCACTGCTTTGTGTCTCCAAACACACTCACCAAGCAAGGCAACCTAAGTGGGATGGGTGTTGCTGGTGAGCAGTGGGCTGCCTGAGAGGAGGCACAGGTTGGCGTAACCCTATTAGGAAAATCTTCTCTTTTGCTGGGTCTGGATCTGGCAGACACAAGTGTAATGGTTCATAGAGTAGGTGATCAGAGGTGGGATGGTTGTGTTTAGGTGAAGTTCAGAAGGGAGGGTTATTCAGCTAATGCCTGGAACCTTTAGTTTTCATCCAAAGCAAACTATCTATGCCTTACGGAGGGGGGAGTTCTACATACACAAGTGAAACTTCTGCAAATTCCCCTTGGCTTGGTAGCAGAGTTGCCAGATTGAAAAGCTGTCACAGCCGAATTGTCTCAACTAAAGGAATTCGGTTTAAGTAGTTCAGGCAAATAACTCTTTGTCTAAGTAGGCAGAGGTGGGTGAAGCCAGAATGCAGCTTTGAATTTTGAAAATCCCCATTTGATATGTAATGTTATAAATAAGGAAGCCATTTCTTCTGACATAGCTTCTCAGTAAGGAATCTAACACAGCCAGAAGGCTTTAAGCCTTCAGGGGGAGGTCTTGTTGCAGGTAGGTAGTCTTGTGAATCTAAAAAAGGTAGCTGTAACATTACAGCTTTAGATTTTCAGCTAGGAAAACCCCTCTCTTTTTCTTCCTTTCTCTCTGAATGTAGACTAGTTTCACTTTTTCTCAGGGGTAGGAGAGCAAAGTAAACTTATAAAGCTGTGACTTACCAAGGGAGCAGCAGTGTTAGTACACACAAAGTGAGAGCTATTCAAATAGAAATAGTATAGAACAGTGACAATGTGACATTTTTAATGGGTACATTTGTTTGTAATTTATTTTGTAGTACGTGGGTTAGGTATTTCTGAGAATACTGGAGATTCTTCCAGGAAAAAAATGGAGTAAAACACTAGTCACAGAGGTCTTTGGGTTTTGGTAGTTGGTCTTGATAGTATCTTACTGGTTTTGGTGGTATGTTGCCTGAAGGTTTTGGGGTTTTTTTGAAATTAGGTTTCTTTTATATGGACTGAGTGCTCTAGACTTCTAATGTATTAGAAAAACCCTTTGGTTCACTGCTCCCAAAAGAGTCACAAAGTATTTCTTGACAAGTCCTTGTCATGAAGTCTCACCCTCCTGTGAATATTTAGTACTAAAGAATCTTTAAGTATTTCAATGTTTAAAATAGCTAATTATTAAACATCTGAATCTTTTTCTCTTTTGTTTATACATCCAGTGTAATTGGGCTATGGATTCAGATTCGAACTAAATTGAAGTGTCTCTCTTTGTGATATTCACATACGCTCTCCATCTGCAACTAAAATTCCCACGCTGACAAGTAAAAGACCAGCTGTTCCTGAGTTGCAAGCTAGAACTTGAACTGCTTTGAGATGAGATGTGTATGACTTGTCTGGCTTTTTTGCTTGGATCCACACCTCACCTCACTGTGGAATGACGAATATAGGGCCTTGAACAGTAAAGATGCATCTGTTGTACTTTATCTCGTGTTTGAGAGTTTTTGAAAGTAAATGAAGGATTCTTTACCAGTAAACTTTCTATCAATTCTGCTATGACTGAAGAAGAGCACTGGAGGCTTTCCTATAACATTGCTCGCTGGTCTTAACTGAAGAGGCCAAATTACCATCAAGCAAGAATGCCTACATTTTTACTGTGACTACTGACTTTTTTCTTTTTTTATTCCCTTCAACAGGAACAGGAAATACAGTGGTGATAATGGTTGGCTATCCAAAAGGAATAGAGATATTGGAACCAGTACGAAGAGGGATTCCAGTAAGAATGAGTATTGTTGTTGGCACACGACATGTGCAAGAATACATTAGTGGTCAATCAGTTGTGTTTGTAGCCATCGCCTTCATCACCATGATGATTATATCGCTTGCTTGGCTCATATTTTACTATATACAACGTTTCCTGTACACGGGATCACAGTTTGGAAACCAGGTAAATAGAGCTAATGGCACTTAAGAGTATTTACCTCCTTCTTGTGTCAAATCACTTGCCTAACTGATTGTTTATTGAAGCATTCTTGAAGATCTGTGCCTTCTTCCTATTTTGCTAACTGTGAATGCTGCTCAGCAATAGTCAGTGAAGCTAATAAGCACTATGCTAATTGGCATCGCAAGTTTGACTAGTTATAATTATTAGATGTTCATATGAAGTAATGAGAAATACATTCAGCCACTTGTCAACAACAGAGTAAGGGCAGCTTCTTATGTGATCTCTCACCTAACTGAACTTCCTTCCTTTTGACATTAAAAGTTATTTTCGTTCTCCAGTAATTTTCATTCTGAAAGTATTAACTTCCCTAACCAGACTTTTTTAATGGAAAGAGATCATGGTAAGTTTTTTTTTATTTTCTTGTGAAACCCACAAGTTCTTCAGGGTAGAATTTTTAGTTCTAAAGCTTTATGAAAACTACTTTTGATACTTGTAATTCTACAACTCCACTGTAGAGTTACTGAATTACAGCAGACTTGAAGGTGCATGTGTGGTGAGATTCAGCTGTCTTGGGCTACTTGAGGTACTGAGAACAGTGAGAGTACTGAGAAGGTTTGGAAGGAGTAATTTTGCTCCTTATTTGCCCTTTTCACATTTCTGTACTTAGAATTTTAAAAAAAGCCAGCTTTACTTTTTTCCCCTGAGGAAAGTACTTCATTACAGAACAGTTTAGGTTGGAAGGGACCTCTGGACCCCTGCAATCAAGAGAGCAACTTGCATGGAGTTGTTGAGGATGTAAGTCCACCTGAGTTTTGAAAATACCTTAGAATGGCACTTAGCTCTGCTTTTCAACTACGGCAAATAGGTTAGATTTCTTCCATGATCATCAGCAGCTGTACCATAGTTTTCTACTAAATGAAAAATAAAGTTGCACTTGTTTATATTTGCAGGTTCTTTTCTTTTATCCTCAGTTCAGAAAAAAATACTGTTTCAGTCAGTGCTTAGCATGTGGACTTCTCCTGCCGTCTGCTTGAAGATACAGATTCTAGCTTTGGGGGAGGAGGGAAGGGATTTTTGTTTGCTTTCAGAAGTCTAAACTCTGTTTAGAACTTACAGGACTCTTCGAGGAAAATATTTAATTTCTCTTTCCAATAACTGAGGATAACATGCAGGACTTCTGTATTGGTTAAATTGGTGGTCTCCTTGAAGTTTTGGTTTCCTAGAGTCTTTTTTACTAAGCTTTAAATCTTAGAATTTATTTTCTGAGAATACTTTTGGGAAAACAAAATTTTTGAGAAGTATATATAGGAAAAGGGATGTGTTTCTGTGTTGTAACAGTTGTTTGGTGAAGAAAGTTGCTTCTTCCTGTTGCCTTTTAGATAGTTCACGTGGAGGAAAGTTCACACGTTTTATAAAGCATCATATCGTATCATGTACTTTAGTTTTAAGGATGTGAATGTGATGTTACTCAGAAACATGTGCCACTAACTCTTAATAGATTTTGCCATTGTCATTCAAATGCCAGTAGATTTTGCCAGTGCTGGTCACCCAAATGCTTCTTAGATAAATGAAACTGTGTAGCATTAGAAGGTTATGCCATTTTCTCAATTCTTTCTCTTCTAAAATGGCCACTGAAAATAAAAATGATGCGAAGTTGGAATATGTTTTGAAGATATTAGTTGAGATGTATTACTAAGAGTCTTAAAAGTTTTGGAAACAAAAAGCCACTTTCTAACCCAAATCTCATTTTGCTAGACTTATAGACTCTAGTAAAATTAAAACTTGTGAGTTAAATATGTTATGCTTTAAAGCAAGCTGCTGTGTAGCTGCCAAGTGAAGATGAAGATGGGTATCTTAAAGTTTATTCTAATATCAGTTTAGCGGTAAAACTACAGAAGATCTCCTTGCTATTGAAGATGAAAACAGGACTGTGCAGAAAACCCTGAGAAAGTAGAATAGGCTTCTGCTGCTTGTTTTGTCCATTTTTGGGAGACCTTTCAGACCACTTATCTTTAACACCGTAAAAATTAAAAAACCACAATTTTCAGTGCTATACATTTTTAAAATTATATATGTCAGCATAATTATTACAGAGAAAAGCTGCCATTATGGGTTTTGGGTTTTTTATTCCTTTATGGTATTTCTTCAGTGAGGGTTGCTGCTAGACAGGTCAGCATCTGTCAGCTGGGAGTGTTTATAGTTTCTCAGTTTCTTGCAGTAGCTAGCACTTTGTCTTGGAATACAGTACTGCTTTCTTTTCTCGCTTCCCCTCTAAGCATAATTATACTGTATAGAAGTCCAGTGTGGTGCATCATGTCTGTAAAGCCTTTCTTGTCATCTCCTTTGCATAATGTGTCCTTTCAGTGCAAAGCTTCATCCAGCATAGGAGACAATGTTTAACTGGGGGGAAATACTAACAGCTACAAGCAGCCTTTTGACCTGGTGGCCAGCTGTAGGCTGCCTGGCAGGATTCCACCTTCTCCCAGGCTGGTGCAAAACGTACGGTGTGCTTGCTCATGGGCCTGCCTAACTGGAAGGTCTGGTTATGTGGCTGTTGTTACAGCTCTCCTTGCCTCTAAAGCCTACACGGGTTTCAGCTTTCCTGTGTGGGAAGGCCCTTAATGCCAGCAGTCAGGATGTGGGACTGCGGCTGCCAGTGCGCTCTGCTCCCCTCTGCACTGCTTGGGCTCCTCGTGCGAGCAGGGTGCTTACAGAGCGCGTGTGCTGCTGCGCCTCAGGAGGGCACAACTTACTCAACATCTGCTGGCTGCAAGTGTTTTATAAGCTGAGGCATTGCCCAGAGATCTACTTGTTTTTTTAGATGCATTCGGAGGACTTAGTAATCCATGGGGAAAGTATTTAAAAACGTTGAAATGTAATTCCTGAAACTAATGTCTATACTAATACTTAAAATCTTATTTCAAGGGACATAGGAAAGAAACCAAGAGAGCCATCAGCCAGCTTCAGCTGCATACAGTGAAACGTGGAGAAAAGGTAATTTAGTGTCTCCAGTTATTGCTGTAAGTTTTAAAAATGTAAAGTATTCAAAGAATTTAAACTAAAATTCCCACAATTTTAGGCTTTTTTAAGGCCTTTGTTTAAAAGGCAGAATTTAAAATTGAAGAGTCAAATTTGACCTACTTATGAAATGTAGGCTACTTGTTGCAAATAATTCTATATCTGGTTATACAGAATGTATAGGGGGCTGTAAAATGGGGAAACATTGTTATCTTTTCAGCACTTGAAAACATCAACAAGTGGATTGCAAAATACTTCCGCAGAGTTCTTACAGCTGATGTAATGTTCTGTTTTCTTAAAAGAACATTCATCTTCTTATTGATCAGAAGGCCTTAAAAATATAAAAATCTTTGAAAAATAAAACACTTGTTTCATCTTTTGACATACAATACATTAAGGAACTGTGTAGGCTTAACCCAAAGCATAAATTTTTTAAAGTATGTTTCTATGTTGTGAAATAAAGCTAATCTAAAAATTAAAGCAGCTTTCAGGAAGTTGGCTTTGACAGCATACGGCCTAAACTCAGCTGTATTAGAATAACTGAAGTAGAAAAAGCCAACATTTTGAAAGAAAATATTTTAGTTGGAGTTTCAGGAGTGTTGATCCTAGATGCAAAATTAGCTTCTGATTTCTGCTGCTACATAGGCATTTTTTCCCCCCAACCCTTGTCTTACTTGATGAGTTTTTATTTAAGGACTGATTTACTCAGAGATTAAAAACAAGGATTAGATTATTTTTAAATCTATTAATAAAACTAAAGTGAGAAACGACACTGATATAAAAGCTGTGGTCCAGCAGAAGCTGTTCAGCTCAGATCATGTGCCACAGAGAATATGTCCTTCATTTAGTAAACGGTTTTGAAACTTAAAAAATCCTGAAAGGGTCTTTGAACTTACTTGTCTTTTCCTTCTATGCTTTCAGCATGCTTAAATGGTGGTTTATGACTATTTCTTACTTTTAATTAGATTACTTTCTGATGGAGTTTCGCATATATTTCAACAGTGAAACACTGTGAACAGTGGGATATTCATACTTCAATTCATACAATGGTGACATCAGAGATCAAGAAAGACAAAATTGAACCCAAACTTGTATAAAGCACTATCAGAGCATAATGTCATCATAAAGTGATGTAGAAGGGTCACAATGAAACCTGTGTTAAAAAGCACACGGAAGATGTTAATGTTTAAAATTGATGTTCAGTAAAATCCTCCAAATAGGATTTGTATAGTGTGATTTTGCAGTATACCAGGGAGTTCCTTCCGATAAAGAGACCCTTGGCTAAAGTAAATAAAACGGAGGAATTTGTTTTTATACAGTATGCCGGTTATTCCTATGAGGTCTAAGTTCGTTAAGAAGAGTAGAATGAGATAAGGTTAAAATCTCTCTATTAAAATAGAATTTTTCTGTGTGGTAAATCACATCTTTTTAATGTGATTCAAATCAACCTGCTATCAGCAAATTTACATAACTTACTGATACAGAGGTATTTTCATGAACTAATATAAATTTGTCTGGAAATTTGTCCTGTCTACTCTGTAAATGTACATTTTTTCTTTAAATATTTCCTTTCAGCCATTTAGAAAAAGTCTTATTTCTTTTGTTGTGACACAGTACAATCTTTCGTTATCCCCACTTGAGGTTGAGATATTTAACTAAAAGTAGGTCATATATTAAAAGTGTATTTACTATCATGTAGATTTTTCCTGAGAAGCTTATGGGATTATTGTAGAATGGATGCTCATTTGAGTATGTGCTACATATGGTGTGCTTGGGTTTTGCCTCTTGTACAGAATGAAAAATAACTTGTTATAGAATAAGCACTTGTCTTCACTTTGCTTATGTAAAAAAACCAGTCTTAATGTGATTTACTTGGGAATTTAAGGCATTAATTGTGTAAATTGATGGCATGCAAAGGAGGGAAATACTGGCCTTGAACTTGAAAGTTTGCTTGCAGAACTAATTAGTTTGAATGTTTGTGGTATTGAAACTGAAGTGCTTCAGTAAGTTGTAAACCAAAAATACTAATTTTGTGGGGATGAAAAGAAAGGAGTTTTCCCACTGTCTGTTCTTCTAATACTTAGATTTTATACAGCCCATTTAATGTTGGATTATTTTTCTTGTATTTGGAGCTATCCATCATATTTGCACTGGTACTGTAGGCATGGCTTCAAGAAGACAGCAAGACCTGTTAGGAAAGATATTTAACCCTTAGATGAAAATAGAAGTGGGGAAATGATGTTCTGTCTAGTGTGAACTTAGAGAAAAGTTGTAAACCCAAATTGCATATTTGCGTTCTCTTCTGGCTATGAAGGAATATCTGCTAGGATGTGGTAGAAAACAAGAAAAAAGTGAAGAAGAGGTTTGCAGTATTCAACCCCAAAAATCTCTTCCTGCTCTTGGAAATCTTTGGGACCGTTCATTCAGAATTAGGTTGTGCACTTTGATTTGTGCTGACCTCTTTTAAAATGTTTTCATCTTACAGCTACTTTCAACTGAAACATTCCTGTGCTCCCATGAGCAAAGCCAAGGTGTGAGGCTTAACAAATTACTTAGGGTGTCATGTATAGCTATTTAAATTAGACAATCTGGGTTTGGCAACTTTTGGTATTTGGTAACTTGATCAAATCACCTCTTGACAGAATCTTGAATTAAATGAGGTAGATACTTCTACTTACTATGCCATTTAATGTATTTTGCATTCTTTGAAGCTAGCTATTACACAAAGCTTGTTCTATAATGAAATATGAATGTAATACACTTAAATATGTTGTCATATTTAGGGTTTAGATGTTGATGTGGAAAACTGTGCTGTATGCATTGAGAACTACAAACTGAAAGACACTGTCCGAATTCTGCCATGCAAGTAAGTTGCTATAATTATTCTTTACTCTTAAGCATGTTTTTCTGAAGAACTGGGATGAATTTCATATAAATTCTTTTGAACCTCTGGTGGGAGAGCTGAAGCTGTCATTTGTATGGCCTGTTAAATGTTGATGGGCACTGTGAGACCATGTAGCACTTCATATGTGTGTGGGGGCAAGGGAGCAATTGGGAGAGCTGTAGGAATGAAGTAGAGCTTGCTTAAATTAGAACTGTACACTGTTGAACCAGTAACTGCGTGGTCTTTGTGGTTAGTAGCATCTCCTGCTGCAGAAAGCTGGCGTGAATAAAAATGTTTCCGGAACTGTGTCTGTACTAGTAAATTGAGCAGCAGCTAATTGTCAAGATTATAAAGGAGAGGTTTATTTTTAATATGTTAACATACACACTGTTTGAAGGAGGGGTGTGTGGCTTTCACGGTAAGTTCTAAAGAGCATTTCTTTTCTTTAGGCACATCTTCCATAGAACATGCATTGATCCTTGGCTTTTGGACCACCGAACTTGTCCAATGTGTAAACTAGATGTTATCAAAGCTCTGGGATACTGGGTATGTTGCACACTACTTTATTCTTCAAAGTAGAAGTACAGTCTAGGAGGCAAGACTTTATGTAACTGTTCAGAATGAGAACAGCTGTTATTTGACGTGACTCGAGAAGCTGGGCAAAGATGCAAAGAGTAATTGAATGAGAACCAGAAAAATAAGGGAATTTTATGCGTAAGAACTTAAATAGTGTATCGAGCAGCTTATGAATCTTCTTTGATAATCAATTTTTTCTATCTCCTGCTGATGATATTAAGGAATTTGAGGTAGAGGTGAGACAGTTTGCCCAGGCTGCAAAAATATAGCTGAATTAAATAAATCTGGAACGTATATTTGATGTTGTTGAGAACTGCGATTCAAAGGAAGAAATTATAGTGTTTATACATAGAATGTTTGTGTACTTCCACATATGCCCCGTGATTTATCCCTATAAATGAGCCAGTACTTAAAACCTTCCTAAAGACATTCACCAAAAATTGGTTAAGTAGAGAAAATGATGTGCTCTCATTTCTTTCTGACAGCACCAGAAAAGAGAGATGAAGACACATGCGGTAGGTTACTCAGTCACTGTTGATAAAAAATGCTATAGGCAAGAATGTATCTCTCTTATCTCCTACTGATCTACAGAGATCTCTAGAAAATAGGGGTGTTTTTTCTGGTTTCAGGGACTTTCCTTTCATAGACTAGATCTGTATTTTGACTACCTTTTCTCTTACTTAATTGCAGAAATTTTCCAGATCTATGGAAGAGTGTTATGAATTACTGTTTTGTTTTGTCAAAGGAGATAATACCCTTGCTATGTAATATATATATACACCAGATTTTGGTGCTTCTCTGTATTAAGT
Organism: Gymnorhina tibicen; assembly: GCA_013399875.1. Classification (NCBI taxonomy): domain Eukaryota; kingdom Metazoa; phylum Chordata; class Aves; order Passeriformes; family Artamidae; genus Gymnorhina; species Gymnorhina tibicen. The sequence goes on along the minus strand of VXAZ01008626.1, from coordinate 312,254 downwards.
CAGACTTTACCCAAGACTTGCAATCTTTTTGTCATGTGGAATAGCTATTGCTCCTTTAATATTGTTATATTAGCAGTTTGGTTTCCACTCATGTTCAGTTCTTGGGGTTGATGTATCTTGTGTTATATGCAGAAGGACTTATTCTTTTGAATACAGGCTGGAAACTGAAATACTGGAACCTTCAGAATAATTATATTCCCTGAATTTGTGCTGTTGCAGAGGATACTTGATACTAAACCCAACCAGGAGGAGTAATAACTCCTCTGCTTGTTGGCCAAAATGATTTTTGGAAAGAAGATTGAATGGGATTATATTAAATAGAGAAACCCAGCTCATTTTTCTAATGAAATGAGGCAAATGTTTCCTGTATGCATGAATCATTCAAGTCTCACTGAAGCTAATAATGTGGGAAATCATACAGGAATTTTTTTCTAACTTAGTTTTCAGTTTGATCCAGGTTGCCCAATCTAATCTATGGAGTGATATCCTGAATTTTTTTACTGATGTGAAGAAAAAAGATGCAAAGAGCAAGGCCGCTTCTCTTGGCAGTGCAGTCTGAGTGACATACCTGCAGAGAAGAATATGCAGCCTTATTATAGAAATACACTAAACCTTCTGCAGAGAGGCTCAAGGCTCAGTTCAGTTGTGGACAACTGTGCTAGTTTGAAAGCAAACTAGTGAGAGAGACCAAGTCAGAAATACAATTTAATAGGAAAAATAAAATAAATGCAGTAGCGCAAAAAAACAACCCACTGACAAGGTCAGAGCACAAACCTGACCCCCTGATAATCGGGGGGTTGGTAACAGTCCAATTAGATGGTGACTGCAGTCCTCCTGGAGTGATGGTTCTGTTGAAGGGTCTGGTCTTCCTCTGAAGGTCCAGCAGTGTTGTAGGAGGGTCTGGTCTTCCTTGGAAAATCCAGTGGTGTAGATCTTGTCCTCTGGGATCCCAGTAGGTAAGTCTGCCTCTGCTGTTCCAGGCCCCAGATTTTATCCAGGTGGGAATGCTTGGCTCCTTCCCCCTGGGCGGAGCATCTCACAATGGGATGGTGAGTCATAGGGCAAGGCACTGATGGGCCATTAACAGGAGATAGTCCAGGTGTGAGTTATCTCTGAGTCATACAGCAAGGCATTGTTGGGCCCATTAACAGGAGATAGTCCAGAGGGAGGAGGCAAGGAGCATTGCTACACCTGGTCTCAACAGCTCATGGTAATAGAATACACTGTAACCCAGGACAACAACAAATACTTCAGATGCTTTTACATTTTTAAAGGCTCGAAGTAGAAAACAGGAACCAAGTCCTATTACGTGGCTTTTGCAAAGAGCAGACTTCAGTGGTCTAGTTCTTCATTATGCTATTTTTTATGAGAGAAAGAACTGCAGTTCAGCATGTCTGACTGCTTTCGTAGAGCATTACTGAATTTTGTAGTTTCAGTGCTTGTTTAACTGTTTAAGTTTTGGAAATCAAAATCATTCATGGCCCCCCACCCCCTCACCCCACAAATGTAAAGATAAATATCACATGTGTCTTGTGTTCAATTGTAGCATGTCTATAGCTCATTAAAATTCAGTACATTTTAAATTATGCTGATTTGATGCTAAAGAAAGAATCAGCCTAGAATTTCTTAAATCTTAGGATGGGCCTTTGCTAGTTGTTTGAGGAAGGGAAAAATACTTGCTAGGAAGCAAAAAGAATAGCTACTTAAACTGTAATATATTTTCTTATGTATAAATAACATCAGTATATCTATGCTAATGAAGGTAGTCTGTTTAATTGTAGAAACAGAACTGTGTGTATAGGACTTTGATCCATTCTGAAAATTAATTCGGAATTGCATAGCTCATGCTATACAATAGGTGAAATAAATCCCTTTGCCTGTGATGCAAATGTTGCATTCCTGCAAAGTGACAAGCTAGCATGTTTGTGTTTTTGGAACAGACTTAAAGTTAGGCTGGAGATGGAGGAGGAGAGAATTTGGTTCTGATGTAAATGTTTGCTCACCCTAGTGAAAAAAAATCTTGGCCAACTACTGTAGTGAAAAACCGAGACTTGGAGGCTTCTGCAAACTCAAAGGATCAATAGGTTTCCTCAGTGGAGATGTACGTGCTGAGCCTGCTCCTGACCTGCAGCAATACTGTTACAGTGTTGAAATAATCCCTCCAAAAGGCTGCCTGGGTGGACTCCTCCTGTTGCTGCTCTTGGCTTTGGAGTGGCTTTGGACAAATGACTTTTCTTTTGGTTGGCTTTCTTTCTTTGCAGTCGGACAATAACCTTGAAAGTGAACAATAACAACACTATTCCCAGGAGTGCACATGTAATAGCTAAAACATGGTCTTTTTTTCCAGTAAGGTGAGGTTACAAAAGGTAACATGGAGGAATGTTGATGTCTGATGGTAGACAAAAGTGACAGTTAAATATGTTTAATTTTGAAGGGGGACCCTGAAGATGTACTTGAAGTTCCAATACCTGAATCCATAAGTGGCAGCGTTTCAGTCGGAAGTCTGAGTATTGCTTTGCAGGATGATGACAGAAACGAAGTAAGCGAATTGTCAGCTTCCTCCACTAATGAATCGGTATTGCAGTGTACCAGCTTAAAAGAGGACGCGGGGGAAACCACAGCATTGCTTGGTAAGTAGTTCAGTGCTTCACTGGACAGACCTTAGCACTAGACATTGCAGTAGAAGAAGCCCTTCTCTAGCTGGTGTGAGCAGTTAGTACTGCAGTGCAGACCGGACTGAGTGGTGTCACTTACTACTGGTCTCCAAAAAATACAAGCAGATTTTCAAAGAGCTGGAAAAAACTGGACTTGGAAACATGTAAACAGTGTCTTATGAGAATTACTCAGAGAATCTCGAGAACCTTAGGTATATATGAGCATGAAATTTGTTGCCAGAGTCTGGATTAATGTAACAGATAAAGCATATTAACATGGCAAAACAACAAACAATTTTTCTTTTAATTCCTGATTTCTAGATGTGGATGCCAGTAATAACAGGCATGGAGAACATCTATCTAATGGAAATTCCCACTGAACTGCTTCATGGAAGATATCTTGAATAGACTGTTGAAGAACTATTATTTTTTATTTAATTAGTATGGACTTTTGTCTAGTGAACAGAAAAAATAACAATGTAAATTATTTTATCTTTCAAACTTTTCTAGCTGGTGTTCCAAAAGGGCTAATAACTAAGAATTTTGTACACAGGAGGATTTTATAAAATCTCCTCTGGATGTCTCATCCTAAAAAAGAAATGCAATAACCCTTTTTCTGTAAGCATTGTTGCAATGTCATTGTGTTCCAGAGGGCTGTAACAAAGATGAAGACTAGGCAGTGAAAATAATGTAGAATGTGTAATGGTTAAATATTTTGGATGCACTATTTACATTCAGTATGTACACATGGAGAACACTTACAAGCTATGACTATTAAAATGTTCTGAAAGTTGTGATCTGCTGTAATTGGAGATGAATAATCTTAGAAAACACATTAACCTTGAAGGAATCAAATACCTTAATGGATATGTTGTGTATCCTTTTCTTGTGATGGAAAAATTGCTGGTTGCAATACATGTAACAAGTACTTATTCAATCTTGTAATGTGTTCTACTCAGAGTGGATGCTGAGAAAAGGAAACCTTCTCCATCTTGCTAGCTTTTTATACTGAATTTGGCAGTAATAGGTTGTGCTAGGTGGTCTTCACGTGCTGAGCATGTAGACTTATTTAGTATATGCACACTGGTTACCTCTTTCAATCTTAAACTCAGTAGAACAGAGGTAAAGGGCTAATTATGGCTAAAATATATTTATTAGTCTATTTATAAGAATTTACGTAATTTCTTGCTCCTGTTCCCATCCTGACCCACTTTACGTACAAATTGAAACTGTTTCTTAAGAAATACAAAGTTTGTTTTGCTTTTTCTTTTCCTTTGCATAGAGATGCTGGAATTCTCTTGGATATTTCACATTAGGAGTTTTGACTGGGTTTGCCATTAGCTTTTATTCCTTTCTTTTAGATTAGCAGTATTGTGCCTTATAGTAAAACACTTAAGAAATCCGAAGCATCTGAGAGTAAATATAAACCCTGGCATCTCCCATTATGACCTCTTATTCAAGTATTTATATACTGTAAGTGGTATAAGGAATTGCTAAACTGTTTTGTAAAGAAATATGTGTATTTAAAACACTACTTAAGAGTGTTAAGTGAATTGTTTAGGATTTTAGCATTGTCACGTTATAAATACTATGCTACATTCCTCAATTTTCTTTTGTAAAGCTGTTGCTACAGGTTGCTTAAAAGTGTCTTTCACTAGACATTTGTTTTAGAGTGCATTTTGTTTTTAAAATGTATATTTGGAATGTTTTTAAGAAAATATGCAATTCTTTTTCTAACTTATATTGAGCTTCAATAGAAGCAATAACTTTTTTTAATTTTTAAAATGAATGTTCTAGAAATGACAGAGGTTTCAGCTGGGGAAATATAATCTGAACTTCTACTTTGCAGAGCAGATGTTTCACCCTAAATTTCCTTCAAAAAATTCCTGTTAATGCCTACTTTAAAAAAAAATCTGCCTGTAGGAGTATAACTTTTAGGTTTACTGGAAAACTGTCAGGTTGTAGTTCTGATGTCACCAGCAGGTGCAAGCTTTTGTGATGCCTTTATCTTACAAGAAGCACATGAGAATGGAATATGACTGACCAACCATCTTAAAAACTGAACAAATAAAAAAACAACCCACAACTAAACCAAACAATGTGTAGGGACACTTATGTCTTCAAAAGAAGCTTATCAACATTTCCAGAACTGCCTTTTTAACTATCTCTTCAATATTAAAATCTAAGTCTTCTCCCTCTTCTTTAACACAAAACTGAACATTGATGTAGTAAATGTTGAGAGGGTTTAAACTCTAGCTCAAGGAGGAACCAAAAGAGAAGTTATCAAGAGAAGTGTTGTCAGTCTGTGGATTGTGTCTTGCTGATACCTACAGCACAGTATTCATTCTGGAGAGGAGAATTGTGGTAAGTACTTGAGCTTTTATGTAATACTTATAAAACCAAAAGCTTTTCGTAAGAATTAAATCTGAGATCTGGCAGAAAGCTGGAAGAAAAGCTAAGGAACCTGCAAACTGAAAAGTGTGCTTATAAAATCTGGTGTGTGCTGACTTAGGAAAATAGCCCAGTATGTAGACCCCTGAGGTCTGTTTCTCATGCTGGCACTGCACCTGTTTCATTTCAGTCATTCACAGAAATAAGTTACAGTTGTTTCAGTCAAATAGGTTTGCACATAGTTGATCTTTGATATAGTTAGGTCTTGCAAGGCCAGCTGTGCTGCTGAGGAGTGATGACAATAAAAGGCCGAATTGCAGTGCCTCCAGCAAGCAGTTTGCTCTCCTTGGAAGCACAATGACAAAAATCACCCGAAGCGAATCACTAGTCTGACCTCAGTCAAAAAGCTGACATGTATTAGTAAAAAGAGAGGTAGGATGAAAATTACAGGGCAGGAAAAATACAATCTGTGGACCTTAAAACAGTAACAAGAGAGGCTTAGAAACAAGAAGCATACGACCTGCTGTTGCAGCTCATCCATTACACTGAGTAAATGGGTGTAGGCCGCTGTAGGTATGGACTTGGCTGATCTGGATCCCCACTAACATGGATCAAAATGGTAGTGCTAGTTTCTAGCACTTTACCTACCACAAGCTTGTCTATGAAGATCAGAACTAATAAATGTTCTTTTCATCCCCTCCACAAATGCTTTTTCTAGGGTAGGTGCCTCCTGACTCCCTTCTCTTCCATATGGGGAAGCTATAATCTGTCTCTTTGCTTTGGCTGTGTCCTGCCTGGTGTGGGAGCTGCAGCTGTGTGTGTTGTGGGTTCCTGCTGCCTCCTCCTGCCCTCATCTCTTCCTAGCTGCACATTTTTCATAAAACATGCAGGAACCTGTCTTGGACACCTCTGTCCCTTTGTTAGATTTTGCTGTAATCAGGCAGAGTGTTTCTTATTAGAGGCATTCATGTGGTATCATTATACAAAAAGCTAAATTGCAGAGCCCCCATGAAGTCTAAAGCCCCTCAATGGTGATGCTGAATACATCACTTGGGAAAAATCCCTAGCAGGACCTAGGGGATGCTGGTTTTTGTGGAATAAGTTTTATTAGTGTTGTGTTAATTGGTATGGCTTTGCTATTGCTGATGTCTCTTAGGGAGAAATTTTGTGAAGCTAAGTGATCTTCAATTTTTTTTAAAAAAGGAGGTATGAATATGTCAAAATGAACTGCTGTCTTAAAGGAAAAATTGGAGGCCCCCTCTTTTTCAGAAATTTTTGTTTATTAATAATAGTCTACAAATGACAAACTGGAAAAAACTTTATAGTAAATAATTGTCTAAACTGTCTTTCAAACTTGATAGCAAGCAAAACTGAACCATAGCCATTTTAGATCTAAAAGCATGTTAATAGTTTAATTACTTGCAGTACCAATTTAACTAGAAAGTCTGGATTTTCTTTTACTAATGACTGCTAGACTGGATTCTTCTCTGGCTCTAAGCAATGCTTGGAGGAGATTCTTGGGATGTACTAGAGAAGTTTGATAGGATAGCAGTAACTCCTTTCCCCTGCCCTTTCCCCCCACATTGCATCTGAACATAGTCCAAGTAGCTTGTTGCCACTAATTAGAGCTAGATTTTGGAGGTCTACTGGAGAACTTGTAGGATAATTTACCTGCAGTGAAAATGCCTTTAATCCATGCTGACTTAATAAACTGCGTACCAGCATATTCCTGCCAAAGCTGGCCTGTTGAGAATTTTGATCCTGTTCACGTTATAACTGGCACAGAGAAACACCACTGCAACACCTTTATCAAGTGTGCAAAGCTGTTTTTTAATTACCTATTGATTTGGGAATGGTCATTCAGGTTTCCTGCCCATACTGCAAGGTTCCTCTTAAACCAGCCAGTTATAGTTGTGCAGAGTCCAGCAAGATTGTCCCCTTGGGTAAGTTGAAGACATGCAATTTTGTAATAGGGCTATGGTGAATTACAGTTCCTGAAATGGAATATGTATTTTTTTTTCTAACTGGAATGCCTGTAAAAAATTTTAACATTTCTTTGAGACTGGTCTTTACTGGATGTGTTTTTTTCTCTCACAGGTGATATGTGAAGATTTGAGAATTGGAATTCATTAACATGCACAAATCAAGCTGAAGGCTTTTGGTTTTGTTCAGTATGGGTCCTGATCTCTCCTCAGATATCCTGCTGTATTGCAAAACTTGATTTGAGAAAGTTTTAAAAGTAGAATGCCTTTATAATTGCATGTATTTGTGTGAAGAGTGCATTGCCTGAGACTGTCCATTATACTTCCCTTGGACCTGAAGCTACTTTTCACCGTCTGAAACATGGTAATGTTACTGCATTTTTAAATGAGTGTATCCTTAATTCAGAAGAGCAGAGTAAGTTTCCATCATTTTGTTAGTCTGAAGCTTAAGTCCAAAACTTTGAAGCCACTTACTTCTACTATAAACATATACCTACAGAAAACTATTTGAATTTGCTAGTCTGTCAAAAACTGTTCACAACCGTCTTTTATTGTAACCTTGAACTAATTTGGTTGCATTGTTTGGATTAAGCACTTGTGTCTTTTCCATTGTGTATGTACAGTTGTAAGAATGTCAAGTTATGCATTGTTGTTGTAACTTAATGGCTAAAAGCTCAAATTCCATAATAAATTATACAGACCTTTTAAAAAGCAACGTCTGACACCCTGGAGAGTTTTGTTTTCTTTGGTACACTTAGCAGTTGGATCTGAGAGACTCAGCACTAGTGCAACACAAAGCAAGCTTAACTTCGTGCTGGATAGCTAAGGGGAGATCCTTTCAGCATGTGGTGCTTTCCCCATGTCACCACTGTCTGGGGGGGCTGGCTCAACCTTGGCTGACTGCTTAGTGAGGAGGGAGAAAATCAGATGGAAGAACTTGTGGGTCAAGATAAGAAACAGTTACCAATTACCAGCACAGGCATAACAGATGTGACTTCATGAAGATTACTTTTAAATGGCAATAAATTAGTTTTGGAGTAGGATAGTGAAATAGAAGACTAAAACTACCCTTTTGTAAGCTGACTCTTCTTCCTTCTATGGTGGCAGGAAGGGGGGCGTGAGCCTGTACTGGGTGGTCACTGCTGTTCCCTCCTCACCCTTCTGCCCTGCTCCATCCTGAGCTCCTTCCAGAGAGCTGCAGTTCTTAAAGAACTGCTTCAGTGTGGATCCTCTCCATAAGGTACAGACCACTCCAAGGTCATCACTGAGCTGCCACCAGCCTGGCTGAGGGGCTCTGCTGTGCCAGCTTGTCCTGGCTGGGTCTGGAACAGGGCAGCCTGGGCCTCTTCTCACAAAGGCCACCCTGCACTTGCCCAATACCACAACCTTGCCATGTAAACCCAATACAAATTTGGGAAAGCATGGCTTATCTTTCCTCCTAGCAAGCAAATGATACAGAAGCACACAGCAAAAAATTTGAATGTTTTCATGAATGCACAGGGCTCTGAAATTAATATATCACAGACATACCTATGATAAAATCACGAAACTTCTTGATAATTTTTATAGTTCTGTGACAAATGCAAGGATTAGGGATTTATGTATATCAGTACAACTCAAGTAAATACAGTGAAGATGCAGAACAGCTAGACTTTTGCTGTAGTATCACAGTAGCAACCTTGGGGGGAGGCTTAAGTTGTTTTTAACTAAATCTGTAAATCATAAAGTAGATAGCAATGCCTTTAACCAGTGGCAATCACTTTTCTATTGGAGCCTGTTACTTCATCATAGTCCTGCAGCTTACATTCCAAACACTAGTCTAAAATGTATGTATGTTTTTAAAGAGGGGTACTGCTACACAGAAGATAGTCAAGTTGGGCTCCAACTTTAGTAGATAGAAAACATTAAGATATGATTTTAGAGCACAAGCTGGGTTAACTGTTGCCACTAAAAATGCCTGATAGCAAATGCATTGGGTTTGGAAGCAATGTCTAGAATTGGAACAGACCTTAAATAAGTGTTACTTTAGTTGACCTGATATATTCTAACTGGAAAGCTACACAAGTCTTAACTCCTCATGACTACAGAACACTTCTCACAGGACTTTTTACTGAAAGATTATGATTGATGGGATTTTAAATCCAAGCAATTTCACAGCTTAATTTAGTCAGAAAGAAAAAGCCAAAAGGCAGTCTTGACTTTGCATTATTGATCTTGTTCTTCCTAAAAATTTGAGAAGCAGATGCAGATTTAAAACAGCTTTCATTTTTAGCAAGCAGCATTAAATTAGAACTTGTTAACTTTCCAAGTTACTTTCCTTTACAGTCTCAGGGCTTAAATGTAACAGCAGCTACTCTATTATCAGTTTAAAATTATAGTTTAGCAGACTCCATCCCCAGTTTCCAAATACCTGGCATCTAACATGAAAGCTACTCTACCTCTGTGCTCTAGAAGGAAGAGGCTATTTAACTTTGGAAGCTACATACCAACTGCCCATGCAAATTTGGAAGTGAGAAGAGATTGGAATTTTTTTGATTTTTATGGAAGAAATGTGACCCTCTTTCCTCAGTGAAACATTCTTACAAGCGTGAAATAGGTGTGGTATTTCAACTGCTGCTGGCATCATTATGAAAATACTCAGTGATCATGGTAAGAGAGAATATTGCTCTGAGCCTACAGCACCCAACTTCATTTCTGCCATGTAAAGCTAAGCCTTTAGCTGTTTCTAGACATCAAGACAGACCTTCCCTTACTCACCAAAACCAGAATACATTGTTAGGAGTTCTATCCAGCTCCTAGAAGGTCTTACACAGTGAACAAAAGGCAAAACAAGGAACTACCTTGATACAAGTTGACTTTAGTTATATATAAACAATTTTGTACCCAAAGACAATGAGTGCCAGATTAATATTTAAATTTGCTGCAAATGCTAAGTATCATTTATATTCTCTCTGGAACTAGAGCCTGAATTTCAGGACCTGCATACAACATACAAAGTTTAACCATAGTGAAAAATAGTGTAAGGCCTAACATATTTCACAAACTCAAACATATGTATCAGAAAAAGCCTTATTTATTGTTCAAATGCATAAAATGCTATTTATAATGTAATTAACATAATACATAATTAATCCAGGGATTTAAGTTTAAAATGTACAATTAATTGGTATAGAACACTAGCAAGAGGGGTTTTTTGCCACTGACAATCACTTTATTTTGACGTTTTCGTTTCTGATGGATTTTCCCCAGTGTCCAGTGTCTTCAGCAATCTGAAAAGGCCAGCTGCTTCTCGTATCCGACTGAACTCAATGCAGAATGCTTGTACTTCTATAAACAAGTCCTGTACATTAATAATTTTGTTTCTGATTAAAGACTGAAGAAAGACACAAACAAGACGGACCAGGCGATTCTGAAACATAAGAGAGATGGTTTAATAATCCAAATAAATGTTTGCAACCATGTCAGTTAAAGGACTGTTGGCCCTCAGGAGCAGTTTAGCTTCAGCAGGTATCTTGTTCCCAAGCTTTCTACATGCTGCCCCTTCTCTTCCGTTCCCCATACTTCTACTGTATTTTAAAAATTGACTGCTTTATAGTTCTTGTACTTCTGGAGGCAGGAGCCTTCTCAGGATTAATCCCATGCACAAATGAAGTACCAGGTCTGCCTATGCACTGTACTTAATTTATTATGTCATCTCTGAATAAAGGCAGAGAGAAGAGATAATAGCTGAAGATGATGTCAAGATTTGGGTCTTGCTTAGTCTTATTTTCTACAGTAAATTTTCTACACCATAAAGAAAATTGAACAAGTTTCACATCTCAAAATTTCCATCACCATATCATCAAGGAACTCCAGATGGCAAGTGACACCAACAAAACTGATTCCAAGCTTCCTTTATGGAATGTGCTCTGTTGCTGAATTAGCAGATGACCCTTCTGCTCTGTATTGGAAAGACAGTTTCAGGGACATCTAATGCAAGAACTCATGGCCCATTTCCTGCCTCATCCAGTGAAAAGACAGGATCTTGGAAGTGTTCCTCTTTGTTAAGAGCTACTTAGGCAACACCTTGAAGAGCACAATGGGAATTGGCAGTGAAAGCTTAGGAACTGGCACTTACAATTTATCATACATAGATCCAGTCACCAACCATCTGCTTTACACAGAGCACATTCTTCCCCAAGGACAAAACCAGGTCTTTATCATTAAAGTGCTCTCATACTTCACATTGTGAGAAAGAGTTGAACCCAAACCTTTCTCTAAAAGCAATTATGCATGTGAATGGTGTTTATCAGACAGAACTGAGGGATGTGACAGATTAAGTGTCCAAAGCATTTCAGATTATTTGACACTGCAAGTAAGATATCAGCTATTTTTCCAGGAACTGAGCTTACTACTGTAAAATTTGCTACTTAGAGAATTCAGAAACGGAACAACTTATTTCCTTCACTGTGATCAAAGGGCATCACATGCTTTCTCTGCAACACAAATTAGTTACACGACTAATTTTAATAATCCAGGAACAAGAAACTCAGCAAAAGAACAAATGCAAGATACTGGCTGACTCCCAGTCTCTGAGGATCATTTCCAATAGTAATTTTGTACCATGCTTTTCAAACAAAACATCTTGTGTCTCAGCTGCTGTAAAGGCCCCATACACATTAAAAAATGTTAGATCTCAAGCTGTTCATGCTGCTTAGTGATCAGTGTATGTTTCTTGACCTTCAGAGCTCTTTTTTGTCCCCTGTGTGCCTGAAGCACAGCTGCTACGTGCTCTCAGCAGCCTCCTTTGAGCATTGTCCCACTCTGGGCATATTCTCAACTGCAGCCCAGGTCTGCTGCTATTTTCCTACTCCACTACCAAATGTAATAGGCACAGCTAGTCAGCAGGTCACAGATCAAGGCACCCATGTGTCTGGCAGAATCCCAAAGCAGAGAAACATCAACAGCCACCAAAAGATAACACATGGTCAGTCATCATCTGAAAGGGGTTGAGAACACGACGGGGGGATTGCCGCTATCTAAAACCACACTGCAACCCTATCCTGTGCACTGCACACAACTTTTATTTCTGTAGCTTAAGGATATAATAGAGCTGGAAAAAGCACTAGAGGACACCAAAAAAGCTTAAAGGGAAAGGAACAGCTGTCTGGTTGCAAGAGACTAAAGAGGCTGCAGTCCTTCAGTACCAAGAGGAAAAAGCTAAGGCAGGACTTGGGATTCACAAACCCTTGGAGAAACTGAACATGGAACTGTTTATCACCAATGACGTACTCAAGAAAACAAGTTCTACTGGGCACCTGGTGAAACCAACAGATCAAGAATTAGGAGAGAAGGAGATTAGGAGAGAAGGAAGTACCTCACACAGCTTGCAGACAACCCTGAATGCCAAAGGTGTGTAAACCTCCTCAGGTTTCCCCTGACCCTCCTCAATCAGGGATCCTTGGAGTCGCTACAATTTCTTCAGTACCAGCATGCAAGTATGACAGGCTTGGGAAGCAGAGAGTGTGGTGTTAGGAAGACAAAAGGTTTTTAGGTCTTTGAGGAGACCTGCAAGCTGTTATTGGTAATGACTGAAGAGTGAGACTTCCCTGGGAGTTTTGTAACATCACCTCAGAGGTCTAAAAGTGGCAGGCACACTTGTATAGAAGAGAAACTTGAAGCTTAAAACTAAGCAGAAGGCAAACCAATGCTGGGGGTGAAGAAAACGTTCACTGAGTGACAGATAAACCTTTTGCGTATAAGAACCCCAGTCACATAAAACCAGTTTTGCCAGGAAGAAGTTTCTGATGTCTACAGGAAAACAGGGAACAGTGATTACCTGTGAAGTCTTAAAAAAAAGGTGAAGAACTGTCTATTAAAAGAACTGCATAGTGTGTTAAGAGAAAAAAAAGTGCCTTTGAAATAAAGAAGCAGTAAAACAGAATAACTTAATGCTATCAGCCTTATTAAAATCATAGCACATATTTCGCAGAGCAATATATGGGATACTTTTTCCTAACCAATTTATTGGAGCACTCACCTGCATATATTTGTCTTTAATCTGTTCACAGGTGGAGATACAATTGGAGATATAAAGATGAATAAATTCAGGTGGGAGATCAACTGCAGTAGTAAGCCTGTTCAAATAAAATATATTCAGTGGTTTATAAAGCCATAAATCTAGTGTTTCTGTAGCAAAACAAATCATATCAGTTGATATGACCTGTGATATGAGTTTATTCCCAGTTGCCATACAGAACTGATTTTTGACAGCTTCCAGACATATTTCTAGTCATTTAAATTTCTTAATTAAGAGTAAAACTTTTTTAAACTCTGACAGCTCTGAAGCTAAGTTAGATTTGTTTCTAGTACATGTGAGATTTGAGTTGTCACTGTTTCTTAACTGAAAGAGCAATACAGCTCTCTTAAGGTAACAACATGCACTAAATGGGGAACTGCTACAAGGTTACAACAGAATCTGACCAAAGTAACTCTAATCAGTCCTTTCTCAAGTAGTGAATGGGGACACTAGAGAAAAAGGTGCATGTTTTAGTTTCAAGTGCAGTTTCAGTTTTTTGTCTTATTTCCCTTAAAAATCAGTGTCTCCCTATTTGCACTGACAGTCACTTTGCAGTTTGATAAAAGTTCTTCCTGTGGTAGCTATGCAGTGGGAGAACCAGCATGCCTGACTGGTGGTGTAGCTCTGGTGGACACAGGTAAAAGCTCTTCTCTTGCCACTGTTTCTCCATGTTGCAATCAGTTACCCCACTTGAAGGCACTAACTGCTGTCAGTCTGCACCAGGAGGGAGGGATTTATTTCAGAAATGTTTCTTTAATCAGAAGATATTTAAGGTGCAATTCAACTCTGCTTCAAAGGGGCTGCTGATTGAGGCTTATTTAGTAGTTCACGTTCAGTAATTGCCAAGAAATGGAAGAAAGTAAGTGAGAGAGATGTATTTCTGTATATTTGTGGGAATTAGCTGTCTGAAAAGTTTTCCCATTTAAGGGGCTAGCATTCTGTTAAGAAAATGGGTTGTACCTATGTGCAGAAATTATTCTCAATGAGAACCGGACACAAATGTACGGCAGGGCAGCTGTTTAACAACAGCACCTTTTGTTCACTTAAGCTGCATCAAGAATGCAAGTTGCAATTAAGCAGATTAGCCATGTGGCATTAACTGTTTGTGGAGGATTCTCACAATAACTGCCCTTTGTCCCACTGCAGTCTTCTATCTCCCACACAGGAATGCCTCAAGAAGGATCAAAATGAACATTTCCAGATGTCCTCATAAAACAGAACTGCTCCCTCAGTTGAAAGAAAAGACAGAAGCTAGGGATGAGGCTGATTTTTAGTTATGTGAAAAGAACATGAGTTCTTCATCAATAACTGGATTGTGACCCATTAGGGAAGGTGACAGTCACTACAGTTTAAAATCAAACACATTCAGTAACTGGTCATTTTACAAGTCAGGAACTAAACTTGCAGCTACCTGGGACATGGGACATCCACTTGCTAGTGAAATTTATATATTAACCAGGAACCTGAGGTCTGAAGAAAACGTGTAGGTATTTTACAGATTGCAGGGACAGACTCCCTTAAGTGGCACAATTTTAAATACTGTTTTGAGCTGAATGTATCAATTTGATAAAATGATTTTCTAGTAGTTATCAACTCCAGCTGAAGTTATGCACAACAGGACATGTATTTCCCTATTCTTTTCAAAGTAGCAAAGTGTTTCTAATATTAGAGAGTAACACAGTGTTTTCTAAAGAAAATAAACTTCTCCATTCTTTTACACAGCAAAGCACCTGTGTAAGAAATGTGCTTTTTACCACACCTAATCTGGTATGCTATAAATAATTAGTATAAAATGATATTAATTTTAACAATTCTGCAAAATTATAAATAATTAATATAAAATGTAATATACACCTCCACCATCACATCTTTTGCCTGGGAAATTGTGGGAGTTTCTTCCTGTTGCAATTTTTCTGCTGCTAATAGGAAGCTGTTAGCATTACAGTAATATTTTAAAATAACAAGGCTATAAAAAGGAACTTTGCAGTGTTCTCTCAATTTAGCACTGAAGATGTTTGAGAGGTTCAATTCTTCAATACCAACCCACAACTAACTCTATAAACTTAGTCTGGACTAAAATAGGCATCACCAATAAGGATCTACAGGAAAAGAAAAGCAAAGCCTTTATGGAAGAAACAGACTTAGTCCAGTAGTCATAGAAAGCCATATATCCACAGCACACTCTCCCTCTGCAGAACTAATCAAAACACACTGAAAATTATTATTAAAACAGTATTAAAAAAACCCAAAACAACATAAAACAGCATAAAGAATTTGAAAAAGGAATGAAAGCTTGACACTCTTTTCTTTTACTGTAACCTGACTAGCTATTTCTTCTACTCCTGTTATTGTTGGTAGTGTTTGGAATGCGTCTAAATGCCCTATGGCCAGCCTCACAATTACTTAATAACTTACGTTCACTTATTTATTTTACATACTCAATGAAACCATATTAGATTTGAGATTGTACTCACCGATTTACAACTTCCATTGAATGTAACGACATGTCCATGTTGACCAAGACAGAAAAATACTCTGTTATTTGACTAGACTGCATTAGTTTCAGCAACATTTCTATAGCTACTAAAGGATTGTTTTCAACCAGGTCTGGCAATTTGGCAGGAGTGAGACCAATATGGTAAACAAGCTTGGGGTCCTTTTCCAGTTCTCCAAGGAGCTGTGAAGAAGAAAAAAAATCCTCAGTTGATTTTTCCTCAACTATTCATGTTACTGCTTGAAAAAACTGCTGTAATACATCTAAGATCCAGGAGGATGACAGCCCTTTAGATTAAGGCTTCTCTATTGAAAAGCACTGGAAGTCTGCTTTAAAATTTTTATGTGCAGGCAACTGTGTCCATAAAACCTTTAATAATAAATTTAGAGTCTTTCATCAGTGGGTGGCAAAGAAGGGAGGAAAAAAAATCCACATGAAAAGTTCCAGCCTCCTTTAGTTTCCTGTCCCGTAGAAGGAAATCGCAATTTCAAGTTCACTTGTCAGAAAGAGTCCTGGAAATAAAGGTTATTTTATAGTGCTAGCATAATGATTATGAAAAAACCCACTGAAATCAGGGGTAATACTATCAAATTGAGAAAAAAAATTCGTTGTTGGTTTTATCAAAACCTTTCAAAAGCTTTCACAGAAGCATGTGTTGCCTTTCCCTGGGCTTAGAATTAAAAGCCAAACACAGTTAGAGGGGAAAAAAGGGTTTTACCTCGGTATTTATTTAAGGATCCTCAGGTGCTCTACTTCCAGGTAGAAAGCACCCCGGGATGCACACCAAAAGTGCACACCCAAAAGTGCCCCCCCCCGAAAGTGTGCACCAGGATGCACACCCCAAAATGCCCACCCTAAAAATGCACACACACGATGATTTGCGTATACAATTACAGACCTTGCACATTAGCATATCTATCAAAGATTCCCCAACGAGAGGCTCAAGAGAAGACCCTGTCCTGAGGAACCTTCCCCCTGGGGGGGCCTATCTTGGTTTACAGAATGTGTTCTGGAGAGAACCTGGGTGTCTGGGGCTTTCTGACCAAACTGCGAAGTTCCCAAGATGTTTGGTCTCTTGGCTTAATAGAACTTTGGGTCTAAGCTAGTTATCAGACTTGAGGAATTACAAGTATGTGGGCTGAAAGCACTAAGGATACATGCAAAGCTGTATAAAAGGGTATATGAAAGGGTATATAAGAGGGGTATATTGAAAAAGCAAAAAATCATCATGGCATCACACGAGCAACTTAGTTATATAAAGATTTTTCCATGCAGAAAAACATCAGTGCCACTCACTGATCAACTATACATCCAGTCAATGGTATGAACATTATCTTCCTTATTCAGACAAACCCAGGTCAAAATTCTTGGATTTTTACAATTTAAAAGTTTCCTGAATCCAAACACAGATCAATTAAAGTGCTCAAAGTTTTCTAAAATATAGGAGCTAATAGCTTCTTAGAGAATCATTTTAGACAGGGAAGTGCATCACCCTTACCTGTGTTTGCTGTGGGGAAGTCAAAGGACTTTTAAAAGCTTTTGCCATGATTCTTTTTATCTCAACTCCAGTGCTGTTCTTAACACACATTGACTTATCCCACTGAATTGTGTGATCTGGTTCGATTGGATTTAGCCATGCCAATTCATCCTCACATATATGGAGAGGAGGTGGTGGTCGAATAAACTCTGGTCGAAAGTGACCTAAAATGGCAACCATGTGAAATGTTTTCTTAAGCTTTGGATATTCATTTCTGTATCAGTAAAAAAATAAGACATGCCCCCCACCAAAACCCCTATTTCTTTAAGCTGTTGTAACACTGAGAACAGCATTACAATCCTGTTTGCCTCCCAGAAAAACATTTATTTCTGATTTTTAGTGATACCATTACATCTGCCTGTTTTTCCTCTTGATTCACATCACTCTGTTACTGATCCTGTGGTCTTTTTCCCTTCCACAGTAACTGTTTCCCTGGGAGGTTTTACCAGCCAATGCAGATCACAGTGCAGGGACTAGTATCTGTTATTCAACAGATGACATGGGGAAGAGCTTGACGACAAACTCCAGATTTCTAAAAGCCTGGAACTGTGAACACTATAGAATCTGATCTAGAGACAGACTGATGCGGTTTTGCACTTTCATTCACCTTAATTTCCATTTCATGCCTTGAAAATACTTCTGAATTCCATGACATTTTATCTGAAGTATAACAACACAGCATGTCGTGAGTTACAGAAACAAAGATGTGAAAATGCACATACTTTCTATAGGAGGCTTTGGTCCACTCACTAATGCCTCCGTAATCTGGGAAGCAACAGAGCTGTCAAAACCGGAGTTGGAAGAATCTGGGTCAGGATCGCTGAGAATGCTGGGGAAGCTGGCCTTGCTCTGTGTTGGCAACTCAGACTGACGTTCTGAAAGAGGAATATTAAATCATAAAATTGGAACAGAGATGCCTGGAATACTAAAAGTAGTGAGAAACAAGCAGCTTTAGAAAAGAACTAGCTTTAAAAAAAAAACCCAGATAATATCAACATGAAATTTAGTACAGTCTGGCAGTCAGCAGTCTGAGCGCCAGCTGACAGGCAAGGGGCAGAGGGTATAGAGCAAGGATAAGAAGACATAGAAGTTAATTTGAAATGTAATCTTGGCCTTAGAAAAGGCACGTAACTGATGTAATCTACATCTAAAAGCAGCACATTAGTAGGTTCCCATGCTACTCCTGAAAGAGTTCACGTGCTGTATCTCGTTTTGTAATCATTTCTCAGAGAAGGAAAGTGAAAGATCTACATGGATTCATTTACAGACAATAATGGTCATACTGGACCTGAAGTCAGCTATTCAAATTTACCCAACACATTTCTGTGGCATTGCCTGAGCTCCTTGTGCATTCACTGTCAAGCCAGAATCAGTGCTTTAGTGGAAAACAATGGAGTTTTAACTGTTTTGTGATTCTACAGACATCATCATTAAAGCAAACCTGAAAGGAGCTAAAATTGTCCCTTAAGAGGCCAAATTACAGAACAAGTTACAGAAAAATAATATTAAGATTAGTGTATATACATCTGAAGACTTGAAGGAATTGGCCAAAAAGAAAATATGGGCCTCAGTGCTTGCATTATCCAATTTTTATGTGCCCTTCTGTCAATAATCTATCGCTCTTCTGCATCTGAAGACTTAATGGCTGATCTTCTATGTTCTCTGTACTATTTTGAGAGATTCTGTTTTCCATTGCTCTGGCAAAGAAAACTCCAAAGGACAAAAAGCACAAAAAATCCCCACTACATAATACCACTTGACATTCCTCTCCCCACCCTGTTAACAGAGAACACTAAGCAGCAGATGAAGCCTTAAGCAATCTGAAGTCCAAAATTGCTGGTACGACACAAGAAATCCCTTGAAAAAGTTCCAGGTGAAACTAAACCCCACTCCATTTCCTGGCTAATTGAGTGAGTGCTGTCATATTTTGTGTACCCTACCACTTGTAAGCAAAGTGTGCTTGCTCCTTTTTGTGCAATCATGTTGACCCTTCCTGGCTGCCCACACACATGAACTATTTCATATGACTCCAAACAAATCTGCAAGAGATGTCAAAACTGTGAGTTACAAAAGGATCATGAAAACAAAGTTGTTAGTTTTTTTAGCTTTCTGTCCTACTTTATCCAACTATTTCAGATAATGGAAACATTTGCATATATGCTTACTGAGGCAGTACAGCAGGGTATGTTTTTCTGTTGAAGGCAACAACTAGCATACTTTTCAGTTACTTTAAAAAAAAAAACATTTTAAAGGCAAAGTCCAAATGAGCTGGTTTATAAAACATATCTTCTACTTAAGCAATTGTTTCAAACTTCATCTCGTGAGTACTTTCATTTAGCCCCTGAACAGAAGGGTTGATTTAACAAATGAAGTACAGGAGTGGGGGAGAGGCACTGGGTGTCCTTTTTCTATCTTTTCATTTATAGTCTAGAACTTAAACCCATCAGTCAGTAAGTCATGGATTTGTTTGTAACCTCATAATCTGAAATTATTAGGGATGTTAGATTAGATGACTAGTGATATTGCAATTCACTGTTTTCAGAAGCCTGCCTGAGCCCTTAGTTATATGCATTGAAGCTCAGAAGTTCAACCTCACTGCTTCAAGATTTAGGGCTGAATCGACAGCTTCAGGTAAGCAGAAGTAAGAATTAGAACATGGTGATTTAAAAGAAACTAATAAGCATCTTGAACTAAGACATTTAAATTTTACAAAACTAAACTGAAAACAAATCCTTAGGTTCCCTTATGGAGCTTTTTTTTTTTTATTTTTACAAGTAAACTTTGAGTCTTAAAGAAAGCTCTACAATGTGTTAAAGCTTTACTTTAATAAAGGTCAATTACTCCCAGATCAAATAAGAGTTAGCAGACAAACAGTTAGGAGCACTTTGCCAGGAGACCCATCCCTGCAACTAGGATAAAATTACTTTTTTGGTAACGTAGCACACCAGATAAACAAAAACATATTGCAGGGCAGTACCAAAGTTTGAATTAGCTCTCTGCAGATCAAAGGAAATAAACTGTCACAGTGAGCTCAAATTCAGAGGACAAGTATTTTTATTTCCTTTACAAAAAAGGGATTGGGAGAGATAAACTGATTTTAAAAAATTAAATGCTTTCTAAATTATTTCATTTGATTTTTCCGGTACGTGCTAAAGAAGTCAAAATCATCCTGCTCTGAACAGCCCTGAATTCATCTCAAGGACCCAATTTTTGAAGAGCTACCAAGTGCTACAGTTGTTACATTCTGTACGTTATGGGGAAAGGGTGTAAACACAACACCTCAAACATTGCATCTTAGTGTCATCATCCTGCGCCAGCTTCATCCTGCATATTGAATCATTAGGAGAAATACACTGAAGGCTAGTGAAAAAATCACAGACTTTCTAAAACACAACAAAAAGACAGAAGAAGCATCATGATTTTAAAACAAGTAGAAGATTTATCTTCTAAGAAAGTGATTAGAAAGCAGTTTTTCTGCAGACCTACAGCAAGAAGTGTGATAAAGACAGCACAGAGCTTTTTCAGATGCAGCTGGTTTTGTTATGTAACTTCTACAACTGCTCGTAAGCAATTGTGCACTTTTACTGGATTACGTAAACAATGATATAAATCTCATAAAAGCACCATTAGTGACTTTGTATTCTACTTTCAGCCATCATTGTCTTCTGTTTTAAAATAAAGTATGTGGCCTAGAGTACCCATTCACCCAACCACAGTTTTGAGGTTGCCCAGAGAAGCTGTGTATCCCCATCCCTGGAAGTGTCCAAGTCCAGGCTGGATGGGGCTTTGAGCAACCTGGTCTAGTAGAAGGTGCCCATGCCCATGGTGAGTGAAGGTAGGTGAGTGAAGGTGGTGAGGAAGTAGATGATTTTTACGGTCCTTTCCAACCCAAACCATTCTGTGATTCAGTGATTTAATTTTTAATGAGAACAATCTATTCAGAAGGCAAACACAGTACCAAGGGGAAAACAAAAACAAATAAAAGAGCTCTAGGCTTCTTAAGGCATGACATATGCCTTGCACTAAAAACCACAAGTTACCTGAAGCTTCACAAAATCTGAATTTGCTAAGGTATTCTACCAAATACAGACAGGATGAACATAAGAACCAGAACGGTTTGTGTCGCCCACAGTGGTATGTTAGGGTGTTCAATTTGCATTTTCATACAATCCCACAGTCTGGAAAGAGCAACTAAGGAGGACCCCAGAAGACATTTGTAGGCTGTGAACAAGGGACATCATACCACAGCTTTACCAGTCAATGTCAGAGTCCACAAAAAAAAAAGACAATACCAAGATACAACTGCAGGACAGAGAAAGTCTAAATGGTGCCTGACCTCAGAGCAATAAATCACATTGTACAGATATAGAACTGGGATGGTCAGTTTTCAAGCAAGCAGGTCTACTGGCACATATCTAGGGAAAAAGGAATTTTTTTGTGTTTAAATTGGTTCCTTGTTTCCAACAATATATAATATTTCATATTAGCTCCAGGTGTGACATGAACAATCATGTTCCTCCTCCTGTTCTCCTGTCAAAGGATAAGCATCACGTTGCTTTTCTTTTCAATCTAGTAAAACTGGATCACTTTCCAACTCTTGAGCTAACACTGCAAGGTCTGACTTTGCAATAAACTGAAGATATAATTGTAATAGCCAGTTTTCCAGGTACAGCTGAAGTACCAGTATGTAATAGTAGTGTGCCAGTTATGCTTGTTCTCTCATAAAAAAATACTGCAAAGGGTGAAAAGGGATGAAAATACAGAAAAAGATTCACACAAATAACTAAAACCAAGCAAACAAATAAAAAAACCCCACCAAAACCCAAAAAACCCATCCCTAAAGAAACCCCCACAAAGCTTTAGATGAAAATCTTCCTATCCTTGCAAAATATTCTTGTGTTTAAGGCAATGACGTATACGCTTAAAAAACTACTTGTTAAGGAGGATAAAAGAGTTAGGATGTAATCTCTGCCTGAAGTTTCTCTAAGTGCTTGAACAAAGGCTTGAAGACCTTAAAGCATAGTCCAAACTTTTCATATTGAGGACAGACCAGTGTTTCTCAGGTAACTCACAGTCACCTTCCAATAAGAGCTTCCATTCCTAAGAGAACCACAGCGACAAACCTTCCGTACCTGCTAATGCCAGCTGCAGCCCGCTGATATCCACTGACTGGGCCATGTTCCCCACATCCATTGCAGCGATCTGCCGAGGAGTCTTCTTGAACAGCTCTCTAGGAGGGGCCAACATCAGTTGGGAAAGGAAGAATTTTTCTGGGGGAGTTATGGGAGGTAAGAAGCCTGTGGAGACACAGTGAAAATCCGTGGTTTTTAATGTAGGAGCATTAACAGTTTCCATGCTCTTCATGTACAGCAAGCAAAACTAAGACACAAACTGATCTATTATTTATGGCAAGGTAGGTGCAGCTGGAGAGTCTGTGTGACCACATGCAAAACTGTATTAATGCAAAATACAGCACTACATGATCAGTACTACACAACATGCGACAGCTGATGCTACGTCACTCATGGTGGCACATTCATACACTTTCCAATCTAGACAACCAGTGAGCTATTAAGTATGACCTGACACCGCAATTCACAGAATCAGAGAATGGCCTGGGTTGGAAGGGATCTTAAAGACCATCTAGTTCCAACCCCCTGCCATGGGCAGGGACATCTGCCCCTAGACCAGATTGCTCGGAGCTCCACCCAGCCTGACCTTGAACACTTGCAGGGGTGGGGCATCCACAGCTTCTCTGGGCAACCTGTTCCAGTGCTCCAGCCCTCTAACCAACTCAGTGGCTCTCCTCTGGACTCTGTCCAACAGGTTATTTTTTTTAGAAACTGATTTACTCACCACTGGTAGTACCATATTTACTGAAGAGGAAAAAAGTGTTTCATTCTCATGTATTTCTCTCTAAGAGGTTTGTTTCATAGCTTTAAGGCTGTCAGAAGCCTCCTGTCACCTCCAGCTTTTTGCGACAGCTTTCTCCCAAAAAATTCCGTGTTATCACAGAATCAGTTAGGTTGGAAAAGACCTCTAAGATCATCGAGTCTGACCCGTGACTGAACCTGAACACCATGTCAACTACAACAGGGCACTGAGTGTCACGTCCAGTCTTTCCTTAAACACCTCCAGGGACGGTGACTGCACCACCTCCCTGGACAGCCCATTCCAATGCCTAATCACCCTTCTTGTGAAGAAAAGCCTAATGTCCAACCTAAACCCCCCGCGGCTCAGCTTTACACTGTGTCCTCTTGTCCTGTCGCTGGTTGCCTGGGAGAAGAGGCCGAGCCCCACCTGGGTACAGCCTCCTTACAGGTGGTTGTAGAGAGCGATAAGGACCCCCCGAGCCTCCTCTTCTCCAGGCTAAACAGCCCCAGGCCCCTCAGGGTGTAGAGAGCTGCAAGGTCCAAGCAAGCGGCCTGGCTGACACCAAGCCTAGAGACGCTGGCCGTCCAGGATTCCCACCGCTTCCTCCAGGAGGGCTCCCGTGCCGTCCCGCTTGCCCCCGCTCCCCGCCGCGCTGGGACACACCTGAGAGCGGGGTGCGCTCCGCCTCGTCGCCGCCGCGCTCGGGCGCGGGGTTGAGGAGGTGGGCGAAGACGGCGGCGAAGGGGTTGGCGGCGAGGGGCTCTGTGCGGTACATCTCCCAGAGCAGGTAGAGCGCGGTGAGGCGCTGCGCGGGGCTGGGCAGCAGGTCGGGCTGCTGCAGCAGCAGGACGAGCACGGAGCCCAGCCGGAAGTGCTCGGCCTTCCCGAAGTAGTGGTGGAAGGCGCTGGAGAGCCCCTCGAAGGTGCTGCCGCCCGCCTCCTCCGACACGATGCTCAGCAGGCTCGACAACTCCTTCGGCGACAGGCTCATCCTGCCGCCCGCCGCCGCCTCGCCCGCCTCCGCTCCCCCTTGCGTGCCGGGCGCCGGACTNGGCGGCCGCGGGGGAAGCGGGGGAAGCGGGATGGCGGCGGCGCCGCGCCGGGAGCCAGCGCTGCCCGGGCCGGGGCTGCTCCCGGCCTGCAGCGGGGCCCATCGCTGCCTCCCGCTCCCTGCCCCGGTGTGGGTCCAGGGGTTTTCTCCCGGCCGAGGAACACCTCGTGGCCGTGCCGTTTAACGGCGGAGCAGTTACACCGTGGATTGGGTCCATTCAAGGGTCTGGAGCACAAGTCCTATGAGGAGCAGCTGAGGCTGCTGGGATGCTTAGCCTGGAGAAGAGGAGGCTCAGCAGGGATCTTAACACTCTCTGCAGCCACCTGAAAGGAGGCTGTAGCCAGGTGGGGCTCGGCCTCTTCTCCCAGGCAACCAGCGACAGGACAAGAGGACACAGCCTCAAGCAGCACCAGGAGAGGTTTAGGTTGAGCATGAGAGTTTTCTTCACAAGAAGGGTGATTAAACATTGGAATGGGCTGTCCAGGGAGGTGGTGCAGTCACCATTCCTGGAGGTGTTTAAGGAAAGACTGGATACGGCACTTAGTGCCCTGTTGTAGTTGACAAGGTGGTGTTCAGTCCCAGGTTGGGCTCGATGATCTCAGAGGTCCTTTCCAATCTAATTGATTCTGTGATTCTGAAGGGCTGATGTTCATCCATTTCTTCTGTGGTCCAGTTCAGTGCTGGTTGGGCTCTCAGCAGAGCTGCAGGGTGGTGAGCAGAAGTAACGTGTCTGGGAGGGAGTCAGGGATGGAAGCACATCCCTATTAAGTGTGATGATCTGTTTCACTGGCTTATCCTGCAGAAGGACATCTGATGGGACAGCAAGTCACGGGCATAACCTGAAGAAGTGCTGAGGGCACGGCCTGGAGGAAGGGCTTTCTGTGGAATGTGCAGAGAGAAGGGCTTAGGAAGTCCTGAGAGCAGGCACTGATTCTTCTAGTAGTAGTACTCCTCCCAAGTTACCCAGCCCTAAAAATCTCGGCTTTCCAGATGGCCATACCAGTGCAAGAGATGCGATTCAGCTTCTGAAATAATATAAATTGAAGGCTCGTGTTCTGCATATGGACCAAGTAAGGGAGGTGTTCCCTAATTCACATTTCTGATGGGAAAGAACCCCAGATCCCAGAGGTATAAAGGATTCATGTACATACAGAGCTGTTACAAAAATGATGGGTTTGTGAGAAAAACAAGGTCTACAGCCAGGTGAGGCAGGATCTGAAAGCCTTGTTGGTAGAGCAGTTACCAGCAGACTGGATCACAGTGAGAAGTCTGCTTGCAACACTCTGCTAGAACAGTAAAGCAGAAGGAAGAAGATGCCAGTGAGCTTCCTGACATGCCCAGCATATTCAAGGAAACAAAGGATTATTTGGAAGTTTAGGCCAATTTAGAGTTTACTAACAACTGGAGCAAGGACTTTAATTTTAAGATTTAGGAAGAAGATGAAAGGATTGCAAATAGCTGAGGAAGTAAACTATGTATGTGTGTGGTAGAGCTAGATGGAGAACTTGGGAAAGCACAGGCCTCAGACCAACCATCAGGCTTTCTGTTTCTGGTGTGCTGACAAAAGTTGCATTTGTTCATTTTTGGGATGAAGTTTACGGTTAGAAATGATCATGTCTAAAATTGTGCCTTAAATTGAGGGATGGCTTGCGGGGTGGTTTAGCACCCAAACAAACCTTTGATTCACCTTCTGTCCAGGTGGTCTTTTTTGTACCTGCTCCTAATAAACTCTGCTGAAGACAGCAGAGCAAAGAGAAGAAACATGTTTAGAAAGAGAAAGCTGCTTTTTCTTTTCCTATAGCTTTCAGAAACATAATTCACTCTTTGATTTTGTGCTTACTGGAATAGTGGGTGCAGAACTGCAGAAATGGACTTCAGAGAAATAAAAAGTTTCCCTGATGACTGAGATAGCAAAAAAATTGTGTGACTCATATGTGCTCACTAATGCAGACATATGAAAGCATTCTATCCAAATTAAAAGGTTTCTGGTCAGAACAGGAAAGCTAACAGTTTAGAAGATGGGATACTAATTAGGAAGTGGGATGGACACAAGCATCAGTCAACAAAGGGAATTTTGAAATCACAATGATTTTAAAACTGATTACCATTTCAGGGTAGGAAAAACCTTAATCTAAAAAAAAGATGGGGGTAAAATGCTCTTGGGACATGAAGTGTAGAAAGCAAAAGAGTTTCTGTGACTGCACAGGGCACTATGTTTTGTGTACATGAGTGTGTTGAACGTTCTTGGGCTCAAAACATGTGTAATGTAGGAGCAAGAGTGTGTGGTACTAGTACAGACACAAATAAAATGAGTTCTTGGCCGGATTTGAAATGGATTGCATTACACTCAGGGAGGAAGGTCGGGACCCCAGCTACCTTGGTGGGCCGGGGGGTCCGATTCTGCAGGACATGCCCACTGCAGCACAGTCTCATGGTATAAAAAGAAGAGTTCAGTTTTCTCCCTGTGCAGAACAACTCCTCTGGGAGCAGGCTGAGCATATTCCATTTCTTTTAGGTGGCCTATGGAATAGCTATTAAATGGACAATACAAGCATAAAATACACCTGTCCATTTTTATGTATAAGGAAGAACCTCAGGAAAAATCATGCTTTGAGTTCCTAAAGAGGGATGAAGAGATTTGGGCTATACTTAAATTTCTGACTCTCAGCCCCCTTGTGTAACTCTTCCTGTTGGCTCAAAAATGCTAGTACATATTAGCACAGACACAGAGATTCCAGACTAAAAGTGACACAGGCAATCTAGTTTGGCAGGTTACCCTTTGCAAATACAAATAAACCTTTACAAAATGATTTGGCTGTTAGAATTCTAAAAATTCAATCAGCCTTTGATGAATTGTAATTGTTACTGGAAAATTAGATCCACAACCAAAGGAGAACAGTCAGATTTGATTTCCTGAGCTAAGGGCAAGGATGTGCAATTTAATTGTAGGAGTTGTCTTTCCTTCTTTCCTTCTTAAAATTGATTGTATTATTGTTTGTTATTGTGTTTTAGATGATGCATAATAAACACAAACTGCATTGCAGGTACTATAAAAAAAAATCCTAATGAAGGATAGATAGAAAAAGACAACATTTGGAAGGAGCAATGAAAGTATTAAAGAACTGTCCAGCCAGTATTTTAGTTTCTTCTAGCAAAGAGGCTGAATACTCAGGAAACAACTCCCAACAGCCTATCTTTTATCCCCACAGTTCATTTAGGAAGGACACAGTAGGAAGGAATTAAATCACACCTTAAAGTCAAAGGGTGAATTAGAGCGCTTCCAGATTGTTCTGTTTATTCTCATGAGAATTCTCTCTTGTACACAAATTCCCTTCCATAGTAGTTTAAGTGACCCTTCCTGTCTACAGTTTATTTTAAATATTAGCATATCAGAGAAAGGAAGGAGAAGATGCATTTTGTATACATCTCATGTGTAGCTTTCCAGAAACATTTGAATGTTTTTCTTCCTAGTTCGTCTCTTCAATTCAAAATACAAGACAGGACCACCAATACAGAAACAGATTTTGTTATTCCTGGAGTAATCAACAATATTGGCATGCTAACAATGCCTAAAAGCCTTCCTGAGTAACTGTATGAGAACACATCTTCACTTGTTAGTCAGCTCTCAAATCTGCCAAGGCATCTTGGATACAGCTTGAAAAGCACTTAAGAAACACCAAAAATATCATTGCATGAATGGCTTCGTAAGTGCTGAATACTGAGTGGCTTAGAAATAAACATGTTCATTGCTGAATTCTTTAAC
Organism: Gymnorhina tibicen; assembly: GCA_013399875.1. NCBI lineage: Eukaryota > Metazoa > Chordata > Aves > Passeriformes > Artamidae > Gymnorhina > Gymnorhina tibicen. Next base: position 284,450 of record VXAZ01008626.1, on the reverse strand, counting down.
TACTGTGAGTTTTAGTGATGTCTGCATTTTAAGCCACACATGATCACACCTGTAAATTAACATTAATCACTCTCGATTCCTTGAGTCTTAGACACTCCCAGAAGAGACGGAGTTTTGGCCCAATTAAAACTAATGGTGAAACTCCAACAGGAACATGCTGGCACATAAAAGCGTACAGTATGGCTCTTTGCATACGTGTCTTTGGATAGACCCTTCTTCTGACAAGGAAACCCTTTCCTGATCACTCAGAAATATTTTTCCTCCTATTTCCTCAAAACTATTTGAAGCAAAATAATATTTTCATTTGTCCTTTTTTTCTTGCTCTTTTTTCAGACACTTTTTTTTAAAAATCCATTTGTAATTTTAAAATATCTGAGCATATGTTCTGTGTGGAAACATTCAGTCTGTGCATTGCTCAGAACTCTTCATGAACTCCTCACTGTGAACTTTAATTTGAGCACTCAGCATTTTTAATTTGAGCTATGCAGTTGCACATCTGACTCAAATGGAACTATTTCCGTTCCCTGTCTCCATGACTTGATTTATGCCTTATGGTTCTGTTTTCATCCAAAATCAATTTCAGTAGCATCTTTACCTATGCAGATAAAATTGCAGGAGGAAGTGCTTTATGTTTAAGATACAAATTTGAAATCCACCTTCTGAAAGAATATTCAATAATTCTGAGCTGATTAGAAAGCTCTTGTCCAGGAAGTGGGAGATTCAGGTTCTCTTCATCTCCCTACAGGGTTTTAAACTCCAGCCCAGACTGTTAGGAGTAGGAGGGAGTGTTTATCTCCTTTGGCTGAAGTTACTTTGCTTTGTTTACAGGCATTAAAAATTCACCACAAGAAGAAGGGAGAAAAAGCAGGATCTGATGGATTTAATGAGAGTGTGACGTTCAGACGATGGGTGGTCTGTGTTCTAGTCCTGCTTCAGGAACAAGACAAATGTGCATAATAGCAATCAGGTGTAAAAGCATAAAAATACATGTGTGAAGGGACTAGAAATCTGTTGTTTCTCTTGCCCACCTAAATTCCCAGCCATTGGGAGAGTCACTTCTTCCCATTCTTTCCCTTTATAATCAAAATTCAGAAATTTAGTAAGGAGTCTCTCCTAGTCTCATGTGCATGCTTTCATATGGTAATATGCTTTCAGTGGCACAGCTTCACACACTTGTCTGTATCCTGAGTTCCGTGTCATTCGTTTCCTCATTTAACGTATGTTTCTAACGCCCTGTGAGCTCTTTGCAGGGCTTTCTATCCCAATGCCTACAAAGTTTCTCTTGTGTCTGACTCTTTGTTTCCTTCTAAGTATCTTGCACGTCCTCTTGCTCATCTTGTTATTCATCCCTTCTCCTGGTTTATGCTGAAAGCTTTTAAATACGTTTTAATGATGCATAACAGCAATATAATGAGCCTAATAGCATGCTATTGATTTTCATTTGAAACACTGACATTTGAACATTTCAATAGCCTTTTAACAGTGTGTATATTTAATGTGATTCAAGGACAAGGCCAATGCAACACAGTATCTCTCTACTAAAAAAATTCACAGTCTCTATTTCCTGACCCTCTTTCCCCCCTCTCCTGCAATCTTCATTGCAATCATTCACGTGGAAGTATATAATGTTCAGTGTTTAAAAAAAAGGCAGCCATAATACTTGGTACAAGAAGATAAAAGGGAAAACCACAAAATTACAGTAACCAGACACAGTTTTGCTTATCTGCTCTGATCACAACGAAGATATTAATGACCCATATCCAGTGAGTGCTGCCAGAGAATGCAATGCGTTAGCTCTGGAGTGAACTGCCCAAGGATGCCTTCTAGACAGTTCTCACACTAACTTTGTGAACTAAGAAACACAAAAATGCCCTCAGCAACATACACATCAGCATAAGATGAGATGAGATAGCAGCTCTGTTGATGAACAACTCAGTAGTTACATCCTATGAAGAGTCTTGTTTCCAGGAGAGGTTTCTGTGAAGTCAATGAATAAGATGTGATGCAGCCATACACTGTCCTGACCAGCCTATGTGTGTGGCTACTTGGACATAAAACTAACAGCAGCATTGCCAGGCTGTACTAGCTATATATTTTCCTAGTGTTATAAGTAGGTACCTTCCTTTTCCAGTACTGTGACATGTTATTTTCCGAGAGTGTTTATCAAAAATGAATACAGGTTAAGTTTACATCATTACACCTTACCCTTCTGTCTTTTCACAGCATGCTTCATATTCTTTGCACATCAATCATCTGCACAGCAACATAAATGTGCGTGACACTGTCAAAATATTAGGAAATACGGTTTCTGCCCTATGGGTTGATTGAACATGAGGTAATACATAAAGAAAGAGAGAAAAGCAAAGGACCAGGGAAACAAGCAAGGCCTATGCTTTTGTGAGGTCTTCAGTTAGCTTGCTTTCCCGATGTATAGCTTTTGGTTTGTAGCCACATCAAATAAGAGGATCATCTGACAAGTCATGACTCAGACCTCACTGCAATTGCATATAATTAGACAGGGGTTTTGCTATCGAGCTTAAAAAAAAATCAGCTGCTTTCATTATCATTTTGTTCAGATGTTTTTTCAATCCTGTGGTTTTCTTTCAAGAAGATGATACAAGTAAGGTCAGGAGAAAAGTTTCTGAGAATATATAAGTGATTTTGAAGTCTGATTTGCTTTTTGAATTATTAGTAGTTCCCAGAATGCATGTTACACTGAAATTATGATACACAATTTTCAGAGATTACCTAAGAAATTCAAAACTCTTTATCAAATAAGGTACCTAAGACAGGCATATGCATGTTTTGTTGTTAAAATATAAGTTAGTTCTATTTCTGCCCATACCAGAGACTCTTCTAACTAGAAACAGAAATGAGCAAGACCATCTTAGTGTACCTTGAATAGGTGGTGATAGTAATAAGTAACTCTGCTGAAAGCAATAGAGTGGGGCATGGATATTAAACCAGTCAGAGAAGAAATCTCTTATGCATATAGTTGAAAACAGAAGAAATTACTGTTACCTTTTAATTTAAGACAGGTCACATGAACAGTCTCCAGAAGAACCTAATTCTCTTCGGTGATGGTGGAGGGACTGTAGAATGATGACCACAGACATCTCATTTTTGACCTCTAAGTTAGGAGATCAATCCCATCCTGTGGAGAAGCAAGATCAAGTTTGACAGCAAGTTAAGGTTAACTCCTGGTCAGAGCCCCAGTCATACCTGCAGGCAAGATACTTGTTCCTTTTCTAACCTTCCAGTGGTGTGTTGCATCCTTTTCCCCCAGACTGTGCTGGTCTTTCATATTTTAAACTTAAATTCTTCAGGATGAGGACTGCCTCTAGTGACAGTCCTCAGTACAGTGATTTCTGGGACTGTGAGGTATCCCTGTAATGGAAATTCTGGCATGTCTCAGGAAGAAGGGGCTTCCATGCATAGGCAGTTGAAGCAAAAACTAACGGGTAGTGCAAAACCAAAGGGGTTGTACAATACAACTGCTGCTTTCTGCCCACCCGCCGTGGGGGAAGTCCCCTGTGGCTCCCGCTGTTGGCACTTGTGTCTCGCAACAGCCAGAGGTTTCTAGAGGATGTGGAACTACTTTGTTCCCTGCCTATTAAGCATGACTCTAAAAGCCCAAGTCCCCAGTGCTGCCAGTTCAGTCAAACCGAAAGGTAGTAAATTCAAATCTCTTAAACAAAAAGCATTTTATATACAGCATGTGTATAAAGAACTTAGTACTACAGACTGTCACAGAGGCCATGGTTGTGAGGAGGCCTGACATTTTCAAAGACAACAAAATATCTAGAGCAAATTCAGGAAAGGAGAAATTTAGAAGGTGCGTAAGTGCTTCTTCATCTTACACAATCTCTTAATGATGGATGAGACCTTTCTGGGGATCATTTTCTCTGTTGTAACTTGTCCTGGTCACCATCAGACAGGAATTTCTAGACCATAAATCTGAACAAATACAGCAATTTCCGTGTTGCTCACTTACACCTGAGAGAGTCTGCTGACCATAAAGTGCACCAAGGGTTTGATCTAAAGCACATCATCCATCACTGATGCAGTAAAACTGCACTCACTCTGTGAGGCTGTGAAAAATTTCCCAACAGGCAGCTGTTTTGCAGGACGGCAATGTGTACTCTTGGGTAACGTGGCATTGGTGTACAAGGCCCTGTGTTCATTGCTCTGCTCTCATATGCCTAAAAGAATCCCACATTGTGCAATTCACGCACCTCCTGCTCTTCCTTTTAATTCTTTGCTCAAAATCCAGTGCAAACTTCCTCTCTCATCCTGACTATTTATAAGTATACATAGAAACAAATGTTTTGTAAAGATGTAAGAGACATTCTTCTTTATTCCCAGGAGCAAATAAAACCTTTTATTTTTAGGCCAGTTTCCTAAGGAAATGAGAATGATGCAATCACATTGTCTATTTGTCTGTCTATCAAATTGGCCCCCTTCCCCCCTTCCCTCCCCCCATCAACTTCTCACTATTAATTTCTTCCAGCCAGATCTGTAAGAAAGGCAAAATTCTTTTGAAAGTGTTAAATGCACACAAGTTTTATGAAAATCAGCAGGTGAGCCAGAGGAGAGATCTTATCAGTTCCCTCATGGGAGAAGTCAGTTCTGGCTGAATTCAGTGGGTGGGCAGCAATGGGCTGTCACCTTGGGCATAGCTGTGACACCGCATGATGCCTGTTGTCCCCTGAAGGTGGAAGAACAAGAGTCACTGGGGTGGGAGTTCAGAGGTGCCTCTGGAGAGGCTTTCCTGGGTACTTGGCAATATTTCAGGGGTTGGGAGAGAGACATGGTGGCAAAGGGGAAGGGAAGGAATGGGGTTGTGGGACATGTGGGATGCAGAGGGCAGAGCATACCTTAGGGTTTTCTTTATACCCCAAAGGAGCTGAAGGTTAAAGTCATATTCTGGGGAGCTTCTCAAGGAACATGGTGGAAAAAATGCAAAGCCAGTGCTAGAAAAGGGGACACGAAAAGCAGTTTCGGTTTTCAGACAGCTTCTCCAACTTAGTCTGACATCTACTAATGCCTTCCTAATATCTTTACTGTGATGTTTGAGGGTTTTTTTAATGGAGAAATGTGTCAGATCATTTAAGATACTAAGCTTCCATAAGCTCCTTCCTATTCACTAATATGCTGGTTAGCAGATAACATTTAAACAGAGAGATAAGGTCTCTTGTCATAGGTCTGGGAAGCAGCTTCTTCTGTTAGGGAATTCCAACAAATCAATACTCTGAAAATGCGTTTTAAAACAGTATTGGTGACATGCCTTTACTTCAGTTGTCCTGCCCTTCCTCACAAAACCCCAACTACTTGTTTGCCAAATTCTTTCAAGCTTAAATCTGAAGTACCTGAGTCTGAAGACTACTGTCTTGCAAGGGATTCAGAACAGGTTAATGGATAAAGATGAGATAAAGATAAAAAAGCAGCCACCCTATTCTGATGAGCAATGTAAATACGAAAATTCTCTTCTCCACTTTCCAATTCATGAAGAAAAAATGAATTACAGCCTTCTTAGATAAGATGACAAAGCAAGAATCTTTTGGAGAGGGAGGGAAGGGGGAAAGAGAGGGGATAAAAGTTCCCGTTCTCCTGCTTACTGATTTTGGACACAAGTCCAAATTTTTTAAAATGCAGTTGGACTGGGAGTGCATGGGAAAGAAAGAAGAGTCAAGAACTACCTACAGCATGAACATCTCTCTTCCTCTCACATTCATGAAGTGTGTGGTGCACACAAACATGCCACTTGCAGTGCAGAGATAGGGGTACTCGGCAGTATTTCAGGGGTGGGAAGAGAGAGGTGTGACATCCTTGTGGCATCCTTCATTTCTCTTGCTGTCCCTGCCTATGTCCAAAGATTGACATTCTTAATTGACGCCCTCATAGATGGTGTGAAGGTGCAGAGTGCTGTTAACACAAATGGTCCAGAGCACACAGACATCCAAACAAGTTTGATGGCTGAGCCATTTTGCCTTCAGCAACTGAAACCATTTTGCAAATATTTAATATATAATTAAACCTCCTTTTCCCATCAGGTGATCTGACCTCACCATATAACTTGACATGCCAGGACGGAAGTAGATGGTGAGGTGGGTCAAATAAAGTAATAATGCGTAGAAACTTTCTATTTGTAAATATACTATCAGAAATAACCTGAGCTCCTTCTCCAAAGGGGAACCCTAGCTTTCTTCAGGATCCTTGTTTCATGCTCTATGCATCCCATGCTTGTGTCCATAAATGTTTCCCTGTGATCAGCCACCATCTGCAGATCTGTGTCCCTGACTGCCTGTCATTCCTGCATTTCTTGCAGAGATCACACCAAGGACAGACACATGCAGTAAGTGTAGCTGGAAAAGTGCACTCTCCCTCAGCCAGCTACTATTTCACATGTATTAGCTACCGGAGCCTGTGGTTTGCCATCAGCACAAACTTCTTCCTATCACAGCATTACAAGTTGTCTAATCAACACAAAAATGGTTACCTAAGCCTGGCACAGCCACCTCCTGGCTAGCAGTGGTGACCCATTCGTGCACCAGGCCCCCTCTCTGGTTTATTACAGCAATTGTGGGTCAAAGCAAGGTCTTCAGAGCACTCCACGTGGGCAGAGTTCCCTGTGCAATAGCTCTGTAGCTGCTGCTTATCACCCCTACTCTAGATCTTGATGCAATTTCACAACCCTGCTGCATCAGAGACTTCAGCTGGCAAGGGCTGAGGCAAACAACAGCTGTCAACATTCAGCAATGTCAGCAGCACCATTTCTTTGCCAGGACCTATCACTGTCAAGTAAGGGTTAAAAAGGACCACTGCTGATATGCCCTTCATGGTCAGAGTCTTCTGTGTGTATCCTTCTGAAATAACATCACAGTCCAAAACAGGAACAGCTCTTTCAATGGTGCAGGATCCATGCCTGGGCAGCAGCTGGAGAGGACACGAGAGAAAAAGCTGAATCAGAAGTATTTTATTTTTAGTAGTTTAATAATGGACTAGGAACGTCTGTGAGCTGGAGTTGAGGAAAAACAAACACATGGTAACACATGGAAAAACAAACACATTCCACAGCACATGGTAAAACAGTTCCTTAGGTACTTCATGCTGGTGGTACTTTGAAGTCCTAGCCACCCTCCCAGAACTCCTCATGTGGACTTGCATCTAGAACTGTGAATCAAATGTGTGCTTTTGGGCAAATTTGGTTTGTCTGGATATCCACACCCACATATGTAACTCAGGGTAATCCTACAGCAAGAAATGGGCAGAAGTGTAACTTGGCAGAGTTGCAAATGTGTGGCAGAACTGAAAGCAAAGAATCAAGTTTCCCAAGTCCCAGGGCTGCTTTGCAGTGAGAGAAGGGCAAAGCCATAACACTGCTACCTTGATTTCAGTTTATCCATCAGCTCACTGGTTTCGCCTTGTAGGTATACAAAGTACCTGTATGGATGTACACATTCCTGTATTTTTGTAGGTATGGTTTTTGTCTTTAGAAGATGACATGCCCCAGCAGGCTCCTCAGTTTACAACATCCTTCATCGGGCCAGAAGGAGCTGCTGCAGCTTCCACAGGCCATGCCAGGCCAGAGTAAACTCTTTGTTTGGCACAAGGCAGATGAGCTGAGAGCTGCTTTAGGATAGTCTGATAGCACGGCAATACTTCAGAAAGTGCTGTTTTGTTGAGGTCTTGAGTCTCGTTGCTGGACAACACTTTGAAGACAAGCCACTGTTTCCTTCAGAAGACTTAATCTGTACCCATGAGTCGAGCAACTCTCATACACCTACCAAGGTGAGTATAACCTTGTAAGAAAGAAATGTCAATAGTGTGCTTAGATAAATGGTTTCAACTGGAAAAATTGAGTTTGCTCAGTATGGTTTATTTAGGATCTGAACATCGGGAGCATTTCAAACGTCTACTTGATCTACAAAAGAAGAAACCACTCTATATTTACGTAGTCTTGTACCAGCCTCCCCTTTCCCAGTAACACCTAAACCTGTGGCTATTTTCAGCCAAAGGAGGGAGAGGGGTAGAGATCTGGAAGAGATGGAGCTGTACAATTGCCATCAGCTGGAGACCTGGCAGAGGAGAAGGGCTCTGCCATGGAGTCTGCTCTCATTTTTGCTGCCTGTCTTCTGAATTCCAACCAATTTTCCTGCTCACATTTCTTGGCCATTTTGCAGCTGTGTCAGACCAGCTGGGCCCAGCAGGGAGGCTTTGGGAGGGAGTCTGACCCACACTGGGAGGACGGGAAACAGGAAGCATTGCAGGAAGAGGGGACCGAAGATGTAAAGGCAACATGGGGACATGGAGAAAGGGTACAGGGAGACTATTACAGTAAGGGAGGGCAGGAGAGCAGAGGCTGTTACAGGTTTTGCTGGTTTTGCTGCCTGCTAAATCCTCTTCTTTGACATGTGAAAGGAATGTGAAGGTGCAAGACAACAGGAATTAATAAATAAACAGTAATAATCAGTGCTTTTCAATTCCAAGTGTTTTATAAACATTAATGAACCTTCATGAGCTGTTGGAGAGATATTTAAGCCGTATTCCATTTTCACAGATAAGGACATGAAAGCTCTGGCTCAAGTCCAAAGTTTTCAAAAGCAGAAACTACTTGTAAGAGCCCTCCTGGATGCTCAGCACCAAAACTCTGAAGGGATTGATTTCACAGTAGCCATCAATGTCGATTATATGCTATTTACTTCTGCAAAGCTAGGTCTAAACATGCACACTCAAAAGCAGCAATATCTTTTGAAAATTCAGGCTCCGTAGGCCTGTTGGGTTCTCCCAAAGTATGTAAAGAGAAATTGGTTTATGAGAGAAATAGATATGTAAAAACATTTATGTTTTTTACTATTTCACCATGACAAGAATGGAAACAAAGGCTTTGCGGGCCTAATAAAGAAAGGGCAAAGTAAAACAAAGGTTTTTTAAAAAAGACTTTCAAGAAGATCCATTCCTCTGTACAAATGGCAAAGGAAGCAGAGCATGTTTTCAAATTTTTCTACATCTCCCATAAAGACTAGGCAGATGGTTTGGGTGCATTTCTGTAAGTGTGTGATGAATATTTCATTCCTGAAAGGAATAGAAAACACGAATGTGTATGTAGTCACCAGCTTCACTGAGGTGAGGAAGAAACAACAGGACTTCATTAGAAACCATGTGATTTGGTAGTCCAGAAAAGAAAAAAAAAATTACAGTAGTATAATAAAAAAAGGGAAGAGAGATGTAGTTATTTCCTTTGGAATTATGCGTTCCCAATTTTAATTGTTCTGTGGCCATTCAAAGACTAACATCTTGTTAGCCTGCCTGCAAAAACATAGGTGGTGAAAAAGCCTCCAAATTCTGTTAAAATGGCAGGTGTCACATTTAAATTAGCCAGCAGCCAAAACAGAAGGAGATAACAGAGCTTTCACACAGAATATAGCAGTCAGGTAGAAGCAGAAATGCAGTCCTGATCAAAGACAGAAGGTTCAAACTCAGTCCTAGGCATATGCACCACGATTCCTACCCAGCAATATCAGCCATGTACCAAGCACAGTCTCAGCATAGCTTTGAGTGTCATAGCAGATCAGTGGGAAGATGTAAGAATAACAACAGAAATGCTCCTCTGGGGATTCCCAGTGCATAAAATAGAGGAAAAGTTTGCCAGAAAAAAATATGTTAAAGGGTGCCTCAAAGGCACTCACATACACATTTTGAAACTTGTCTCAAAGCCCTGACACTTCTGCAACAACCAGGCTAGTGCTGTGACACAGTTTTGCCACTCCTGCAGTTGAAGCTCCCTGCAGGTGTTTCGAAATTCTCAGAAGGTGAGCGGAAGTGGTGGTTCCTCCCTACACCTTCTGCTGTGCCACCGTGCCCAGCACTGGCGGCACCGGCAGCACCAGGAGTCCCAGCACACTCACCCTGATGCCACTTGGGTGCTATTGTGGTGCTGAGCCCCTTGGTGGAAGGTGCCAGCTGTCTGCAGCTGCCAGAGAAGTGGGCAGGATTCACAAAAAATGGAAAACAGTAGAGCTCTATGTATTCAAACTGGTTGCAGTGTCCCTGTGTGCACAGGGTTATGACAAATCCCATGGAACACAAGTATGGCGTCCGACCTCGTGGCATACAGGCAGGATAGAGACCATCATGACTTCAAGGGATGTAATATTCTTTCATGTGTTTCTGTTATGCAACTCTTGTGAGGCATCTCTGACTGAGAAAAAGGCATGGTTAATTTGTGATTTTAAAAGGCATTACTGTCCACACAAGTTGATATTCCAGGGGATCAAAGAAAGAACTGGGTAAGCACCTAAAGGAAATTTTTAAAACAACAAGAACCTCTGGTTCCAAGTGCAGCAAAGACAAATGGAAATTCTTCCAGCTTCCTAGGCCTTTTAGCTAAGGCAGATTGTACCCAGATCCAGCAAAAGACAGCTATGATAGAAAAACCACTGCCCATCTCCATCCAGAAGCAAGATGGGGCACTAAAAACAATGCTGGCACACTTTTGGAGGTACTCTAGGTTTGGAGTTTTTTATTCCCCAAATCACTGAAGTATTGCTGAACTCCTGAAGACTTTTGTTCTTGGAAGATGAATTAGTATGGGAATTTGGGATCAGGAAATAGCTCCAAAGGAAGCTGCTGCTAACAGAAGCTAACACTGGCCATTCCACTTCAGGCTTCCTTTGAGACTGCCTAGCACAAGTGAATGCCAGCAGCTACATTTTTGGTAGCGTGTTAGGGCAGCAATGCCTTTTTCCTATCAAGGTCATTTGCTATTGCTGCTGAAATACCACTGCTCTACAGAAAACTGCAATTAGAAAATGGGCAGGTTGCAGCCTCCGTTTCAGGAGTTTTGTCCTCTCTGCTCAGGGCTTTTCACCTTGTCACAAGTTATGGAGCCTTTGCACCTTTACTTTTGATTCTGCCTCCTTCGTTCCTGGCTCTGCTAATTTGCTGTATTGTTCAAGATCTTGTATCTACCAAAAGGTAGAAAAATCACTGGCTGCTTGATTCATTCTCCCTAAAGAGCAGAAATGCTCTTTTAGGAAGCCAACTCCTCCATTCCCACTACACTGCAGCGACTATGCCAAGCCAGAAATAAATTGTATTCTTGGAACGCAGTTTCTTATATAAGGCTGGCCATTCCTGTTCTTTTGTACCAGAATAATCTTAGTGTCTTATCTCAGTGTCACACTGGGTAGTATATAAAAATCCTGAGAGGATGGGGTCTACCCATAGCTATGTCTTGAGAATGAAAATGCCTCTGGAGGATGGGCAGGGAGGGTATCCTGGGCGGTAACTTGAGAAATACCTTCTTCTTTCCATCATAACAGAAGTAATCTACATCATCTCCCCCCAGCTTCCTGGGGTCATTACCACTGTGATCAACAGAGGTCTTCTGCCCCTACTGAAGGTGGGGAGGAAAGCCAGTGTGACTCAGCTCTGGCAGAGTGCAGAAGCATTATGAAACACTGGTGGGGAGGGTGTCAAGTAATGAGCAGGGCAAGACAAGGTCACACTCCCCTGCTGTCCTTTAGAGAAACAGTGGCCATGAAGCCCCTGCCTTGGTTTCCTCTCTATCACTTGTGTGCTCTACAGGGATCTGCTATATATGAGTGAAGGGCTAAAGGACTGGTTTTTTCATCCAGTGTTTTGGAAAACTGGAAGTTTAGTGAGACAAGAAAAAAGCTGGAGTTTACTGCCTTAAGCCACGTGTATGTGTTATTTTAGTCGCATGTCCTGAGAGAGGCTGTTTTCCTAGGAAATGTTTGTTAAACACCTTGAAATGTGATGACCTTTCCAGTGTCACAGTAACTGTGTGGTTCCCAGAAGAGGTTTGACAGTCCTAAATTGCAGAAGTGGGTTTTGCAACTGGAAGTGAGGAAGTGATGCTGGAAGTAAAATAAGAAGTGGAATCAGCCACATAATCATTTTGGATATTGCTGTTCTATTGCTGGTACTTGAAATATAAAAACGCAGAAGATAATGTTATTGACAGGGGAAAAGCCATGAAATATTATTGCATAAAACTGTGAGTCAAGACTTCTAATGTGTTTTTACAGTGTTGCCTATAACTGAATTACACTTGGTCCTGACAGTGTATTACATCTTCTTATATCTTCTTTATTGCACAGGCATTATTTTAATCAGAGATAATAAATGAAACCTCTGGAATTAATTACAGGTTGTAACAGTTTTGTTACTTTGCTAGAACAGGCAGGAAGACAAAAACATACGGACCCATAAACATTAACTGGCTTCTGCAATCCAGCCATTACAGGAGAAAGACAATGAAGATTAAATTACTTGGTGATTACTTTCAGTGTTTCTGAAACTCAGCAGTTCTCGGTGTGGAAGACCTTGACTACATTTCTGTGACCCTTTCAAACCCAAATGCATCTTGTGTTTGAATCTATTCAAAAGACCTAAGCTCAAGAACTGCTTTTACAGATTCCCAGGATCTGATCTGTCTGGCAGGAGGGGTCTTTGCAGTCCTGTTTCAATGGAGGCATGCTGCCAGGATTTGGGATCTGTGTGTGAGTTACCGTGATTTCCCTTTGGGCCCTCTTGTTTCTGCCAAATTTGAAGTGGATTTTCTGTGAGTGAGAAGCAAACATGGCCCCATTCCAACAGCACAATATCTGGGAGGGTGTCTGACAGGAAAAAACCTTGCAGAAGAGCCTTCCAAAGCATCTTTAAAAAAATCCTCTCCTGTAGGGGATTTCTTGTGGAGAAAAAGTCATTACCTGTGCTTAGAAGGCAGAGGGTATCTTGCTTGGTTGCCTAATCTTTCTGATCACAAAGTTAACATCACAGAGTAACTCCATCATATATGAAACTATTTATCTTATACTATTTCTAAAATGCCTCTAGTCTGGTCCTTGGTGCACTATTCATGGTAAAAATCTTTCTGATCAATCTCATTTGCTTAGTAAGCTTAGTACTTAATCTAGCCTTTCATTTTTAAAAGACAAACAAACAAACAAACAAACCTATCTTACTTCATTTAGTGAATTTTTAATGCAATAAATACATCATCTTCTTTGTATTTAACACACAGGTACTTGTGGGCAGCTATTTTGTGCTTCGCTTCAGTTGTCACTTTCAGTTGAGCTACGCATGTATCAGACCACTGCAGTGTGAGCTCACAAGTCAGCTTTAAACCCTTAATAATTCCTGTTGTTCTTTTCTTAATCTGCCTCCACTAGATCTACATTTTTCAAATACGGAAGTAGTCTGAAATTAATATGATATATCAATAATGGTCCCATCAGACTTTTGTAGAGGAGGACTGTTATCTACCTGGTCTGTGATGGGGATTTGTCTACACAATGCAGAAAATATAATCCTACATTTTATGGAAAGCCTGGCAGTTTGAGCAGTGGGGAATTTTGGATCTTGAGAGTTCTTCAAAGAGTGAGCCAGTGCCTGGAGCAGTGTGCTGAGGGCTTAAGGCTGCCACTGGGCACTGACCAAATGTGTCACTACATCTCTCCTTAGTTTCAGTGTAGGTGGGAGATAAAGTCTTTTCAAAATCCAGCCACATATCACTATGGTGAATCTGAGGACTTGTGGCTTCATTTCCTCAGAAAAATCCCTTCCCTGCTCTCGGAGTGCTCAGTGGTTTTCAGCCCAGGGGATGTGGATCTCTGCATTGGCAGATGGCTTCAATGGGACATGCCACTAAGAAAAGTAAATATATTGATGCCTGCTGTCAACTGGTCTACAGGAGGCTGAAGCTGCAGTGGAATACTTTGGGGGCTGCAGAAAATAAAGGGTTGAAAACAGCAGCTGTTGATTAATCTCAGTGAGGTGCTTTTTTTTTTTTTGTCCCCTGAAATAGGTATGTTTTAGTTATTTTCTCCTAGATGTATTAGCCAACAGTTTGAATTTCCAGTGTTATATTCACTGATGTGTATTTTTTCCCTAGCACCCTAAACATTATTTCTCTGCACTCACTGCTGCCTCCAATCAGTCCAAACTCAGGATCATCTGGGAGTTTCAGCAACTCTGTCTTGGGAATTGAATCAGCTCACTCATCGGGGTTTTTCAGACACTAATAAAGATACAAGTTAAAGAATCAAAACTGGAAACATGGAAATGATTGGACAGTGCACCTGCAGAATGATAGCCAAATTCCAGCTCATTTTTTTGAAATTATAAATAAATTAGTCTCCATCCTTAGGCTCTCATTTCATGATAAATACAACTGAATCTCCTTACAGTCTTCTGCTGAATGATCAGCCTGTTTCTTTCCCTCAGACCAGAACATGCATTTTCACCCTAGTTTTTCTGCTGTCACAACATGACTAAGGAATTAACCTAGCCAAAAACACTTTAATAAATAAAAATTTTCGACTAGTTTAACTAGTTAAAGCCATTCACTCCAGAAAGTCTGACAGGAGTCAGGGAGGCAGCATGGACAACCTGTTTTTGTGTCAGCCCATATGTGCATCAGCTGCAATCATGCACCTGCAAGCCCTGGAGCCTGTCCTAGAGCACTGCACACTCACAGTCTCCTAAATTTGTTCAAGTGTTGCCAGCCCCCTCTGAGATAGGCTGAGAGGGGTCGGTACCCTCTGCAGAGGGCCAGCCAGGCAGGAGGCCCAGAGCACCATGGCTGCCTCTTTCCTGCCATCATTCATTTTATGCACAGGAAGAATTTGCCTTCCCTGAGCACCTCGGTGACATCCAGAACAAAAATTATGTATCTGTTTGATGGATGAAAAACATGAAGCTGTGTGAAGTTAAAGGGCATGACTAGTGCTGGGAAGGCAGTCAGTGACAAAGGCAAGAAGGAGAAGCAAAATTTTCCCTGTGACTGTTCCCTATGCCATCTATAGTCTATTTTATGTATGCTCAGAATCTCTGCAGTTTATTCTGGGTATGACTGATGCTCTAACATAATCTGAATGGCAGACTCTCTGCCTTGTGCTGCTAGTACTGAAATGTAAGAAAGATACATAGCATCATAAATAACACAAACACAGTCATTTCAGAGTGCATGCTAAGGGTGGTATAAGGCCAGAAACCTAATTTCATTTCTGTTCTTTTCTTTCAAATACATCTTTATTTTTTTAAAGATGTTTTTCTCCAGTCTAGTAACCTCAAGTACCTTCAAGCAATTGAGTAAGATGGTTCTATCTTTTCTAGGCTTTATCAGAGAATAAATAAAAAGGTATATAACTTCTCACAGCACTCTGGTTTTTGTCTAATAATCTACTAGATTCCCATCCTCCCTGCTTTTATGTACCTCTCTAGACACCAGCATTTTAAAACTATTGCTTCATAGGAGACTTCAGAAGATCCTCAGATCATCCAAATCCTGTTCAAATACTGGTTGTGAAAATAGTACATTACTGTAGGACTTTCTTCATGAAATAAGCTTATTCCTACCTGTTGCCAAAGACTGTCTAGTTTTCAGATAGAAGCTGTGCCTCAGAATGTCAGGGATTGCCACGTGCAATGCCATATTGGAAAAGAAGGATGCTCCTGCTTTCAGTAGATGCATTTATTACAGTATATATTACAAAGTGCTTCATTTTACTCTGTCATCCTGAATCAGTTTTCTCTCATCTCATCCATCCCCCTTTTGCTTCTCTGAAGCCATTTCTCAGAGATTCTGTGTTAATTATCTTCCACCAGTTCTATGTGTTGGAAAAGCTGCTTAAAAAGCATGAGCAATCCCATTTTGATTGAACAGTTGTTGGGCCACCTTGGATGTGGCTCCAAAGCCCATGACTCTGAAGGAGCACTGTTGGTGGGGTCCAACAGAAGCCTGTCTCAGGATGTAATTAACAGAGGCAGGTATTCATGACACTGGATCCTCAACTGCTTTACTCTTTTGCTAACTCTCAAGCTCAAAAGCACCTCAAAGGTCAGCAACTTGCTTGGTCCTCTTCTAAACTGTGTCTCAAATCAGCCTGCCCAAACCCCAAGACTGAATGTAAAAAAAGTCCCAAAAATAATAACAGAAATTAATATTCAAATATCTGCAAAGGGAAGAAATATTCACCATCTCACTTCACCGAGCATTTAAACTTTCAAGACTTACATGTCTTCAGGATAGTTTTGGGGGCAGGGGAAATCTCTGAGCTATTCTTATCCTGCAAGAGCATTTAAAGTAATTTCTCCTTATGCTCTCATTAATTTTTAATACATTATTATGTGGATGTCCATCTTCTCCTTTTGACAGCTTTTATTTTTATATCCGACAAGTAATATGCTCAAAGTCCTTGCTTGCTATTCTACGTATGGAAATCATTGCTTCACATAGAAATTGTAAAGAACACAGATCACACAGTGTTTAGCAGATTGCAGCTGAGTACAGAATTTTGACTACTAAATCATCCCACTGGCAACTGGAAAGCAGTCCACATGGATACCTTCCAGTTCCCAGCTAATAATTACTGCTGGCTGTGCTAAGTAGCACACTGCAGCATTGGTACCTTTCAAAGAGTTGGTATACAACTTGTGTAACAGTAGGCAGAGGTTGGGAAAGTGAAGCTCAGGTCTTTAACCTTAATAAAAATACTTAGAGGGATCTTTGCTGGAATTTAGGTGTGATTTAACCCACTGACTGAGGTCTTTAATCTAGAAGAGTGAGGTTTAGCAGCCTGCTAATTGAGTTGTTGTAAAGAAATTCTTTAATATTTGCAGTTAACTGGAAAAGTAATGTGACTGAGAGAAAGTACACTGGTCACGTTTTAATCACAGAATAAGAGAAAGGGTTGTTTTGCAAGGGACCTTAAAGATCTAGATCCAACCCCCTCCCATGGTCAGGAACACCTATTAGATCACTCTCAGAGCTACATCCAACCTGGCCTTGAACACTTGCAGGGATGAGGCATCCACAGCTTCTCTGGGCAACCTGTTCTAGTGTCTCACCACCCTCATTAAGGACAATCTGTATTAATAAAAAGTAAAAGACGGTGTCAGAGGATTACCAACATAACGTGCTGCAGCAGTAACCATTTGTGCAGGTTCACAAACGATCCTGCCAACAGCTCAACCACAAGCAGTGACAGATTATTTCTTAAAATGAGAAAAAAACCCGAACTGTAAAATTAAGATTCTGACTTTTCCGTTGTGTGATACGAGCTTTCAAGCACCTTTAAACATCAAAGTAGCTGCGGGCTCACGCTTTAGGCTTAGATCTAGAAGGAAACAGGAAAGCAGAGACACCCCCCCAACCTCTCTCCAAGCCCAGGACACCCTTTGCTTCCCGCACTCCTGACGGCTCCGCGTCGGGGACCTGCGGGGCACATGCCGGGGGTGCGGGGACCTGACCCAGCCGCTGTAAAATCCACAGCGGGAGCCGCCTGGCTCCGGTCCCGGCGGCAGGGCATCCCCCAGGACCCCGGGATACCGCGGAGCCCCAGAGTGCTCTGTGTAGGGCTCGGGGCGCCATCGGACCTCCGAAAGGGAGAACCTGGGCCTCCCCCCTGCTCCTCCTCCCTCCGGCCGGAGCCCACTGCCGTCCCCTCCGTACCGCACCCCGGACGGTACGGGGCGGCACGGCCAACCCCGCACAAAGCCCCCAGCTCCGCGGGAAGGGCGGCCCGTGCCCGGGCTCCTCCCTCGGCTCCTCCCCGGCGGCCGGGCCCGCGCCGAGGGAGCCGGAGCCGGCGCCGCGCAGCCCGCGGGGGGCGATGTGACCCGGGCGGCCGGGGTGCGGTGCCGTGCGGAGCAGGCGGGCTCGGAGGGGGGAGAGAGCGGGACTTCGAGCCGGGGGAAGATGTGGCTGAAGCCCGAGGAGGTGCTGCTGAAGAATGCCCTCAAGCTGTGGGTCACGCAGAAGAGCAGCGGCTACTTCATCCTGCAGCGGCGTCGGGGCCACGGAGACGGCGGCGGCCGCTTCACGGGTACCTGGTGGCGCGGGGGTTCGGCGAGGCGCCGGGCTAGGCCGGGCCGGACCGGACCGGACCGGACCGGGTGGCGAATCCCCCCTGCATCTGCCCCACGGGAACTTGGCCGCGCCGGGGCACCCGCCGGTCGGGCTGGGGGAAGCGGGAGCGGCCTCTTTGTTCGGCCCGTGCACGGGTGGTCCGGCTCGGTGATAGCGCGGGGCGCCGCGGGTCCCCCGCCGCGGATGGTGCGGAGGCGGCCGCCGGCCGGGCGGTGGGGGCCGCCCCGGCTCCCCACGAGTTGCCTGGGGAGCAGCATCGCGTTTCTGTAGCCTTGAGCACCGCTGAAGCCACTTTTATTGTTACTTCCCCGCGCTCCCCTCCCGATGGGCTTCTCAGCGTGACTAAGGGCGGGCGGGGAGCCCGTCAGGAGGTGCGGAGCCGGTGCCCGCGGCCGGAGGATGCAGCTGGGGAGAGCCGCCGGGAGCTGCAGCCCGCGGGACTCGGCGGAGGTCCCTGGGGCCGGCGGTGAGACGTGGAGGGATGCCGGGGGCACACAGTGGGATGTGCTACCCGTGCCCCCTCCGGGACCGGCCGCGACCTGCGGCTCGCCTCCCCTTTCTATAACGAGAGCTATATATAAATACATATAGGACTCCTGGCTTTTGGATGATACATGACATTACGGGGAGGAGGCTAATTCAATGTTGTGGAAAAGTGCATTCTGTCTTATTTTTTGCATTAATTACACTACGGGTTATGGTGGCTGTAGATCCGGCACGTTATATCCATGTGGCACTCCAGATACGTGTAGTGGATATATACACGGATATATACACGGAGAAGGATCACGCTGTACCCTCGCAACAGTGTGGATCCGTGAATAACTCCAGCGAGAATGATGTGTTAGGCTGCGCTGACGTTGTAGCGTAGGGAATTTGGGCCAAACTTTTGGTTCAAAGACAGCTGCAACTGAATTCAAATAAACAATGCTTTGGAGAATTAATATAGTTTAACAATGTACTTCTTACTTAAAAGCAAATGAGGCTGTTTTGAATATTATAAAGTGAGAATTTTTAATGGTAGCTTATATATTTGAAAGGATAGTTAGCTATTTTCAAAATCAGTATTTTCTATGGAGTTTAAGAAGTTGCATTACCACGTTTGGTATTTATTTTATTAAAAACTTTTTTTCCTGAACTATTGACCTTTGCCACTTGATAATACTGCTTTCTGCACTGTTGCTTTTGTTTGTTTGTTTGTTTTGTAAAATCAGAGCTTATCCTACCTGTCCATAAAGTGCACAGAACTGAACTGTGGCTTGGTAGATTCCTTGCTATCAATGTATCACTAACAAAATGGAAGTTTTGCCAGTGAGTTAAACGCTTAACCTCCTATTTTCTTCTGCCCGCCTGTGTGGAAGTCAGGCCACTCTTTTGTGACAGTAAAGACGCTGTGGATTAATTTTCAGAGTTAAAAATAGCCGTTTACAGCTGCTTGATTTAGGTCCAGGACAATCATGAGGTTCAGTTTCACAAATGTTAATGCCTCATGCCTGAGCTTTTCACTACAGAAATTTGCAAGCTTAAACCAAACAAACTGCTTTTCTCTCTGGTTAAGTTTCAGGTGAATCATTTTGCTGAATCTACAGTGCACAGGCTTGCTCAAATCTCTTTTGGCTGGCAAAGGAAAGCCACTCCTGTCTCGCACATTTTCCAAGGGAACTGTAGATTCTGACAGTCTCTTAAACCATTTGGAAACGTTTGTATTTAAAAGGACTTAGAAATCTGAGTCCTAAAACCAGAATGCAAGAGTTAAGGAGCACTAAGCATAGCTGGGGTTAGATGGATAGTGTAAATTTTTTTCAGTTTTTACTTGCAATGAAGGAAACTGAGATGGGTACTGAGAAACAGCAAGGCTTTGCTGGTAAGTGTTTGCTTTCAGTGCAAATCTTACATCCTGATTCTTGCTTTACATGACTATAGAGACACTTAATTAGTATCTGTCCTTTCCTGACACTTAATTAGTATCTGTCCCTCTCCTTTCCAAGGCAGAAGGGCAGTAAAGCTCTGCCATGTTTCAGAGTATGATCTACCTAGTGGTAAAGCCAAAAGTTAGAAGTTTTTGTTTGTTTTACTGGGGAAGCAAAGCTTAAGTGAGAACAATATCCGTATCTGTTTTTCCTTTAATACTTTGATCCCTGGCCAGTTGCAGTTACATTTTATGAAAAAGAAGAAGTTTCAAAGATGTGAAGATCCTCTACATGAAAGCAGGTGCCACAGTAGAAGAGAATCTCACAGCTCTGAGGAGGAGGCTGCATATCCTCAGGCTGTGTTAGACCCAGGTGGGATCAGCAGAACAAAACTCCCAGAAAGATGAGATTTCACACGAATGTAGATGGGGCAGCGGACCATCCGTGACATAATTTGCTTTCAAGAGCGTGGAAGGGTGTGATGCCTGACTTGCCCTTGTGCATGTTGCCACAACATGGTATTCGCTCTGAACCTGTGTGAGGACATCTGTTTTATGGCCCAATTCTCATATTTGCCTGTCTTTCTTTCTTCTAGGACAGTTCTTTGTCTTTACCAGGGCATTTTAACTATTAGGTAAGAGTAAGTTAGCACAGCTGGAGGGTGTATTTTATGTGGATTTAATTCCTGAAGAATGGACTAAAGACGATTGCTTGCACAAAAGCACTTTTTTTTCCATATCTGTGTTTCTTTGTGTACTGTGTTTTTGTCAGACGCTGAGCAGATGTTTTTAAGTGAGAGACTATTTCCTACTGTTATTTAATTTGTGTCCTAGGGCAGTTCCCAAATGCAGACTGGGCTTGCAAGCAGAGGGTACAAACAATGATGGGGGTTGTATTTAACTCTTCATTACTTGACCAGTCTCATTCTGGTTTGTCTTCCTTAGGTATATACTTTTTCAAGTAAGTGTTTAACTTGGCACTTTACCTGGATCTCTACTTGACAGCTCTGCTGGATCAGAGGCTTAATGAGGAAATTGGAAATGTTTAGAAATACTTTAAAAATCTGAATTATATTTTTTTAATTAAAAATTAAAAATTAAATTATATTTTTAATTAAAAATTATTTTTTTAATTAAAAACTGATTTTAAGTTACAGATTTAAAAAAATTATTTAGCTCATCGATTTCTGTTGATTCTGGGGTTTCCTTTGCCTAATTGGAGAGCCCTTTAGCAATCCCTACAGAAAAGGCTTGTGATGTAGCCATGATTAACAGGTCAAAATTAGTTGGATTTCATACTTGCCAATGTCTTTGGTTCTGAGGTTACATATTAATGATAAGCTTGATATGGCAGTAGTCAAAAATACTGTCAAATGCCTTGTGGTAAATACTGCCAGATGGTTTAGCCTTTAAGTGAACCACTACTTTAATTTTTATTAAGGGATGTTGAAACCTTCATGTACCTTCCTCTTTGATTAGTTTTCTGCATTTTGACAGCAAACCTGCTTGTTCTGGGATGTGTTGGGAAGGATTTCATCACAAGTGCTGGACTGAGAGTAGCCTTTCACTCTTCCCAAGCAGCTAGTGTTGCAGTTTTTGTTTATACAGTACTTCACATTGCACTCTCTTAGCATATAAAAACCCACTTAGCAACACTTGTGAATCTTTCCTTTTATAAATAAGGTTAAATAAGATCTTAAAATGAACTCTTGTTTCAAGCAGCTTTTTGTCTGGTTGAGATACAGTGCTTCTTTAACTTCTTGCTTGAAGTAGATCAGTAAAAGATTATGGTTTGTTCCTGTTTTACCCATGTTTTTAATTTAGCTATGATATTTTTCTCTACTATTTTTCCAGCCTCCATTTTCAGGTCGGGGCCCTTTCCAAGCTGGATATAGGTTTGTGTTGTTTGCAACTTGCAGAGGATGAACATTTTGAAAGGAAATTAATTTCTTTTTCAGCTCTTATGAAGCTTTATGGTTCACAACTTTAAATATAAGATAATACACTGGCATAAAAAAGCATTTTCTGTATATGAATCTAAACCTTATTATTACTTTAATAAAAATAAATATGGTAGGCGTGATAAATACATTTCTAAGTTTGATCTTAGGATTTAATTTTTTCTTTTAAATAAAATTCTTGCAGGGCAATAGCTTTTGAACTCATCTACAGAGTACCTCTTGGTTGTGCGTGGAGAACTGACTAGTTGTGTGATAAGACCTTCTTCCTGATTTTCCTTTTGCTTGGATGTTAGTTTTTTTAAGGCATACGGAGACATGGTTATTGATAAGCTCTGGAAATTTTTCCTGGAAATTAAAAATTAAAAGATCTTTTGCTGCTCTTTCATATACCGTCCAAGCAGCCCTGTAATTATTGTCAATACCTCAGCTTTTATTGGCCCTGTGCATCGCCCAAGGTCTGAAGTAATTTCATAATGGGGTCTATTTCTGGGAAAGGCAGGAAGAGGACCACAGTGGTTGAGGACTCCTGCAACTCAGATGGGTAATTCATCTAGATTGCCCCTGTTCATTACATTGTAGCAGAAGAGGGTCTGAAATACCTGAAGACTTGAATTTTTACTAGGAAATGCAAATGAGAATCCCCATAGCGTTTTTTACTTTCTGGAGGGGCAAAAGGCAAAATGAGTAGCATATTCATAGAATCATATTAAAAGATCTGTCCCGATACAGTCTTCAAAACAGCTTGCCTTTTTGTTGTAAGATATGTTCAAGATACCAAAATAAGTTAGGCTCAATCTGAGCACTAATGGAAAAAACCCCACACCCAACAGAATACTTTCATTTTAAATGAAGCAGTCTGAGGAGAGGAAGATGCCCCAATATTGATGTTATTAAAGGATATTTGTAATGGTCACTGTCAGTATTCATGGTTTTGTTTCTTTAAGGCACAACTCTCTGAAGACTTGCACAGGAGAAGGAGAAATACACATACTTTATTGAAAGCTTGGACTCTTGTCAAAACATTATCTAGCCTTGCCCACAACTGGAATTCAGATCGGCAGGTTTTTTCCCCTTTTTTATCTCTTTATTTCACTGTAACATTTTTTTTAAAGAGAATGCATATTTACAAGCTCTTTCCCAAGAGGATGGCTTCTCCGTTATGGTGTTTGGCCAGGAGGCATGAGTTAAAGGAAGGATAGGAGCAGGGTGCCAGGCTACTGCCTGCAAAGCCAGGCACCCCAGTTTCTGACCTCTGAGCCCCCTGAGCTGTGTGTGCCGCTCTGGCCCCCTCTGCATGCCTTTCTGGGGTGAGTTTCCTGTTCCTAAGCACCACTGTGGTGCTGAGATGGCTGAGGTGAAATGCAGGTGCTTGTGTTGAAATGTTAGCAATGTGTTAAGTGCTAGTATTAACGGTGAGGAAGTACCCGTGCTTGGAAAGGAGGGGCTGGATTGTGTCTGCATAGGGACTGACCACCACCTTGTGCAAGACTAATCCAGTAAACAGCTACAGTAGCTTTTTATTTTCGTGTTGTGGAGGCCAAATGGCACAGAAAAAGACAGGAAAATCCTAGAATGATATGGGCTGGAAGTACCTTAATGGCCATCTAGTTCCAACCCCCCTGCCATGGGCAGGGACTGCTCCCATTAGACCAGGTCGCTGAGAGCCCCATCCAGCCTGGCCTTCAACACGCGTCCAGCATAGGGCATCCACAATTTCTCTGGGCAACCTGTTTCAGTGTCTCACCACCCTCACAGGAAAAAATGTCTTCCCTGTAAAATAATTGAGCATGTCTGTGGTGGCAGAGTTAATGTAGCACTAGTTTGGTCTATTCAGCATTATTTACAGCACCCACCAAGAAAGAGAGAGACTTTTTTATATTGCCCCAAGTAGTGCTGCATGTCTGAATAATTTACAGGGCTGCAGCAGCAGCTTGTGTATCCCATCTTCTTGTCCATTTTCAGGTGGAAAACAGTTTCAGGTATTTTTACTTGTAACATGAGAACCAAAGCATTTGGCTCAGCGGCCTTCAGGGCTATAAAAATAGGCTTGGCTTGAACTGGACTGATGGCAGAGGACTGAGATAAGCAGCTGTGAATACTTTGCCATGGCAGCATGCCCACCTGGGGAAACAGCCTGTAGGGAAGCGGCGCTGAGGAGAAATTATCGGTGCTCCAGGGTGGGGATGCCATTTCCACCATTCCAAGAGAGACAGCACATAATTCATCTCACTTCTTCCTCCTGTGTGGTCTTTCCCTTGGCATGTGGTGGTCTGACACAAGCGCTCAGCATCACATCCAGGGATATGGGAGTCATGGGGACCAGGGGACATCCACCACCACAGCAAAATACCTGAACTCCCCACATTTCTCATGTCCACCTTCCCCAGAGCACTGGGACCTAGGCATAATGATTAAGTAATTTGTTACAATTTGTTTCTACATACCAGGTTGAAAAAAGTCCGAATTTAACAGAAACCAATTTACCTTGTGGCAGTGTTTGATCTGGCAAGGTCTGCGCTGGAAGTAATGTAAGGGCTTGGATGTTGAGTATTTTCCTGGGTGAATAAATACTTGGAGCATTAGGTCTTTATGCTGAAATCTAATGTTGTCTGTGCTTATCTTTGAGTGTGGTGAGCCCTTATCATTTCAAAGGAAACAGAGCCTTCCTACAGCCGTTGGAGGAGACCTCCTTCATCCTTTTTCTTATGTACTTACCCAAATAAGTTTTGCAACTCTTTTTTCTGATGGTAGAAGTGTAATAAATACTTTCTAATGGGTACTGTATTGTATCAAAACCTGTTTATATAATACTGCAAAATTCAATAAAGTGTGGTTGCATTAAGCCATTGTCATTAGCGGCCTTACATAACTGATGGTGTTATTATCCATCAAAAACGTGGATTTTAGGGTGGCCTGAGTGAAAGTGCTGAACATCTGAGTTTTGAACTTTTAGAGAAATCAAATCAAGATGATATGAAAGATCTAGAGATATCACCAAACATTTATGCTGGGGGCCACCACTGGTCAACAGTAGCTTCATGGCCACTGCCCTGGGCTGTATCCTACTTTGGTGCAGCTCAAAAGCTTCCACCTTAGCCTGTAATGCCCAGGGCTTGGCACTCTCTAGGTAGGCTGTAAGAGGTGAGGATAGAGGCTGCAGTGGTCCTCATTGCATCTCAGCCCTGGGTCTCGCCTTGGGCCACCCATGGGGTCGTGGTCACAAGTTAGGGCTCCTGCGTGGTGGGGTGGTTGAGGCCTGATGGGAATCAGCTTAATAATTACCCCGTCTCTCTCCCAGCAAGGACATTGGTCCTAGGGAGAGCTTCTGAAATGCCTTGCAGAGCCAGGCAAGCAATCCGTGTTATTTGGTGCTGTCCCAGGAGTGCCCTTTTGTCAGGCTGGGCTTATCCTGGTTGGTGTGAAAGCAGCTTTCTGTTCCAGCTGGAGCACAGGGACGCATGGCAGGGGGTAGGGAAGGGGTACATCCACGTGTCCCTCCCTGTGTTCTGCCTGGTGGTGGGCTGTTCCTTCAGCCAGTTTGCTTGCCTCCTCTAGCATGGCTAATTGCTGCCCACCATGGCTCTTGTGAGACTCTTAATTGTTTGCAAATCACTGCGGGATGGAGGAAGCTACGTGGAGAAGTGTAATTAGGATTCAGGGTATGAAGTGCTTCACTGCCTCCAAGACCCAAGATTAATTCTGCTTTGCTGAAGCTGTTAGTTCAATTTCACTGTCCTTAAAAAAAAACCCATATATTTTTATGATCATCTGAATTGTTTGATTTGTTCTTTTCTCCCAGTTCATGTGCCTAAACAGCTTAGAGTGATTTTTGCAGCTATTAACTCTCCTTGTAAAACTGCAGCCACTGGGAAGCAACCTGTACTGTCAGCTCCTTCCACTTCCTGGAAAGAGGTTTCTCCTTTCCGGTAAAGTACAGCTTTTTTCAGACAACTGGGCTTATTTTTCTTTCTGCCCCCAGCTTTCTCTGGTGGAGCAGATGTAGCAAGCTGCAGTGAGCTCCCAAGGATGAATTTGAAGGCATGCTTTTCGCTTCATGGTTTTGTACTGGAGCAGTGCTGGTCTGTGACTGTAATTGTAAATACCTCAATTTGGCGGTTTCGTCTTACAAAAATAACCTAGTCTGATTAAAAAAAAAAAGAGGGTATGAGTACTTAAAACATGGCTTTGGCATGGTATGAGTGAGTGTAGCCACCAAGTGCTCTTTTCCACATCCTTGCGGAGCAGCCACTGCAGTCCTGAGAGACCATGTGGTGCCATCACTTTCTCGACTTTGAAAGTGCCAGGTGCCTGCAGCCGAGAGAAGCCTCAGCTTTGGAGTCGCTGAGCATCTTGGCAATCTGGTTTGGGTCCTTGTATGGTGGTGGTCCTCTGCCTGTTTTCTTGGAGATTTGGCAGATATTCTGAAGTCAGGCGTTGTTGCACATCTGTCCAGCTGAGCTGGTCTCAGGTGCAGTGGAAATCTCAAGTAATTTTTTTTTTCCAAGGTAGACTTTGGAGAAGTGGAAGGACAATTTTCTCTCTCCTTCAAACTTCTGCTGCAGTCAGTTTGTTTGTACAGTGACTGTAGGTGTTCCCCAGGATGCTGGAGGTGCAGGCTGGACTCTGTCCTCTCCATCACCCCTTTGACTTTGGCAGAGAGGGTGTAAGTGCTTGATTTGGGAGGTTCAGGGCTGTGTGGGAAGAGTTGCCTCTGTGTGCACCTGACCTGCTGTTCCCCAGATTTTAAAGGTGCCATCAGAATTTCTTACCGACTCATTGCAGTTACTGCATGTAATTGCTTCTTTGAACTACATTGGCTTTCATTCCCCACTTCATAATGGATGTATGAGTTCATGTTAAATAAAAGATTCTGGCTGTGGTGACTAAATGTCTTACTTAAAAACCAAGTAGAACTGAAAGGGTAACAATGCTGAGGGTTGTGACACCACAGTCTTCCTTGTCACTTAGATTTAATTCTTTTTTTTCTTTCCTTCTCCCCCTTCCTCTTCCCACCCCTCCAAAAAAAAACCCCAGAAAACAAAGCAGTGGCGGCTTTGGCCTTTTTCCTTTTTGTGTTATTTTTAGGAGAGTTTTATTAACTTACTAGTCCCAGACTCCTAAGTGATCAATCCAAGTCCCTCTGCCTTGCAGTATGGTTTAGCTGCTGAAGTGACCACCCCATTTTTGAGTAGTTTTCAAAAATTTCCCTGTAAGACCTTTAAAATATGATGGAACTAGGTAGAAATCATCTTGCTGTATGTAGAGGGTGTCTTGCAGTGCCTCTTGAATATTGTAATAAAAGATGGAAATAACAGATAATTTTTCAGTTTGAATTTATAGTTTGAGTTCAGCTTTACTCACCCTCTGCCCTGTGTCTTGTAATTTTAAAACGATTTTTGAAATCCCATGTGGATGATTAACAGTGATTCAGGAAAGGAGCCTGCATTCTTTAGTTTGAAAGATATGGAACACTTTGTAGAAGTTAGTGTCAGGTTAACTTAGTGTAAACATGTTCCTTTTCCTAGATTAGTTATGAGCATGACACAAGGTAAGTTGTAATGGGATCTTTTATCTCTCTGTGGGGGTATAAGAAACCATATCTTCAAAGATGAAGAGTAGTGCACTTTTGATAGTTCATTTGACAACCTGATCCTTATAGAAATGTCCTTGATTAATGTTTTTGTTTGTATATGTGTGAAGAAATGCTCAACAAATTCATGGTGCATGATGTCCTGTTTGTGTTCTATTTGGTTACAGGCTGACCTCTGTAAAGGCAAGATAGTACCTACCAGTTGTAGAATTCAAAATTGTTTCTTGCTAATTCATATACTTCAATTTATTTCTTTTATTGTATCCATAGTATGCACGTACATTTGATACAAACGGATGTACGATTGGAAGTACAACAGGCTTGTTTTACTTGGAGGTATCCAGTTTTCTTTATTCAAGCAACAAAATATGCACAAAAGTAGATGTTTCAGTGAAATAAAATCTACCAAATAAAGCGTGGGATTTGTAGTGAGTTTTCCAGATACGTTTTATGAATTTACTTCTGAAAAATATAGATAGATGTTGCCTCTATCTGAAATCCAGCTTCCAGCTAAAGTGATCAGATTTATGGAGAAGCATATAATTTCAGTAGAAAAGCGTCTTTCCACTTCTCCCGTCTTCTCCATATATGTCAAAAATATGCATATTACACCAGACATTTGCATGTGAATTTTAGCCTAAAAATATTCTTTCTGCATGAAGAAACTTGCACGTTTTGAGGAACCTGCAATGTTCTGTCAGTGGTCTTTCCTGGAAGGCTTTGTAAACCCATGTCTGCAGCTTCCCATAGTACAGTTACTGTATGGCTAATTGCTTTTCCTGAAATATTTCTGACCTCTTGGGAGGTCAAAAAACAGACAAAAAGTTGGTGAAGTTGCTCATTAAAGGGGAAGAGCTACTCTGAATTATAAGTTCCTCCCCAAAATCTTGTCCCATATAGGGTAAAAGTTAAGAAAAAAAAGGGAGTTTTAGGAAGAAAACCAGGGTAGCAGTTCTCTTTTCCTCTTCTGCTTCTGTTTCCTTTTCATTTTTTGCTGTCCTGTAGTATAAATGGTTTCACTGTTGTCTGTGATGTGGAAGAGGTCTGTATCACCCTGACTGAAGGCAAGGTGTTGCATCAATATGTGAGCCAGGGGCTCTTAATGTAATTTATCTTGCAAGCCAGATACCCTTTTTAAAACAGATTCTGTTTTATAAGAGACCCTTCCATGGAACCAACTGTTTGGACATACTATGAGAAAGGTGTTTGCTCACAAGCTGGGTATTTTTCAAAGCATGTTTCAGAATCAGTGTACTGTTGTTTGTTTCTCCATTCAGGGGTTTTTAGGTTGGTTGTTTTTCAATGTTATGATGCAAAAGTTACCCCAAATGAGTTATGAGGCAACTTACACTGGAAAAATTTTGCCTCTAGTTTTTGTAATTTTCTTGCTACTACAGTTTCAACTAAATTACCATATTAGGCCAGGGCGTATATATTAGTGTTGAATCCTTTTCATGCTTCTGCAAATGCACTCTTAGTAATCTGTTTTCCCTGTTCTCCACCTCTCTCAGTCTCTCATCTGAAAAATAAAGGAGCCCAAAACATGGGGATGGGACCCACTTTTTGTGCTTGCTCAACTTGAGCAGTACTTGCTCGTATTTTTCTTTGCTGCCCTTATGTCCCCTCTGCAGCAGCCCCACTGCAGCCCCTCCTGGCAGAGGTGGGGCAGAAGAGTCAGCCACAGCTGCTCCCTGTCAGCCACAGCGATGGCTTAGAGTGATTTGTGTATGGGGTTGCTGTGCCCTTGCAAAGCCCTCCTAGGGGGGCTGGGGCCTGATGGCCACACTCTTTTTTCCTTC
The DNA here is from genome assembly GCA_013399875.1 of Gymnorhina tibicen. Lineage (NCBI taxonomy): Eukaryota > Metazoa > Chordata > Aves > Passeriformes > Artamidae > Gymnorhina > Gymnorhina tibicen. Next base: position 255,292 of record VXAZ01008626.1, on the reverse strand, counting down.
TCTTTGCATCTTGTCACCCTGAGTTAATATTTTAGCTATGGGTAGTTTAGACAAGGGAGGTGATTATTTCTTTGTACAACTGAAGGAGGAACGGGTTTCTTTTTAATAATTTGTAAGCAAAATGGAAATTGTAAGCAGAAGTAAACAGTGAGAAGAGGAATTGGTTTTTCTGGTCTGTTATTCAGGAAGAGAAAAAGGAATTAATTTTGCGTAGGCTAAGAAGTAAAGCAAAACTTTGCAGCTACTTCTGTGCTTTCATGTGTTTTTTCATGGTTTCTGAAAGAAAAAAAAGCTATTTCACAAATCAGATGTTCATTAAGCATTCTCTAGGGATTTTGGTAGCACTTGCTGTTAGTTGAGTTTTCCATGACTTTAGTGAAATGAAAAAGAAATCTTTCTCCTAGGTCTATCATCAGGGGAAAACATGCACAGCACAGGAATTTCTTCTTCTTTTTCTTTCCTGTGGTGTCTCAATTCTTCTGAAATTTGAAAGTTAAACCCTATTTTTGTTCTCGGCATCATTTGATGCTTTCTTACTGGCTTTAATCCAACTGTTTTGAAGACTGCACACTAAAATTGGTGCTCTGTTTTCTGTGAGCACAGCTAATTTGCTACCTTTTATACTAGGATGAGTTTTTATGCTTTTTTCTTGTAGTTATAGGAGAGCATTTAGCAATTTCAGGTGTTATATGTATCTTCAGTCTGCAAATTCAGATCTCCATTTTAAATAGATGGGTGTAATATCTGGTCACATGTTTAAGTGAGAAACAAACTGCTGTTGAAGAATATTTCACCATACAGTTTTAAGACATATCGTGTCCATCTTCTGCTTGGCTTTGAAAGCATCATCGATGGCGTGTGTGTATGCAAGGAGGAAGTACTTAATGTAACTTTCCTTGCTCTCAGAAGGTTATTGGTGCTGTTCCATGTGAGCTTCTTACAGCTTCTAGACCAGAAAGTGGTTGAAATGCTGTTTGGTTGTGTTATACTCAAATTAATTAGCTGTCATTTGTTATCCAGCTGAGAAGGCAATTAGGATGAAGACTTTGTAGGTCTCCATTATTTCCGTTAATCACTTAGGTGATGGACTGGAGAATGCCATATTTAAAACAGCATGTGGTGCCAAGGGTTGGCAAACCTTTTGGAGATGGAGTTTAGTTCCTTTTGTGTTGGGTTAATGGTGAAAGAACAAAAATACAACAGGTTGAAAAAGTTGCACGTGCAAAGGGAAAAAGAAGTATTGCAGAAAACTTCCTAGATACTCTAGTGATACAAACAAACATGGTAAAGCTGTTCCTCACTCTCTGCCATCCCTCTCCTTAGGAGATTGTGTCTCTGCAGGATGCACAGGAAAATTCAATATGAAGCTGCCCTGAATTGCTATTTGTAACCACCATAAACCAATTCTGAGTTACTTTAATATGCCAGCTTGGAAATCATAGCATTCAGATAACTTTTTCATGAATAGCTTGGTTTTGCCTGCTCAGGGGAATGGGTAGCAAGAAACTTTGGCAACTCCAGGTGTCCTCCAGACTGGAAAGTCTTTTTTGGGGTCAGCAATTGCTCCAGCTCTTCAAAATGACTTTTTCTGTATGGAAATCAAGTGCTGATTTGCAGTGGGATACTGCTGCAAGCTTTCTTGGATACAGCAGTATGTATGCAAGATACAGGAGGTGATCTTCCATTCTGCTTGTGGCTGAGACTTCAGCAGCAGTGAGCAGCAGGTCCAGTTTAGAGTGTCATGCTTAAAGATAAGCTGGAGAGATTCCAGTGTAAGTTCAAGAACAGTGAGCTGTTTGCAAAACACAACCCACAAGGATGAGGTGACTTGGGTTTCTTTAGAAAAAGAGAAATCATTAAAGGGTGGGAAACTCTTACTTTTTCATTAGTTGAGCATTAACATCAGAAGTGCCTGTGACCAATTACTCTGCATGTTCCAGGGAGCAAGATTGATTTCCAGCAAGAAAATTTAAGATTGTGGTAGTTGGCTTGTTTGTTTGAGGTAGGGTTTGTTTTATTTTTTGGGGGTTGTTTTTTGGTAAGAATACTTAATGAAAATAGTGGAAGAGGCTACCTGGGGAAGCTGTTGCATCTTGGTTGTGGCAGGTTTTGAAGAACAGGTTAGACAAACACCACTTACAGCATAGGTATATTTATCCAACTTCAGAGCAGGGCTGAAACAGTAACTTCTTAAGATGCCCTCAGGTCTTTCCACTTCAGTTCTGTGGTTATGTACATATATATGAGGCAAAACCAGAAACACAGAGAATTCTATATGCTTTTGATCTTCTGATCTGGTTTGCCTTTTGCATTCTGAGCACCTGTAAATCACAACATAAAACTGGGGAAGGATCGTTATCATTACGTTCTGTATTTTAATTTTACAGCTTGAAATGTGAAACAACTTGCAGGCTACAGAAGTGAAAACTGGCATTAATCCTCTTTTCCCCTTTTTTTCTTTGCAGGTCGCTTGGTTGGTGCCCTGGATGCTGTGTTAGACTCTAATGCACGCGTTGCTCCATTTCGAATTTTACTCCAAGTTCCAGGCTCACAGGTTTACTCTGCCATTGCATGTGGTGAGTTATTGAATGGATCAGAAGTTTACTGGGCCATAGCTATTGGTGAGTCACAGATGGAAAACTCCAAAATGATTCTGAGCATGGTCAGTGTCTGCATGTCCAGGAAGCTCAAGGTAGCCCCAGCTAGTTGTGTGCGTGTGGAAAGCTTGTTTAACAGCCAAATTAACCTCTGGTTAAAATCACAGATAGGAATTAGGAAAAAGTATTCCCTAGGAACGTTAAATTTCTATGGAAAACTTGTTTAGCTGAGGGTGGTTTGCTGCATTAATTTTCTCTGTTGCAAAGTTGTGTGATTCTCTTCATATGCATATCTTTTCATACAGTAGTAGTAGTCCCTTACAGCAAGAAGCTACTTAGTTTAGGCTTTCACCAGCCTAGTCTTTCACTTGCTTACTGTGAAATGTCTTTGCAAACTTTGCTGTAATAAAATATAACTGGAACATTTGGAAGATTTAGGAGGTAAAGTTGTCGGGGAGCTGGGGAATGTCAAATTCCCGATCTGTTATGCACTAATCCCTTTTGCAGTTTTTCTGCAACTTCTGAAAGTCAAGCTCATCTTCAGGAAAGTGATATTGACATAAATTGCAGCAACCTTGCCATGACCCAGTAAAGGCCATCTGAATGTTCCATTCATCCCATTGTTGCTTGGTCAGTGTGCAGGGCTGTTCTTATCCCTTCTGGTCCCATCTAAAAAATCCTAGCATTGAAATTCACAGCAGTTTTTCTTTGGGAATGGTTCAAAGCTGTGACTGGGAAACATTAGGAAGCATCTCTTTAATGAGAGGGTGGCCAAACCCTGGAACAGGATTCCTTCTGAGAGGTGGTTGATGTCCCACCAAACCTGCCAGTGTTTAAGAGGCATTTGAACAATGTCCTTAATAACTTCAGCTCTTGGTCAGTCCTGAAGTGGTCAGGCAGTTGGACTAGACAGTTCCCAGGTTTTCAAGGAAAACAAGGAGGGTGTCTTGAAATGCATCAATAACAAAAGGAAGACAAAGGATAATGTGGGCCTGTTACTAAATGAACAGATTGCCCAGAGAGGTTGTGGAGTCTCCCTTACTGGGGACATTCAAGAACCACCTGGACACAATCCTGTGCAATGTGCTCTGGGATAACCTTGCTTGACCAGGGAGGTTGGACCAGATGACCCATTGTTGTCCCTTCCAACCTTTCCCATTCTGTGATTGTCACAGACCCCTTCCAACTGAAAATATGCTATTTTATTCTATTCTTTCTTATACAGATAGATCAAGCAATGAAATAGGTAATGTAAATGTTGACATGTCATTGATAGTGATTGACATAGTAGTCCTTTAAATGGAGGAGTCAGTCTATATATTCACCCTAAACCTTTCCTCTGTACAAGCTCATCCAGCAGTTTTTCCTTGGTTCAGCAGAGATCTGTCTCCATGTTCCCCATTAATACTGGGAATTTTTCCCTGGTCCAGATGTGTGGGAAGAAGCTTGTGTAAAGTCTATTTGTACTATTTTTGTTTTGGCTAGGTGTTCTTTATTTTGCAATTGCTCTGTGCTTTCTAGCCCTACTCCCCTCCTTTTTATATTTAAGTAATGCCATCTTATGGAGAAATTTAAGAGCTTCATTCTGTTACAATCCTGTGATGAAGCCAGGTAGCTTTTACTGGAAAAGTTTTGCTGTCACAGCTTCTTGATTATTTGAACATATCCAATACTCTTTTCTGGGGCTGATCCTTGCCCCATCCACACTCTTAACTGCGCACAGAATTTGGTTTGGTTTTTTACTTTTTGGTTTGTTTTTATTTTTTAAAAGAACTACAAATGACAAACTTGCCTAGTTGGAATGGCTAAGGATTTTACTGAGACAAACTTACACAATTAATGTTTTCTAAAATTCTCTTTGGCTCTTCTGAATAGATGTTCATCCTTGAGAAAATGAGATTTATAGTAATAGAGTGGAAAGCAGAGGGGTCTGTTTTGTGTGCTGCGTGGGTAGAACATACACAGTTGCCAGAGCTGCACAGAAATAAAGAACCATGGCAGCAGAAGCTGTGAATAATAGTGCTGCTGTGAAACCCTGACATGAGTGTCCAGGGGAGAGCTGGCAATAGGAGTCAGAGGAACATCACCCCGACCCCTTCTTGGGAAGCTGGAGAAGGACGTTCCCCACTCAGAAGTGGCCATCACTGCTCATCCAGCTCTGCCCTGAGAGAAGCATTTCATGCAAACACAGTGTTAAGAGTCTCTTACTGGCTTTGGAAGGACCAGTGAGTCAAATTAAAGTTCTGCTGCTGTATAGCGAGGGCAAGGAGCAGCTCCAGGAACTCCTTCCAGTCTCTCAGTGTAACTCCATTGTGGATAGCCACCATGTCATTAGGCAGTTAATTAAAATGACATTTTGCATTGTGTGTTGGCAGTCCTCTGTTCCAGGAGCTGTAGGCTTAAATGATAATATATGCATAAGGGTCAGGTCTGTGTTACAGACATTTGCAAATCTCGGAGGCTGCTAGGAAGTCTGATCCCTGCATGGCTGTTCTGGCAGAGATATATTAATCCAGATGGTTAATCATGTCATACCAGTACAGGGAAAAAAAAAGGCTAGCCTCACCCCTTGTGTAGAGCCACTTAAAATTTTCCTTTCAGAAGGCTCATGGGCAAAACAGAAACTCAAGCCCCAGTCAAGCAAAATAGGTTTTAGGAGAGGGAGAGCAAAGGATTTGGTGAGAAGTGGGTTTAAAGAAAATATTCTGAGGAATGAGGCAGTGGTTAGACAAAACACTTGGCATGAGCAGATGAAGAAGGTAGGTAAAAGGTGGAATAAAATTCTGTGCAGAACATCAGCACAGGAAGAGGAATGAGGAATGGAAAAAAGGAAGAGATTGGCAATGCTTGCAGTACAAGTTTAAACTATGAAATGGAAATTAGAAATAAAGAAGGGACTCAAAAAGTTGAGTTGGCCTGACCAAATGAAAGGGCCAAAATGATCTTTTGGTATTTGAACAGAATCCCTGGAGGCAGGCAGGAAAGATTGCAGGAGCTCCTGTGGGATAGAGCTGCTGCCTGAGCTCAGAGCAGTCCTATCAGCGTGGATGCTACTATGAAAGTGATCTTGCTTATTTCACAACAGGCAGCCTGACAGTGTGCCTATACACTTGATACCTTTTAGACTGCTCAGAAATAAAAATTCAACTCAGTATTTGCTGAGTGCAGCCATTTCAGTATAAAATTACTGTATTTCTGGTGTTCTTAAACATTTATATAATTTGTTTTCTTTACCTAAAGGGCTTTTAAGTGTCTCTAATTTTATGATTTTTTAAATTTAAATTTAACCTTGATTAATGATATTTAAGAAGTTCCATTACAAGACCTTCCTGTCAGGGAAGTTAAAGCTTGGAAGGTTTCCCTGCCAATTGGCATTCTGCATGGAAAACAGAGCAGAGGGAAGCGGAAAATTCTTACCTAAATTTATCATTTTTTGTTGTTGTGAGGCAACATGATCCATCACTAATGTACACACAAAATGAATCTTGAGATAGTGGGTGTTCTATTTGGGATTAATTTTATTAGTATATTAATGTGTGATTTCTATGTCTCTTACATACAACTATTTCTCTTCTTTCTTCCACAAGCAAGGCACTAAGAGAAGCCTTAAAAAGTTTACTTTTTTACCTATAATGTCTAATTACTGACCAGTAAGGTCTGGAGGGGCCAGATTTTCCCTTGATGGCGCCATACGGTGCCTGTCTTGCTATGACTTTTCTGTCATTGTATCATGCAGAGACAATTCAGTTTCAAGCAGAAAGAGCCAAAGCAAACAGGTAGTGAGTGAAATATTATTTCTGGAGTTAGTGTGAACACATTACATTTAAAGAACCAGCAAACTCATCAAATGTTTAGAGAAAGAAGCTTTAAAGATTTGAAAAGCTGTATTAGTCAAAGATTTCTGTTCGCTTTATTTCTTCCCCAAACTAGAAATGTGCTCTTATAGAACCTTTAGGTGTTGCTGAACCAAAGTCTTTTTCAGGTACTTTATTATAGAGAGCTTTGTATTCCTCTCAAAGGGTGTGCATGTGTGTGTTGAGGGAGGGAGAAAAGAAGATCAGGGACTTTTGGGAACAGAGCATCATAAATCAAAGGTGTCCAGTGGCTGCTTATGGAACGTCATGTCAGAATAAGCTGCAGTCTAGCAGCTCAGGATGAAGTTTTGCTCGTTTTTCTGCTTTGACTTTTAATGCAGCATTTGCTGGCTGAGAGCATTTGAGAAGATAAAACTAAAAGCACTAAAACTAATTCTCTAAAACAATGAGGTTTTTGTTTTTCTCTAACTATACTGCTATGAACAAGACCTTTTTGACCTGTTTTCTACTAAGAATTCTAAGGCTGAAAGTTCAGTTTCTCATAATGAATTTATGAAATAGTGCATTTTATTACTTCTTTCCCCTTCCTTTCAATTTTATTTTGTTTCCTTTCAATTTTATTTTTTGCTTTTCTAGGTGCCACTGCAGAGGAAATAAACCAGCACTGGGAATGGCTGGAACAAAACTTGCTCCATACTTTGTCTGTCTTTGACAATAAAGAAGATATTGTTAGTTTTGTCAAAGGGAAAGTGAAGGTAAGGAAACTGTCTCAACTTTCACCCTCCCCTGCCTGATTACATGTGGTTTATTAGAAGAATGTCGTGAAGTTGTTGTCATTCATCCTTGGTTTTGACCGTCTAAACATTACTGGTTTTCTATGTGGCTCTTGCACCTGATGTGGCCAGCACATGAAGCTGCTGGCTTGCCATAGGGTTGGAGAAATGAGTATCCTTTTGGAAGGTTAAAGAATTTTAAAAGTATAGGTATGTGACCATAAATCAGATTAAAAGTAACAATGACGTGTGGGGAGTAACTTAGAAAGCCTGGTGTCCTGAGCACTGCTTTTAATGAAATACATACTCTAAGACGAGCTTGGTGATGGCTGGTGGGGGTATGGGTTCACTAGTGGCTGCTGTACCTCAGGTCCAGCTACAGGCTTTTCCTTGCTGAGAGTTTTAGTGGGATGCTCTTCCCCTCATAGCTTCTTTTCCAGTTTGGAAATTTTGTAGAAATGTATGTCTTGGTGAATTTCAGCCTTGCTGCTGTGAGCTCTGTGGGCTCTTAATCTGGGGAAGAAGAGGACAAAACCAAAATATCAGTGTACAAATCCTAGTTTTTATCCTGCTTTCTTAAAAAAAAGGCATTTTGTCTTAAGTACACTGAAATACCAAATACAGTTAATCTCTCTTGATAACACAGTGACAGCCAGTTACCTAGCACAACACATACTTGAAATTCTTCAGGTTTCATTAGTTAATGTTAGGTCCAGGTTTTGGACCCTTGCTGTAGACTTTTAGCATATTAGGACTGCTTGGTAATTGCAAATTATACCAGGTGCTGTAACATATGGTTTATTTTTCTGCATGGTGCAATGCATACTTAACTTCTTTGTTGCAATACCACTGTTAAAAAGCTGAAGTCTTAATTATATGTATGTAGATGTTCTTGAAACCATGTTTGTAATGGTTCCAAGCATGTCTCAAGTTACTGGCACATCTGACTGCCTTGCTTCTTCATAGGTAAATAGTGCTGGTGAGTATACACAACTGTTACTCTACTTTTGCTCTATGTACAAAATAAGAGCAATCATAAGCCACAGTGAAAGTGCAGAGATATGGTTCTAGCAGACTCATTGAAAAAAACTATATGTACGGAAAAGAAGGGAGCTTTGGGAACTTTCAAAATGTATGAGAGACGCAAGCACCAGAGAATTTTCTCCATTCGTGAAAATTGCATATTGACTGGAATTTCTTTGTAAGAAAGGGTTGCATTATTAAAATTTGAACGGGTAGCTCGTAGCACCTTGCCTGAGTGTGAGTGCCACAGCTTTATCCTGATCTGTGGTCTTGTTCCGGACTCAGGCACTGATTGCAGAGGAAACGAGCAGCAAGCTCGCTGAGCAAGAGGAAGACCCTGAGAAGTTCCGAGAAGCCCTGGTGAAATTTGAATCCAGATTTAATTTTCCTGAAGCAGAGAAGTTGATCACCTATTATTCCTGTTGCTGTTGGAAAGGAAAAGTTCCTCGGCAAGGCTGGCTTTATTTGAGCATCAATCATCTCTGTTTTTATTCCTTCTTCCTGGGCAAAGAATGTAAGTGTAAATGTGTAAGAAATCTTATGCTGGGGAGAGATATAAATATAACTACGTTTAAAAGCAAGAATAACCGTGGTTGTTATGAAAATCCTACTTCACCTCTGAAGTTTAGTTTCTGAGGTTTTAGTTGTTTAGGTGAAAAATCCTGTTTAATTTAGTTTTCACTTCAGCCTTTGTATTTTAATATGAATCCAGTAATAAAAATGACACTGCAAGAGCACACAGACATAGTTGTTATCTAGTTTTTCTTTTTGGTATGGTGAAGCAATCTTAAGATGTAGCAGACCTCTTACAAGTTCTAAAATAGAGACTTATAGTGCTGAAAACAGTGAGTAAGGATGGGTCCCTCCCACAGGCAGGGAAGCAGAGTCACCACATCGCTGCAGGGTGGTAGGGGAAGGGCTGCTGGGGCCAGGGATGCCTGAGTCAAGCTGCCTGCTTGAAGATAGCCCAGGAAGCATAAAAGGAATGTGCCCTGGAGAACCAGGTGAAAATTCAGAGCTTCTAAGGAAAAACAACAGCGATTTAGGGATTTGTTTGTGTTTCTGAACAGCAGTGCAGTAAGGTCACAAGAAGTGTGTCCTGGGGCTTGTTAGACTTTCAGACGGTTCAGCAAGTTCTAAGGATTTGGTTATGGTGTTCCTCTACAGAGAAAGAACTGTGTGAATGAAAAGCCTGTCAGAATAGATATTAGAAGGTAAAAATGAAAGTAACAGACATAAAATGGTAAAAATGTTTAACCTCTTTTAACATTTAACATTTAAACTCTATAGCATTTTTCTGTTTAGTAAAATTGTGCCTAAACCTCTAGCCTTTTAAGGCCTGGTTATCCTGCTGAAACTTAAACAAGGTTAGCAGTAGAAAACTATACTGCTGTAAATATAGCAATATTTGTCAGTTATAACAGTTAGGAAAACTTTGCCATATTCCATCTGGATTTAATATTGAGATATAGCTGTAGGTTTAAAAATGAAGTGCATCTTAGGAAGGATAGTAACTTGTAATTTCTAAGACTGAAAACATACAAAGACATGCTTAGAGCTGGAGGTCCTTTCTTCCCTTATATTATTTCAAGCCAATTATTTTGTCATATCAGCAAAAGGTGGAAGAGTTATATTTGAAACGCAGGCAAGTTTGTTAATCACCATGAAAACAAAAGTTGAGTTTTGCTGGGAAGAGTAGAATGGAATTTCTTGATACATACTAGATATGTGAGTTCTTGTTTAATCTCCTTGTTTTCTGGTTAATATCCTTTGTCAATCATTTCTTCTTATTATCATTGCAGGTTTTCTCTCATTAAATCTGAGATAGCCAGTCTGCCAAAGCACACAAAGCAAAAATGATGCTTATTAATAATAGATGACAGAGGAAAGAGGAGGGAGAGAGAAAACCCCTTTATATTCTTCCAAAATTTTTGTTTTTGCAATACCACAGATCATTAAATGCTCATGGAAATACAATGTCATGCTGTATTGTTTAAGAAGAGATTTCTTCTCCTATCTTTAATAATATTCATTATGAAATGCAAAAAAAACCCCAAAAACCCTTCAAACAACTACATGTTAGCAACTTTTTATTTTGACCATGGAAAATACACTGTTCATTCACTGTTGTAGTCAGTTGCATTGCCTTTGTGTTCCCATACATTTGCATGGAAATGTGAGAAAACCCCCTGAATTTTCTTTTGGTTAAACAAACTTCCCTAGCTTGGTGGGAAAAAGCATATGTGCTGAAATAATTCCCACTTCCTTGATTGTAATAAAGCAGATTACTTCTGTTTCTAGGCTAGTGTTTTGTCATGTTTATGAAATATTTGTGGTACAGGGAATAATCCAGATTTAATATAGTTCTGGTTGTTACTATTTGAGAAACTGATGCTGATTACATGCAGAACAAGTGATTCATTGCCTTTTATATTTTGAAGTAGCAGTCACAAATTAAATCTAGTTAAATCTGCTCTTGAAAATATTGCTAAGAAATCACATTTATTGTGCTCCTCAATACTGCATAGAGAAAAACCCAATATATGAGTTGCAATAAAATTAGTTCTCAGTTGTGTTTTACCTCTATAAAAATCCCCCCAAACTGTAGACTGAAATCTCTTGATAGGCAAAGTGTTAAGTCTTCTGCTTCTGGCAAGTCTTTTCCCTTCTTCTTGTTTCATTTTGTGTTGAAGTGACCTGGAATGCAATATTAGACCCTGTTTTCAACTTCTCATAGAATTAATTTACAGCTTACGTGAATATAAATTCCATGGAAAATTTTTTACAGGACAAGTCCCCTTTTAACTAAGCCTCAAAGTATTTGTAGGATTTCAGAGGCTTAGATCGTCAAATAGCTTGAAAGGGTGTGCCAAGGTTTCTGCACATTTTTTAATTAAATCTGTGTTTTTCTTAAACTTCCAAGACTTTGTACCTTTTATCAGTGGCTTGGGTCCTGTACAGGCTGTTGTGCTTTTCCTATAACCAACACTGTAGAGCCTGTGTGGCTCTGACCTGCCTGAACAGCAGTGCTGTTGCTACGGCGTTATTTAATCTTTCTTCCCTTGGCTGGGCTGGTACGGATGATTTTATGACCATTTGCAACAGTCTGTGCATGTTGATGCAGCTGTGCTTTATTTAAGTAAGAAAAAATGTAATCTGCAAATAATCTTGACAGCTGTGGTTCATGTAGTACAGAAAACTTGCTGAGGGTAGCTCCTTAGGTAATTAATGATCATGGATAAGTGTCATATATATACGACAATGTTTGTTATTACTGCCTTTTTATTGCTTTATTGGCATCAGGAGACCAGCTAGGGATGTTAGGGGGTGTAGTCTTGATGTTATTGGCACAGAGAAGTCTGGGAAGCTTCCAACAGTTGTTAAGAAGAAATTGAATCTGTTTTAAAGTCCTTTCCAGTGTGATTTCTACCCAGAGATTCATGTGAGAGGCAAGTAATATCCTGCAGTAGTTATCTAAAGTAGGCTGATTCTGTTTGCCACTTGTATTTATATAATTCAACAGCTTTAAGTATAGAGAACAGTGTCTTACACTTCTTGTTCTCTGTAAACAAGTCTGACTATAGTAAATGTTTAGGGCAAGATGTGCCTGTGCATCGTTTCAGTAAAAAGTAACCAATATTGGGAAGATTCCAATGCCTAGGCAACTTTTTTTAATGTCCTGTTATAGTAGTAAATACACTTTATAGCAATCTCCATGTGCAAAAGCTTCTTTTTGGATGGGAGTTAGCTTTATTTTAAAAGCTGAAGTAACTGTGCGTGTAATTGGTTTTCCACCTGCCTACAGTTTTGTTTCTAGGAGATTACAAAGCCTTTGCCTCTTACCTTTGTACTCTGGAGATGAACTGTTTCTTCTGGTGGTAAGGAAGCAGGCTGCAGAAATGACTTGTAAAGGAGTTAGGAGCACAGGGTATGGCAGATGTTCTGCAAAGGCACCACTCCACAGTCTAGCATTTCTTGTGAAAATAGTTAAAATTTTAAGGGAGAGATTCTGAAAAAGACACGTCTTTTGGAGTCGGTGAGATTGAATGCGGAGTCGTAATAGACATTTCAGCATTCAGCATGTGCTTGGTCTTGCCTATAAAAATGTATCTCTCTCCTCTTTGGTTTGCATTTCATTCTGAATTTGATTGTTTCCCAAATTGGAAAAGTGTAAGCAGAGTTTCCAACCCATTTCTGTTCTTCTCTTGGATTGCAGTGAAACTTATCATTCCTTGGGTTGAGGTCCAGAAACTGGAAAGAACCTCCAATGTCTTCATGACCGACACAGTCCGTGTCACTACAGCAAATAAAGAGCGCGACTTCTCCACGTTCCTCAATATTGCTGAGGCTTTCAGAATCATGGAGCAGCTGGCAGATGTGACGCTCCGAAGGCTACTGGATAATGAAATCTTTGAACTGGATCCAGGCCTGCAAGATCCTACTCAGATTACCAAGAGGTAACAAGCTAAACTGTTGTATGAGCAGCGGTTTGACAGCGGGCTTCATGGTTTGGTCTGTTAGCTGGGTAAGATTTCAAAGCTTTGTTTGATTGGACACAAAAGAGACTTCGTAATGTATTATGGTGTATCCAAAAGGTGTATTTTAACTTGTATGCAAGATACATCTTTCAACTTTATATTCTTCCCGTAAACAACACAAAGTTTCAGAAGTACTGTTCCCCATAGAAGGGAAGACTGCAGCAAGGGTTATTTTCCACCTTCTCTGAAGAGCAGCATTATTTTCCTTATAATTTTGGTAGTGTGTAGGCTTTCCTAGTGCCTTCAGTTCTCTAGAAATACTGCTTTTGGTCATATCTGAAACATGGGATTCCCACTAGTGTGATTGCCATAGCCAACTTAGCAAGCAGTTACAGGACTTAAAAAATACACAGTTGTGATACTGCTATTGTCAGCTCTACCCCTTGCATCCCTGAAATGCATCTCTGCATTCCTCTCCCACTACAGAAATACATTTGGCTCTCAGGGAAAGATTGACGGCTGTTTCTCTGCTGGTAGCACAACACACAACTCTGTGTTTTATTTGCTGCTGTGAGAAAGGGAGAGGGAAGCTGCCCTGAGGAATTTTAGGTGGGCAGGATGGACTAGCCCAAACTGGAATTTGCCTGGGGCATCAAGGTTAAGGTGCTGATTTAAAATACTTCTTTTCTGAATGGGATGTGAGTGGAGTGGTTATCTCCTCTTGAATCATGCCCTTTCTTGCTCTTCCTTCCTCTCCCTCTGCCAGGGATATGAAGGGAATCACCCAGGTGTGTTGCTTCCTGACTAAAACATTAAGGAATGCATGGTATCATTTCCCAAAAAATAGAGACCAGTAGACATTTTATTGTTTCTGAGGGACATATTTTTAGTGGTGGTGGGCATACATCTTGGCTAAACACTTCTGCAAAGTTTCATAATGGAGTTTAAAACAATAAAATGGACTTTGTCTGCAATTTCATATGTACACACAGTAAGGAAAATCAGTGACACCATGATGTTATTGAAGAATTCACTTGGGGTAACACAGTGGTGAGCAACCATAAACATCTTTGCGGGTTTTTTGTTAATAGCCAGGGTTCTTGGAATACAAGAGCTACCATTGTTTTGTTTTTAACGTTGTAGGCTTTTGGCTCAAGAGATGTAGGGATATATACTTTAGCTAATGTAGAATATGGCTGTGACAGGTTGTATTTCAGCCCCTTTCCATGCTTTACCGTTTCACCCTCCTCCTGCATTTGGGCTGAAAAGTTAGTTGCAAAAAAAGAAGTCCAGAGGAGATGTAAAAAAAACCTGGGGGGAGATATTTTTAAGCATCTACCGATTTTTGTCATTGTCACTTCCCAAAATAGTCTTTGAATCAGGGGTACTAACTGAATGGAAAGAAAGTAAAATTACAGTTGTAAAGAAAAGTTGTATAAGCTTAGTAATATGCTATAATAAGGGGCTCTCAGGGAATCAACTTGTAAGTGCCTTGTGGCATTTTTGAAAAGTAGGGTGTCTATTAACAGTCAAGCAAGAGAAACGTTCCCACACATTTATTCAAACAGGTTCTCTCTCTCCTTCCCTCCAACTAAAGAAGAAAATAACAAAAGTTAAAGCTACAGAGGAGAAGGAAGGACAAAATATTTACTGGAGATTTCCTGGTCAAGATATTCTCTAACCTGTGCTGTGACTTGGGATGGCAGAAAGGGAAATATGGAAGATGCCAAAATCATATTTCCTCTGCATGAATTAGGTAGTGGTTGGATAAGTTGCTGTTTCTGGTGCCCTTTGTCCCACTTCAGCAACCACTTTGATGTAAGATGATTAAGCAAGACTGTAGTTTGAATAGTGGATAAACTGGTTTTTAGTGTTAACATGTTTGGGGGGGATGTTGTACCTTTTTTGGTATATGAAGCTTTTGTTGCTGCTTTTTTTCTTGAAGCCATTGTAGTACTATAAGAACAATTACTTTCCGCTCAACACGTTCCCTCTAATAATTGTCATTGTTAATTCTTGTGCATGATTTGAAAGCAAATAATAATCTATGAAAATGAAAGCAGACACACACGTTATTGGAACTATTCCAGCTCTGACAAATTAATGAAGTTGCTGTAGATGGCTTTTGTTTACTAGGCTTTCTTTTGTGAGAGGCTTGTTTCAATATCTTTATTTTTTAAAAATTACATTTTCAGTGCTATCATGATCTGTATGTTCTCTATTCTGAAAACCATAAACCTTTGCCATTCCTGAGGCTCTTGGGGTCATCTTGCTGAGCAGTGGAGGGATGGGACTCAGACAGGCTGTGGGATTAGACCTACAGCCTGTGACACAAATTATGTCATGGCCAGAGTCAAACAAGTCAGTATACAATTTTTTGTGCTGTTTCATAAAATGATAAGGGACAGAACAATGGATTACAAAGGGATTAATGGCAATTGAGATAATTGCCGTAAAAAGCAAAGTAAAGCTGAGATGTTTGGTACCTACAAATACCATTTCCTGCAGACATGTATATGTGCCATACATATGGTAACTCTTTTTTCTTTTTTAAAAAGAAGGCTGCAACAGTCTCTGGTATAGGTTTCTTGTACTTCTAATTTCCATCTCTTATGGGGTGCAAAAATACCCATTGCATTTCTCAAGTGTAGTGAGAAATTCTCCAGAGCAGAACCCACAATTTAAAAGCTTTAGTGCTGCTGTCAGTAAGGTTTCAAAAGTGTGATATGTTTTCCCAGGCTCTAACCACATCAGTTTCTTTTCTTCATGTTCAACTGTGAATTACCAATGAGAATGACTTTGCTTCATGTGAAGGCAAAGAAGGTTGTTAACACTGATCTAAGCTCAATGGAAACTGTTTGAAGTACCCTGAGTCATAAATGTCACTTCCATCTGAATTTATTCCTTCAGAGAGGGAATCTGAGAATGCTTTAAACCTTGAGCAACAAGGAGAATGTGACTAGAAAGAACCTCCTTTTATTGCATCTCTGTGGCAGAAGGTAGGGTTTGGGTTATCTCTGTGTGATTGCCTAATGTGTTTTTAAGGATTTGCAGAAATGGGCATATCAGGATCAGGACAGTACTTCACTGTTCTGCCATTTAGA
Organism: Gymnorhina tibicen; assembly: GCA_013399875.1. Classification (NCBI taxonomy): domain Eukaryota; kingdom Metazoa; phylum Chordata; class Aves; order Passeriformes; family Artamidae; genus Gymnorhina; species Gymnorhina tibicen. The sequence continues at coordinate 239,502 of VXAZ01008626.1, read as the reverse complement.
AGTCTGAGATCTAACTTGAATCTTTTGAACTTTTTTAGTCTGTCACTTCTTGTTCTGCCCAGTACTATTGAATAGATTGGATTTGCTCTCTTTCTTTAGAGCAAACGTTTGTGTATTTGGAGATGGTTGTTCATCTTTTTTCTCNATTGAATAGATTGGCTGTGCTCTCTTTCTTTAGAGCAAACGTTTGTGTATTTGGAGATGGTTGCTCATCTTTTTTCTCTTTTTTTTTAAGCTGCACTGCCAGGGTTTTCTTATCAGTGTGGATTTTTAGCCATTCTGGTCACTCTTCTCTTGACATTCATCACTGATGCCATGTGGGGGCAGGCGTGCAGTGGTGGGATGTAGGATTGCCCCAGAAACCTTGCTAGCCCTGACCAGGGCAGGAGCAGTGTGACTGTCTCTGCTGCAGTTCTGGGACTGCCACGCTGCATCTTGATGGCCATGCACTTCTACAGCCCAGCACAGTGTTCCTCTTTGTCCTGTGAGGATGAGGCTGTTGGCTCTTGTTCAGCTTGTGATCCTGTGTAACACCAAGGTCACACCCCAAAGGATGTCTCCTGGTGGAGTTCATCTCCATGCTGCATTTGTGAAGCTTATGATGTACAGCTTAAAATATTTGTAATGCTTTTTCTTCCACAACATCCGTTATATTTATGAATATAAATCTGAACCTGATCCTGTTCTTACATTCATTAGCCTCTACCAGCCTTGCATCAAGTGCAAGGTCTTGATCCATCACACAGAGTGCTGATGAAGACATTGAACAGAAGCTAATCTAGGACAGATTCCCAAGGAAGTCCTCTTGATACAACCTTCTAATTTAGCAGGGAGCCCTACATGGCTGTGTTTTGAGGTACTCTTTTGCAACTGGCTTGGTACAACAGTCACTTCTAGTCTAGTCTAGTTTTATTAGTTCCATGAGAGGATATATCAAGATTTCGTAAATTTTGGCTACAACATTCATTGCAACTCCTTCATCTACAAGTCTAGTGTTCTGCTGTGTAAGGGAATGATGTTCAGTTTACATGTGTCCTGACAAGTCCGTGTTGGCTCTTCTCAGATAACATCTCTTGGCTTGCTTATAAGAAGCCTTTCTTCCCATACGAATTTAGCATTTCATCCAATAAACACAGCATTCAACATATATTGTTGAATGTGTTATTTCCAAAGTGTCTGACTTTCTGGAGTCTGAATAGCAAGAAGAATCTAGTAATCGGTCTCTTAAAGCAAGAGGTCAACAAGTCTGTTTAGATTTTAGATAGGCAACAAGTGACTCAGCAGAGCTAAAATCTTGCCAAGTCGGCTTCTGCTGGATTTAAAGCGCAGAAAAACATTTGACAGTGAGGACAGCATTTTAAGTGTCCTGATGCTTTTAGGCATTTTGTTAGTCTTGTGTGTGTTATTTCCTTTAATTTAAAACTCTTGGAAGGTAACCTGGGGGTCATGCACAAGGAGTTATTGCAGTTCAGGCTTGCCATTCACTTTGAAGTGCTGGAGTTGGAGGCAGTCCATGATCCCATAACGTGCAAGTTGGGAGCTGCACTCAGAAGGAATTGCTGAGTTTTTTGAAAAGTAAGGAACAAGGCAGTTGCATCTTCTCACCTTTTATTCTTCTGATGCTTGTGTAAATACTCAAAACCCATTATTTTTACATGATAGCTTTCCTTTTTTTTAGTTAACTACCACTCATATGCTGCGTTTGCTAAAAAACCAAACTGACATGGAAATTGTTAAGTGAGAGTAGAAATTTTCAAACAGGTAGGGGTGCAAGTAGAAAGGTTGCATTTCTGTTTGGCATTGGAGGTATTGTGAAACTCTAAATGGAAGCTGTGGGACTTGGTGACGTGGACCATCTTTGTTGTATTATATTTAAACAATTGCCTGTCTCGTTTTAGGAGCTAAATTTGTTTGTGGGTGTTTTAGAGTTGCAGGGTTGGGGTTTTTTTTAACCAACTCTAATTTTGTTTGGCTGTGTTTATGAAGAGAAGACTTTAAGCCCTAGAATTTGCTTGCTTAACAGGAAATATTTTCATGGTGTTCAACTTTGGAATAAAACCTCTTGTTTGAGCCCACAGTGGTAGGTGCTGACAGCATCTCATCCCTCTGCTACCACTTTTCATTCTGGGATCCCTCCTCCAAGCAGGCCGGCCCATTTCAGCACTTGTTTCTGGGGCAGCCCTGGCTGTGGTGTGGTCTCTGTGGTGTCCCTGTGTGAGCCTGTGTGTGAGTCATGGGGGGACAGGCAGTTCCAGGGATGTTGGGTTTGGCAGCCTTCCACAGGTACAGGGTGAGTGGGGCTGGATACAATGCTGGTGAATTTCAGATGTGATGAATGTCATTCTTCAGCTTAAAATCCTGTGGCTTGTTGTCTGAAAGGCCCTGCATGTGGAGCCCACAGCCCCAAGAAATGTAGCAAAATCCTGAAAACTCAGAAGCTTCAGATTTTGGAGCATAGGAAACAGCCAGTTCTTAAATAACAGACAACGTGTGCCTCAGTAGATCTCCCACTCTTCTGTATAAAGCTTCTTTTCACATAAAGGTCGAGAAATCTTCACAACCAAGTAGATGCAGGGAGGCTCTTACCTTTCAGCACAATAGCAGGAGAGCACAGCTCTACCAGACCTGACTGCAGATGCTATCAGCAGCATTCATCTGTGCTGTGCAGAAATGGAAAATATTTTAGTGGTGAGTTAACTAGGAGGCATATCCTGATCCAGCTTTGTCACAATAGCAGATCGTTGCAGGCACTTATCAGAGTTGCTCTCGCTGTGGAATTTTAGTTCAGGAGCAACCTTTTTGTCTTTCTTCACAAAGAGGGTTTCTCTTTGTTCTCTGTGAAAAAACAGGAGACTATTTGTCTGCTTTCTTTGGATAATATTATTAAGGAAGATAATGCTTGAGAAGGAAACAGAAACTGAACACTGGTTGAGCGCATTCTGTCTTTTCTGTTGCTTGCAGATACAGCTCCTCCCTTCTCAGGTCTCAGTTTGTTCTGGATTGTCTTTCTCCCTGTTTCTTCTATGTCTTTTACTATGGATTAAACTAAACTAAAAAAAACCCCAAACCCAAACAAACAATTGATTTACTTACTGAGGCAGTGGCTTCATTTGTCTCAACTTATATTTTAACAGCAGGGCTGGGGTAGAGGGAAGGTGTCTGCAGAAGAGGAGGGTGAAGGAAGGAGTGGAGAGGGGATTTACAGCACCAAGGTACCACTCCCTGTTATGCTTCAGCCCACGCTTTAAATTCTTTCAATGGCACAAAATCAAGCTTTTTTTTTTTTTTTTCCCTTTTCCCTAAGGTGAATCATGCTAGGAAAAATTTACTTGTAGTAAAGAAAATTACAGAATTTAAGCCCTAATGTTTCTGGAGCTGCTGTTGGTGAGCTAATAGCCATGGCCTGTTTATAATGCAATTGCATAGTTCTTTAAATTGCTGCAGGCTTCTTCATTAAGAAAAGAAAAGAAAAATAAGTCCCCAAAGCCAAGTCTGTATAACCATGGCTCAGTAATGAAAGTTTCATTTATTTAAACTTTTCTCTCCACATAAATGTGGATGGGTGGCTGGAAGGAGGCCAAGTTCAAATTGAATGTGGCTGGTGCTGTTATTCCCAACGGAGTCTGCAAGTGACCTGAAACTGTTTTGCGTTTTGAAACTGTTCTGAGGGCTCTCTGAGGCTGATACCTCTGCAAGTCAAGGATTCCATCATGTAAATGCCACCATCATTAACACTTCTATTTTTGACCACTTTGGAAGTACTCATTGAGCAAATGTATTACTTTTGGGTGCAGGTGCAAGTCCCTGGGGTGATGTTGGTAATGCTACTGTGAAGGGAAACAAGGAACATCAAGCTAATCTCCCTTGCTCAATATATGTTCATCAGATGAAAGATATCTTCTTTCATGAAGATATGAAAGTTATCTTCTGGGCACTGAAATTTGTACCTCTTTGAGTCTGTAAAGTCATACAACAGCCATAGAAAATGCATGGTTAAATAATAATTAAAAAAACCCCCAAACCCACTGAAACAGCTGATGCAAATTAGTGTCCTTTCCCTTCCTAGTTACTATACTAGTTGCTTTTGACCTTATTGTTAAACAAGCAGTTACTGATAATGTTTTTCTTTTAATGTATTTCAAAGTTGCTTATTTAGTGCTCTGTTCACTTAGGCACTGAAGGTTGCTGTGCACGGTGTTTTTATTCTGTATTCCTTGCTCTTGGCGAGGCCAACAAGAAAAGTGAACCTCACACTGTATGTCCTGGCTTTCGGGATCTTGTGATTCTTTCTTGCTGCTTTTTCTTAAGGGATCTTGAAGCCAGAGCACAGAATGAATTCTTTCGGGCCTTCTTCAGATTGCCCAGGAAGGAGAAGCTGCACGAAGTTGTGGACTGTTCTCTCTGGACGCCGTTTAGTCGCTGTCACACAGCGGGGAGGATGTATACTTCAGACAGTTATATCTGTTTTGCCAGCAAAGAAAATGGCTGCTGCACTGTTATCATCCCACTTAGAGAGGTAGAGTTGGTTGTTTGTTTCATTTTGGGTCCTTATCTGCCTTTTTCTGCCCTAAGCCTCTGCTGCCACTTGACTTACCTGCAAAGTATTGTTTGATGAAAAAGAGTAGGATGCTTGTGTGTATCCTGCCTACAGGATTGTTGTACAGCTTATTCTGGGACTCGTTAGGGCCTGAGCTCCTAAAAATGTGGGTGATTTAACACTATGCTCAAAGAGAATGGGCAGGTAATGCAGCAGAGTCTGCTTGGCCCAGGACTTGGACAGGTCTCCCTTCCCAGCTCCACAAACACATACATCCAGCTTGATGTTGGTGGAGACCAGCTCGGACCCATTCCAGCAATGCAAAAGCATCGTTGCTTGGGATCAACACAAGTGTCGAAGCTCTCCCTCCACAGACAACTTCTAACAAACCTGTGGATACTTCGTGAAGCTGTAGGGCAGAGAGAAAGATGGGATGTTATGGATGCAGTGATGAGCTGACAAATTTCCATGAAATCAAGAGATGAATTTAAATGGAGGGAGAGCACCAGGGAAGGTGGTGGGAGTAGAACAGGAGAAGGAAGCTGTCAGCTAACACCTGTCTGATCTGCTATGAATACAAGGCTGTTATGATCTTTTAATTAAAGCTTTCCTTTCATCCTCAACTAATAATAGAGTAACATCCAAGTCATATCCTAACTGTAGCAACTTACCTTCCACTGTTGCAGAAACATAAAACAATATGAGAGTAGTGTTGTATACTTAATCAAAATTAACTGTTAATTAACTGTTAATTAACAAAAAAACAACTGTTTTTCCCCATCTTCAAAGGTGGGAAAGTAAATTTCCTCCTCCACCCCCAGAATTTGATCAAGTTGATCCTTTTATAAATAATTCTTTTAATCATACACCCCTTTCTTATCTTTTCCCTCAGTCTTCTGTTTAGAAGTAGGATGGAAATTTATTTAGGAAAAAAAAGGCATCAGGGATACTTTTTGGTATCTGCTTTGAGCTTCTAAAGAGACCATGAACTTCAGGCCATAGGACGTGTTTGATCAAGGAAAGCCAGTGTGAATAACCACATTTAAAGCATGCATTGCAATGCTGTCTTTGTACTTTTTGGTACATGTAGAATATTTGAAGATGTTTCTGTGGATGTGGTGCCTAATATATTTTCTCTAATGTCTCTGGAAAAGGTAATCAGTATAGAGAAGATGGAGGACACAAGCCTTCTCCCTAATCCCATCATTGTTAGCATACGGAGTAAGACAGCCTTTCAGTTCATTGAGCTGAAGGACCGGGATACTTTGGTGGAGAACCTGCTCCAGAGGCTAAAAGAGGTGAACTCCAGCAACCCACTGCACTGCAACAACTTGCAAAATAACAATCAGGTACTGAACTTTTACTGTATTATTAATTCAATGTGTTTATCCATTATTCCACTGTCCTGCCTTCTTTGGGGAACTGATCTTGAGCCAGTGCTTATCTGATACCACCTTTAATGACCTGCCTGGTGGGATAGAGGACACTCACAGCATAGTTGTGAGTGACATGCTGGGGACAGAAGGGACTATGGTGGGCAGCTGGGTTGCCCTTCACAGAGACATCAACAGTGTGGAGGAATGGGCTGATAGAGACCTCACAAAGTTCAACAAAAGCAAATGTGAAACCTGACAAAATAAGCCCATGTGACAGGAGAGGCTGGGGACTGGCTGATTGGAGAACAGCCATGTGGAAAAGGTGGAGGAGTCATGAACAAGTCGAGCTTGTAAGTCAGCAGTGTGCTCTTACAATGCAGAGGGACAACCCCCTATCAGGTTGTACTAGCAGGATTGTAAACAGCAGATCATGGGATGTTACTATTCCCTTTTATTCAGCACTTATGAGGCTGATCAGGAGTACTGTGTCCAGTTCTGACTCTGCTCCATTACACATGAAAAGCATTGATAATTTGGAGTAAGTCTAGTGGAGGGCTACAAGATGGTCAGGGGCTGGAGCACATGGTTTATAAGGAGAGGTGGAGGGAGCAGGGCTTCCTCAGCCAGTCTTCTGCTAGATGGTGGGGAGTTGGAAGATGGAGGCAGACTCTTCTTTGATCTGCCAGTTGAAAGAAAAGCAGCCACAGCCTCAAGATTTAGCAAGGAAAAATCTGAATAGATAAAAAGAGAGATTTCCCCTCATGGTTAGGCAGAACTTGACCAGACTGCCTGGAGAGGCTGTGCACTCTGCTTTCTTGGAGCTACTCAACTTGACTGGGCACAGACCTCAGCAACCAGAGCTGAGGGCTCCTGCTTTGAGCAGGGGATTGAAAAAGATAGTTCTCTCCAACCTAAATTGTTCTGTGATTTTGTCTTTCAAATCCTAACAGTAGAAGATTGTTTGGTAGCTTGTCATCAAGGACACTTAGAATTGGCTAACAACTTCTGGTTTAAAGTAACAACCCTTTTCCTGACATGAAAATGAGTGACAATTTGTATAAAGTCCTGAGTAAGACCTTTCTTCCTGAAAGGTGTTAAAGATTTTGATGCAAAAGCCAAAGGGTAACCCAGCTCTGTGTCTTGAGGACAGTTGAGGATGTAGTTCTTAGCCTTTTCAGTCATTACCACTTTGATTCTGCATTGCAGAACAGCCTTGCCTTCGGATCCATGTGCACGCTGGGGGATGATGAGCCTGCAAGTCTGGGAACAGAGGCTGCACAAGGGAAGGAGAGAAGTGAATGTGAAAAGGAGAACAGATACTTGCTCAATGCAGAAGCACTAAGGTCAGACTTTCATCAGTCAGGAATGTCAGGCCCTGATTTTGGAAAGGTATGTAACATTTGGGGGAAGCTGTAGGAGTTTTAGATTTTGTTTTGTTAAAGCTGGGGTTACATTCAGTCAGATAGGCATTTTTAGTAAAACGCATTCTGTATTGGTTGGAGAAGTTAGATACGGAATAACAGCTTTTCTATTTGCTTGGATTTTTTTCTTCTCCCTCCCCCCATTTTGTTCTGGTGAATATTTATCATTTTTCTCCCTGTGCGGTGTATTAGATATGCAAAGTGGGGAAAGTTGTAATCCCTGGAGCAGGCTTCCCATTTCCATTGGTAATGGAAATACCTTGTGGAATTTCTAATATGTGAAATGCTTTTGTTTACCAGTTGTCATGTGCACATGATCTGTGTTTTTAAAATATATCTTCTTGTTCCCAGTCTAGGGAGCAAATCAAAGAGAGCCTGTGGGATGACCATTTTGTAGAGTATGGCAGAACTGTGTGCATGTTTCGCACAGAGAAAATCAGAAAACTTGTTGCTATGGGAATTCCTGAATCCTTAAGAGGCAAACTCTGGCTGCTTTTCTCAGGTGGGCATGGTTAGAAATGTTGGCTGTAGGCATCATCTGATTCTGGACATGGCAAAACATTCAGGCAAGGAATCTCCCAAGCACAATTAAATGTCCTTTACATGGAACCTGTGATACTACTTAAGGAAGAGAGATGATCTGAACTGAACTAATGCATTCAAGGAAGTACCCAGGTAGATCTGTAAAAATTTTATCTCAGGATGATATCATACGATGTGCAGAAGAATCAAAATAACATCTTTGTAATCTATGTAATGTAAAATTAGCATCATGTTTTCATAAAACAATGTTCATCTTCAAGCAGCAATTAGATTGTAGCGTAAATATTGAGTTAGCCCTAGACAAATCAGATTATTGCAAAATAATGACAATCTCAAAGTTGGCAGACCTGCTCCTGCTTCGTGTTGAATGTTGGCAGGGCTTACAGAAACTGGAGATGGAAAAAACAACTCATTTCATCTACAGATATGGCAGAACCAGAATGTGCCTACAATATGATCTCAAGTTTAATCCTTAATCCAATATATGGCGTATTCAGACATTTGTAAACGTGGAGCTTTTCTTCCTTAAAGGATGTGAACAGTGCTGAGTACATTTCTCCCAGTAATATGTGTGGGTGGTGAGACACTTGGAAGGGGTTGCCCAGAGAAGCTGTGGATGCCCCATCCCTGGAAGTGTTCAAGGCCAGGCTGGATGAGGCTTTGAGCAACCTGCTCTTGTGAAAAGTGTCCCTGCCCACAGCAGGGGGGTTGGAAAGAGGTGATTTTTAAAGTCCCTTCCAATCCAAACCAACACTTTCCACTGGAGACGTCTTTTGTTCAGTCAAGGTGTTTTGAATGATGTTGTGTCATGTAAGCTTTGTTAAATACTTAGTTTTCAAGACATGTATTCTGCTAGGACTTTCTCTTTTAGGTCTGGATATTCACAGACCTTGGGGAAAACCATTTGGCTTATACCCTTTTGAGCAGTAATTCCTACAACATGAAGTTTAGCATCGTCCATATCTGCTTCCATCTTCTTTCTCCTTTCCTGCTGCCTTCAGATGCCGAGACGGATCTCGCCTCACATCCTGGGTACTACGTACATTTGGTGGAGGCATCCATGGGCAAGTGCTGTATGGCAACAGAGGAGATTGAGCGTGACCTGCACCGCTCGCTGCCTGAGCACCCGGCCTTCCAGAGCGAGACGGGGATTGCTGCCCTGAGGAGGGTGCTCACGGCGTATGCGCACAGGAACCCCAGAATAGGATACTGCCAGGTGAGAAATTCCCAGTGGGATAATGCTCCCTGCTTCTTCCTCTTCTTCCCACTCTTTGTTGTTCTCTTGAGAGTGCTTTTAATGGTGCTTTTGATAAATAATGTCCTTTTAGTTAGGAAAAGTACATAATTTTAGATATTAAATGTCATTTTTCCTTGGAAAACAAGTACACAGGCTCACCAAAAGGCTCTGTCGTAACAACAATATTCCTTCAGCATTTTGCAAACTGCATTTATAGTTACAGGAGGGGAAAAAATGTTTGTGATGCTTCTGTTTGTTCAAAAGTGCATTTCTTGGACAATACTTGGAAGCAGTGCAGGGAAAACTGGCCTGCACAGGTGAGATTTATGTAGTGCACTGGAGCAGAGGCTTAATGAACCTTTCTGCCACTTTCTTCCAAAACTGACGATAAATGATGAAAGTACTTTGTCTAGCTGGCCAGCTCCCTGAATTCTGATTAACAGCAGAGTGGTCCTGATACTGGAATAGGGGGCAGTGAAAGCAGCCCCAAAACATCTTGCAGTATCAGATACTGCTTTGTATCTTGGCAAATCCAGTATTGTGCTTTTGTCCATTGTTTCCTATTGCTCTTATGAAAAGCATTAGACATAAGCTGGGAAAACTTGTTATGCCTTTGGGTTGCAATTATGTATTTGCTGTATATTCTCTTTTTTTCTTGCTTGTTTTTTCTTAGTTCTTTACATCATGTTAGGCTACTTTTCTTTCTATAAAAATAGCCACAGCTGAGCTTTTGTCAGTAGGATTTGCTGTCACTAACAAATCCCATTTTCTTCTTTGCCCTTGTAAGTCTATGAATATTTTGACCTCTGTCTTGCTGCTGTATGCCAAAGAGGAAGAAGCCTTTTGGCTACTGGTTGCTGTGTGTGAGCGAATGCTGCCGGATTACTTCAACCACCGAGTGATAGGTGAGCTCGTGTCCGTCTTCTTGCAGACTGGGAAGGGGCAACCATATGGCACAGGGGTGGGTAAAATGCTCAGCGTCAGCTGGGGTCCAGACCCGCAGATGAGGCGCTCCATCTGCTTGTGTGGTGTGCAGGGACAGCAGCAGTGGCTGCTCAGATTCCAGCCAGGGTTGGTTTTAGTCTGAAGGGTTTGAACTGCAAGATCTATAAATATATGCTCAACTTTACAGTTGGTTTTTTCTTTCCTGCTGGTCAGAAGGTGGTGACACTTTTGCCTGTTACATAAATAGACGAGCATGGCTAGGGCTGTTCAGTGTTAGAGACTTGGGCTGTTTAAGATGAACCTAGGAAAGATCTGCTAGGGTAGCTATTTGTGATCTGACCTGTCTGAATTGCATGGGTGCTGGAGCAATGCAGGCTTGCATCTACACTAGTCCTTTGTAATGAGGGCTGATACAAGTCCCCCTGCAGAATGTGCCACGCACTGTGTGTGCTGTGTCTCCTATATAGTCTCCTATTGTTTTTAAGATTGTTGTTCAAACTGCCTAATGCACAGAAAGAGAGGGGCTGAGCAGTATTTGTTCTTTTCAGTCACTTCCTTCCCTTACAGAAATGTTTGATAGCTTTTCCCTGTTTAATTCTAACCTTAGACCATAGCTACAGCATCTGCTGTTACACTATTGCTGTGGCAAAGGGAGGGACTGGTCACTTGTGAGGAAGTGAGGATAGGAGAAAATCCCTGGTAGTTATGCTTCTGGGAGCTAGAAATGGTCTGGGCACTCTTGTGCTGCCTTTAGAGTGGAAGGAGACATCTGAGAAGATTTCCAGTCTTTTACTTGAAGGATGGGGTTGGTATACTTCCCTCCTGACACTGTGTCACTGCACAGTTTCTGTCCTGTCACTCAGCTGGCAAGAAGGTAAGTTAAAGCTGAGTTATTCCAAAGTTTAGCTGGATGCTTAGCATGTTTTGTGGTGCTTTGAATGCCATTGGTATTTTCAGCTAGTGGACTGGGCAAAGTAACTGTCCCACTTGTCAGAATTTTTCGCCAAACATGAGTTTAAACTGCTATTTTGATAACTGACTTCCATGTTTGTATGTCTCCTTCCCTGATTAAAGGAGAAACAGCTTTATCTGTACTCAAGCATTTCTAGATATCATCAGCATGCTTTGGGTTACTCATAACTTTGATGCTTGCTGGGTTATCGCCCTTAGCTTTCTCCACCCAACTTAATGAATTGTCTCACCTGGCCAGCCATATCCCTGCCTTAAGATGTACTTAATTTGGGCTTTGCATCTTGCCTGTCACTTGCCATGGCTACAACCTACATTGTTTAAATACTGAGCTTTTTGGTTGTCCTGTCTCTCTGTTTTCTGGCCCTCTGTACCCCAAGGAAAGAGTACTGTGTCTCTCTACTGGCATGGCTCACCACAGTGTGAAGAGCTAGGAACTTCAGCTTGGAAGTTGCCCCGCTCTCCCTGGCTGAGCAGCACTGGTGCAGCTTTGCACCATGGTTGCTTCAGTGAGCAGTTCTGGAGCTCTGCTTTTTTCCTAGAATGTAATGTGCCCAAATAGGTGCTATTGATCTTATCCACCCTGCCCATCCTCTGGTTCCTGTTGCTTGAGTTAGTGTTCTTGGCTCCGCATTTCAGTCGACCTTCTTTTTTGATTTGCAACCAGCTCTTGTCTAAACTTTGTATTGTTTCTTCCTGCGTAATACTTCCAAGACCCAGCTTTTCCTCTTTGTCTGCCCTGCCAACAGTGTTGTCCAAATTTTGATTTCTCAGTAACTTTGGTGATCTCTGACCTTGCTACCCGTCACTGTGCTTTTCCTCTTCAGTGTCAGCCAGTAGTCTCTACAGTCCAAACAGCTACTGAATTAATGACCTGGGTTATAACAGGTCTTCTTAGCTCCATTTTGTCTCAGACCTTTTCTTTATGACTTTCAAAATCTTCTATTTATTTATGTGTGTGTTTATTTAGTTAGTTAGAATTTTTGCTTTCAAAACTTAGTCAATTCAGTCCTACTCAACTTTTTTACTTTTATCACATGAACATCTTTCTCCAGAGCCTTGTCAGCTATGACCCCTATGTCCTTTCACAAGCTTTTTCGTTATTTCACTGCTTGCAAATGGGAAAAGCCTGCAGGCAGGGCTCCTCCTTCAGGAATTCCCTCTGTCCTCCTCTCTGCAATGTGTAAAGGAAATTATAGGCAGATAGGTGCAAGATAGAAACAAGTTGTATATGGGTCAAGAGCGGTGGCAAGGGTCCTGGCATATCCTATTCTCAATTACCATGACTTTTCCATCCCCTGCATAAACCAGCAGGGCATCTTACCCCACTTCACCTGTTAGACTGTCATCATCTTGACACAGTTATTCTTGAAACACTGAAAACCTTATTTCATTTCTCTTATTGGCCTTTTCAGACCTGAAGATGTCATTTATCTTGCATCTAAGGTCATAATTTTTCAAATGGATGCCATGGTATTTTCCTACCTCATCATGGTCTCATGCTGTAATACAGATTCATTTGCTCAGATTTCATGTTTTCTGGGAGCCTAATGAAAAAATAGACAGAAAAGTCCATTTTAATACATCTGCTTGACTTTCATCTACAGTGCCAACACTTATAATAAGAAGATCTGTGAAAGATCTGGGCAGTGTTTCATGTTCCTTTTAAACCTCTGGTTTTGCCAGTGCTGTCTCTGAGTCTGGAATGATCTATTTATATATGTCTTGCCTATCTGTCTCTGGCTTCCTTCAAATACCTCTAAATCCAGCTCTGTTCTTGGGTCTGTGTTAACTATGGCTATTAAATTGTTTGCATTAAGCTTATTAAAAAAAGCCAAACAAAAATTGCTTTCTATTGAGTAACTCCAGTCTGTTTTTCTCCTGTGTTTTCTTCAATACTATGGAAGGCTTTTTCTTCAAAGCATCATGCCTGATGTGTTTCTCAAAAGCTTTTTGCATGTCCACGGGCTTTTATTTTTGATTTGTGGTGCTGTAATGTTTGTTCAGTCACCAGTAGAAGCTCTTTATGGCCTGATGTGAAAGGTTCTAAGACAGAGAAATGTCATAGCTATTTTTTTCCCTGTGATTTGGATGCAAAGCCAAAAAATGCTGGCTCTCTGCCACAAATTGTCCAGGTTATATTCTGCTTTTGAACAACAGAAGTTTTGAGTGCTAGGGATATATATGTCTCAGCAATTAAAATTGTCTCTTAATATTAGCAGAATATGGACTATAAGAAAGAAATAAAATAACTTGAAAAGAAAGACAAAATAGTTGAAAAGCTAACTGCATTTTGTATTCAGGAATATTTTTAACTTGCAGTGTCTTTGGTGAAAGCCCTGATGTGGCAGATTTGGTTTGTAGACACAGTCCACTTCATTGAGAAGAAACTATATTGATTCTTCAATTGCTGATAAAGCAGAACTGAGCTAGTAGCTAAACCAGAGCCCAGATCTGCTCTTTTTGGAAAGACTGGTTGGGACAGTTAGGAAATCTTATCTGGGCATTGTGGAAATCTTTTGTTCTTTATGTGTAGGTATGTATACTTGTAAGTATATGTTTGTGTCTGTGCATGTACTTTTGTGTAAATATTATTCTTCCTGCTTGGTGTGTGTAGCCATATTTGGATTTCCATCCTATATTTTCTCACTTAGAGCAAAACCTTTGCTGCCCACTTGCTTGAGTACATACATTGGAGAGGAATGTGTACTGTCTTATTTTTCCTGCATACATCCCAAGTGGAGCAGTAAAACGCTTTAAGATTGCTTTTTCTAGCACTTAATTATTATGTGCTCTTGTAGCCAAAACCAACAGCTGCTGCTATTGGTGCTATTTCATTGCATCCTAAAGGCACTTAGGAGAATTAACACAGTTTTTGCAGAAAGTTGTACAGTAAGGATTACGGACACAAGGGTTGGGCTGAGATCACAGCAGGAGGATAATGGCACTTCTCATTGTAGATGTGCGTGTATCTTGCATCTTATTTAAGATTTTAAGAAAGTCTTGCAGTTAATAGTTGACAGCAGTGATTAGCTTCAAAAAATATTTTTTTCCTGTGTCAGTCCTGGCTAATACTGTTCCTTTATGACTTGTAGGTGCTCAGGTAGACCAGTCAGTGTTTGAAGAGCTTATAAAAGAGCAACTTCCCGAGCTGGCTGAACATATGAAGGATCTGACAGCCCTAGCTTCCATCTCTCTATCCTGGTTCCTTACCCTTTTCCTCAGCATCATGCCCCTGGAAAGTGCTGTGAATGTTGTGGACTGCTTCTTCTATGATGGCATCAAAGCCATTTTCCAGCTGGGCTTGGCCATACTGGAAGCCAACGCTGTGGATCTGTGTAACAGCAAGGATGACGGGCAGGCCCTCATGATCCTGAGCAGGTATGGCCACACAGGAGTGCTCCTTCCATCATGGGCTGTTCTGCCCTAAAACAAAGGCATTGCTCAATAGGCACCAGGGACCCTGTGTGTCACCCTGCTGCTGCTGCTGTCGCAGTGTCTGCCTCAAACAATGGCTTTGTACATCGGACGAGATGTCCTGTGAAATTTCCTGGCAGTGCCGAGACATGCATCGCCTGCGTCAGTGTGCAATATTTACTGCTGCTCTTCGTGCCTTCCCTAGACTGATGGGCTTCCTGCTCCAGACTTCAAGGAGACAGAAGTTTACTTCCTTGGGCAGCTTTAGTAATTTGGCTGGCTTGCTGTTCCTCAGATGAGTAATTACAAAGGCATTTTTGAAAAGTCTATCTTGCCCAAAACCAAATTTATTTCTAAGTCTGAGCCACATTTGCTTATTTGAATTGGGAAGACCACAGTGCAATGTGATCTGTGTTCTTATATATTTCCTCCCTTCAGGTTTTTAGAGCATGTCAAAAACGAGGAAAGCCCTCTGCCACCTATTGGTAATCACCACGCATTCTTCAGTGACGACCAGGAATCCTCTCCAGTGACTGAAATAGCAAACCTGATTCATGACTCCTATGAGGTAAAATAATTCTTTGTATCTACTAGTCAGTTAAGTTAGAATTTTAAAGAAGAAGGTTAAATTCAGCTTGGCTGCTTTGAAAGTTAATACACATGTTTATAGATTCCTTGACTGAAGTGTTCTCATGCACAAGACTAGGTGTAGTATGAATACCTAGATTAATTAGAGACTGGATCTACTTTTTATTCAAGGTCTCACTGCACTTTAAAAGCTGTATTTCCAATTAATGAGAAATACAAGTATCCTAAAATACAGCAGAAATAATAAACTTCTGTTCCTCTCTTAAAGAAATTTGGAGACCACTCTGTGGAACAGATAGAGCACATGCGCTACAAACACCGAATCCGTGTCCTGCAGAGCCACGAAGACACAACCAAGCAAAATGTGGTGAGCAGGGTATTATTTTGACTGAGGTAGCTCAGCACTGCCTCTCTGGGGGCACATGGGTTTACTTTTTAAAAAGATGCCACCAGGTCTTGAAAAATCATTGCTGATTCTGCAAAAAGCTCTTTCCTAGGATGCTGATGGTTTTTCTTTTGTGGCCATGTGCATTATAGTTTGGGGTGGCTTTAAATTTATGAACAAGTGCAGGACCATCCAGCCTGGCACCTTGTCTGTGACTGAGGCCAGTCCTCGGCAGATGCCTGGGGAAGAGCGTGAGGAGAAACAGCACCATACGATGCTTCCCTGGCCTCTGTGACCTGTAGCTTAGGGACTTCCTGTCTTTGTTTCTAATAGCCCTTGAGGGATTTCTCTTTTCATGGATCTGTCCAACTGGTGAACCTAAAGAAGGGGG
The DNA here is from genome assembly GCA_013399875.1 of Gymnorhina tibicen. Taxonomy (NCBI): domain Eukaryota; kingdom Metazoa; phylum Chordata; class Aves; order Passeriformes; family Artamidae; genus Gymnorhina; species Gymnorhina tibicen. The sequence continues at coordinate 223,693 of VXAZ01008626.1, read as the reverse complement.
AAACATTGCACAGATATTTTAATGGTGGTTTTCAGCTGTACCACCTAAGTACAGCTCGTGAGTCTGCCTGTGTCAGTGATGTCACTAACATGATTTTCTTTCTTTTTAAGCTCCGAGTTGTCATCCCAGATGTTTCAATTCTTCCTGAAGATTTAGAGGAATTGTATGACTTGTTCAAGGTTGGTCTGCCTGAAAAGCAGGGGATGCACCTCTTTGAGGCTTCTTTGGGCGTAACTTCCAGCTGTTACTTTGCAGTGCAGCACTGACCTCCCGTCCTCTGCCTGGGCTGTGCTCCCTGGGTGGGATCTTGCCATTTTGTCCTTTCTGTGGTTGTGCGGTTGTTAAAGAGGAATAATAATGTACTGATTCTTCAGAGAACTGTTCCAGAGTTTCTTTCTAACTTTCTGCTTGGAAATGGTCCCTGACAAGTTAGGTTCTGTTAACTTTCACGTGCAGAATAAATTAAATGCTATGTAGCTCTGCTCACTGGGAGCTTGACAGTGCATTTAAATCCTGTTCTCTTAATGCTCGTTAAAGGCAGACTCTCTTTTCCATGGGGAAAAAAACCCCCAAACCCCACAAACTTGTGTCCTTGCCATTTGTTCCCAATTTTCTAATTGTTTTGTTTTGTTTTGTTTTTTAAACTAAAGGCAGTTTCAGTTCCTTTCTGTCAAGCTGGTGTTTGACAAAATTTACAATAAAGTTGGAGACAGGGACATCTAGGCTGATACAACTACACTTGATTTAGAGGTCCAAGCTGTTAATTATTTCCCATAATGGACCATTTCTTCTGTGTATTGTCCATAACCATAAATACTGAGAATATGACTGTGGTATGTTAGTGTTACACAGCTTTGTCACCAAGAGCAGCTGTATCCTGCCTCCATTAGTGGTTGAAAGATGATGCTGCTGGGGCTTGTTCTTCAGTGCTTCCCTCCTGCTCCTCACTGCTGGTTTTGACATTTGACTAGCTCACACTCCCCTAATTTCATTTTTTGGTAGTGGTTCCTTTTTTGTTTTTTCCCTTGCTCCCCTTGCTTTGGGGACAAGGGAGCAGCTTGCTTTGTTAGGACTCTTTGTTTTCCTGTCCCGAACAGAAGACTAATAGGTACAGTATCCAAATGGAGAGGTCTGAGAGAGAATAAATGAGCAGGTCAAGCCTATGCTCACTCTGTACTTTTTGTGATCCTCTGTACCTTTGGCTGGTAAAGGACATCCTGGGTCAGATGTGGTTAAACAGTTTCAGTAGCCCACAGTGAATTTTTTTCAGGAATCACCCGGTCTCCCTTCATATTTACTAATTATCCATTGGAAATTGTGAGAGTGGCTGGCTGCTCTGATGAAAGATTTGCTTTTTCACACAGGCATGGTCTCGGTATCACTATGACACCTTGCACACAGTGAATTTCGAGCATGTTACAGCATAGTTTGATGTGAATGCCTTTTTCTGCTGGTCGTGCTCTGCTGCTGCGCCCCGCAACAACCGCTGTCCTGTCTCCGATTTCTCCTAGAGGGAACATTTAATCAGGTGCTACTGGGAAAGCACGAGCGCGGTGTCGGAGCGCCACGACCCCAGCAGGCCGTACGCCGAGCAGTACCGCATCGACGCCCAGCAGTTCGCCAGCCTCTACCGGCTGCTCTCGCCCTGGACCTGCGGGGAGCACACCGACCTCCTCGCCCACAGGACCTTCCGCCTCCTGGATGAGAACATGGACCAGCTCATCGAGTTCAAGGGGCTCGCCAGCTGCTTGGGTATCGGCTCACTGCGGGCTGGGTGGGGGGCAGAGCAGGGAGTGGCACGTGGGGGAGACAGGAGTGTTAAAATGCCAGGTAACTGGCAGGGAGGACGGTTTCTGGGGCTTGTAATTACCCATATCAGTGACCTTTACTGATGTTTTTGTGTTCCAGTCACCTGAAATTTGATTTAAAAGCCCAAGGACATGACTGAATAACGTGTTACAATATTTGATTTCTCAGACAATAGTAGTTTTGTTGAAAATATCGTATGAATTAAAAATGACACTTGGGTCTGCACAGAATGTTAGGAAATCCTCTCTAACCAGTTTTTGCTCTGAGTATACCTCTGAAATCTCAGAGTACCTCTTTGAAACTGCTTCTTGAAGACTTAACCTTACACAGCTGCCTGCTGCCTGCCTTACATGTTGACAGTAAGCAGAACAAAAAAAATCTGGCCTGCAGTGACAGGGCTGTGCCAGGGTTGGTCTTGAGGCCACCAGCTGTCCTAATAGGTGAGACTGCTTGTCCAAAATCTGGCTGAAGAGAAAGTGCCATATCTCAACTGTCGCCTGACCTCAAGTGGAAAAAACTGAATCAACATTCAAAGCTTCAGTAAAAATACGTGATTTTGTATTCTTGCCACTCAGGATTTTTAGAATTTTTTATGTGAACACTAAGGGAACCCTGTATTCTCTTTTTATTTAGTGTTCTTAGAGGGATACAACTTTTAAATTGGAAGTTCTCCACAGTATTTGAGTGCCATTTGAAAGTTTAGAATATAATTTTTACTGGTCATTGAAAGTGTGAATTGTATTACACGTGCAATAGTTATCTCCTTTGGGCTTACTCTATAGAAGAGCAGTAAGGGCTGAAGGGGAGAGGTACCAAGAATATGATGTCCCCAACATTTTCTGTCTCTCCCCTCTCACATTTCTGTAAATCTGTGGCAGCAAACAGCCTTTACTAGATTCCCTGCCATCCTCCTTGATATTTTTAAATTATGCTGAAGCTCCATAGGGTTAGGTGCTCACAAAGCAAGACAAGAACAAAGACCAAAACAGATGGCTGTCACCTGCTGTTTCTCGTTGACAGGCACAACCTAAAGTAATACACTGGCCATATGTTTATTGTCCATGTAAACAATTATCCTTTGTGCACAGAGAGATGCTTCATTTATTTCAAACTGTGGAAGTAAATGCTCTGATTCACTTTCTTCTTGTTCTTTATTTTCCTTGCAGATGTTATGTATAATGGAGAAATGAATGAAAAGATAAAGTTACTATACAAGCTGCATATCCCACCAGGTAAGAAATCTGAAAGGGAATGAATACCTCAGGTTCCCCAAAAAATCTCTTGCTTTTGGGAAAAAGCTGCTTAATGAAGAACCCCATCTTGCTTCCTTCCAACTGCGAGTATACAGGATGTGCATTTGTAGTTAACACTCACTGCATTTTATATAATACTCCATTAATTACAAATGGAACCTTTTTGGATGAAACTTATAGACTTGTACAATGTCAAAACTATGGTTACTTCCAGACAAAATATGAAGTAACATTTTTGAATGGCTTGTACTCCATGTCCAGTAGAGATCTCCTTGTATATCTTGATCCAGTTTTGATTAAGTGACAAAATTCTGTGGTAGTTCCTCTGTGCAAAGTTTTTAATTAATGTGCAGTTCTTGGCAAGCTTCCAACTGCAGCACCAGTCTTACAGTAACATAATTTTACAGTATGATTTAATAAACTACCTAAAAGTGTTTACAAAATAACTTTGCACAATTACTTCGCTTTCTTTAAATATGAAAATAAATAACCATCATGCAGAATTCAAAGGATTAAATTTGTTACCTTTTTTTGGATAGCTCTCACAGAAAATGAACGAGACAGCCAGTCACCATTAAAGAATCCTTTGCTGTCAACATCAAGGCCACTGGTCATTGGAAAATCAAACGGTATGTCCAGACTGGTTCTCTAATGTGAGTGCATATGAGATAACCAACTTTCCACTTTTGATCCCTACTGTATTATCTCTGCTCTCTGGGGTTTATTTTGAAATGTAAATTTACTCCAGTGACTTGAAAATGAATTCTCCTTTTTATGTCTGCTCCAAAAAAGGCGATGCAGTAGATTACCAAAAGCAGTTGAAGCAGATGCTGAAGGATCTAGCCAAAGAAAAGGATACTAAAACTGAAAAGGAGTTGCCAAAAATGAGCCAGGTATGTACCTTAGCAGCTGTATTGTTTTAAAAAAGTGTACTTGAAATTATTGAATACAACAGTTTGGCTCTCTGTCATGAAGTATGACTTCAGGCTGAACTTAGATTCAGTCCTTCGGGCACTGAGGATTGGGATCTCCTGATCCAGGGAGCAGGTGTCTAAAAACTTTCACTTTTTAAAAACTACCTTCCTAGCAGCTCCCTCTGGTCAGACTGGCTGGTGAATAGAACTTCAGATTCATCCTCACCTGCAGCAGAACATGCAAACCAACAGGCTTATGCAGGCTGGAAAAAGCCCTCCTCCTCCCAAGCTCAACAATTCCCAGGAATGCACATTGTTGTTCCATCTTCCCCTACCTCCTCTGCCCCAAACCAGTAGCTTCTTAGTCCACCACACCTGGAACTTGCCCTGTCTTAACCAAACACTTGACTAGAACTGCAGGAGAACAGCTGAAGGCTGTCACAGTCTTACCATCTGTTTTCTAAGGCCAGTAGCTTTCTGTGTTGTTGGCATAAGGAAATCTACTGGAGGGAAAAGAGCCCCTTATTAATAAAACAAATGTACAGACATACAAATAAATATGGGACTGCCCTCAGAATCCCTTCTGTGCTCCTGTTGCTAAATAAAGTTTTAAATGGGTGGCATGTACCTACCCTGTCAGTTCTGCAGGGGCTCATGATCTCATAAAGGCATCATTTCACTTAGGGCTCACAACTTTCACTCAACAGGATATATAGAAACATCCTCTCTAGCCTGATAATCATCTGTGATGGGTGAGCAAGGGAGAGACAGAAAGGGGCTGGGCAGGGAAGATCTCCAAATTTTTTTACATCAGATGGGGAAAGAGGGGAGAGAAACAGCAGAAGGGAAGTTTGCCTGCAGGCCTGTGGATGGCTACTTTGGTTGTAACTTGCTCTGTGTGGCAGCCACCAGTAAGGGATTATCCCTTGCATTGTATCTCACTTGCCCTTAGATCATCTGGCAGGTCCTGATTTCCTTCATCAGGGCATCAAAATACTTCATGGCCCTCTTCCCTTTTTGATTTCAGCACAAGGTTTCCTAGCACCAGTAGGGGTTGAAATCCCTTCACGAACGTTTTTAAAAGCAGGCACAAGTTATAAAAGAGCATATAAATGTACACAGCATTCCACCTGCCTTTGCACTACCGTGCCCTGCCTGACTCCTGCAGTGATCCTTAGCATGGCTGTGCAGGACTTTGATGCTGGTTTTTCATCCTTTACAGAGGGAGTTCATTCAGTTCTGCAAAACGTTGTATAGCATGTTTCATGAAGATCCAGAGGAGAACGATTTGTATCAAGCCATTGCCACTGTGACCACACTGTTACTTCAGATTGGAGAAGTAGGACAAAGGAGCATCAGCCTGGGGAGTGGATCAGACGAGTTCACTGAGGACTTACAGCCCGAGGCCTCTGCTTCAGACCAGGATGCTGTTTTTACTGACACTGTGAAGACCCCTCACAAAGACTCTCAACCTTCATCTGTGACTGAAGGGGACTGGACTGTCTCTTTTGAACATATTTTAGCCTCTCTCTTGACTGAGCAATCATTAGTTAATTTCTTTGAAAAACCCTTAGAACTGAAACCAAAGCTTGAAAATGCAAAGCTAAATCAATACAGTCTCAGAACAAATGGAATGAGCTGCCAGTCACGAAGTGAACATGCAAAACCAAGCACACAGTAGCAGCAAATATCTCAAAAATGAAATGCACTGAAATTATGCCAAAGGACATACTGTAAAAGGCTTTCAGTTAGCAGTGGACTTCTGGTAAACAATTTGTTGGTCTGTGGTTTTCAGTTTAAGAGCTTTAAAAGCTAAAAGGGTGTGTAGGTTTGTTTTGTGCCACTGACTTATGTTCTTGTTTTGAATGTAAAAGGAAACATCTGTCTACTGTGTGAAGACACTGAAGCCCTCTTCCGCACTGGGAGAGCAGAGGCTGGGTCCAGTTGTCTTCTTTTTAAGCAGGGGAAAACACTTCTCATCTGCTGTCCACAGTTTGTTTCAGTTGCCTTTTTTTGCACTAATACTGAAAACTGTTTCAATGCTGGTAATTGAAACTATTTTAATGTATTTGATTGTATTCCAATTTTTATGTCTTGCTGAAAGGTTAAGTGTACATGGACTGTGCTTCTTATATTGGTCTGTGAAAACATGCACTTTTCAATAAACCCTTTTTGTACAAGACTGGCATTGACAGTATTCACTGATTTGGGGAAGCTAAGCACCTTTAGTCCCTACTGCTTTAAGCAAATACCCTGAGGTAGCATGATCACAATTATTTCACTAATCAGAACCCTGTTTCCATGTAGCACACAGAGCTGCTCTGGGAGAAGCCCACTGAGTCTGCCTAAAAGGCCAGCGTGGCACATCATTCACTTGAGATTACATACATGAAATATTGATCTATCGGTTTTGGATGAGTTTTTCTTGTTTTGTTTTTAAAAAAACTTAGCCTTAACTTAAAATACCTGTGTAAAGGCTCATTACATACCAGAACAAAATACCCAGAACAAAACAAACACACTGGGACTCTGCCACCCACAAAGAACATTTGAATCTCCTCCTTATTCCATTCACATGTAACCTAAGTCTAGTGTGTATCTTTAATAAAGAAAATTACACCATTATGTTCAAGTTCAAAGAAAGCAAGATACTTTAAAAGGCTGGTACCTGTTCAACTCAATGCTTCACAGTTGAGAGCTTGAAGAGACTGGACAATATAAACAACAACTTAAGAATGTATTTTCTTTTTGTCTTTTTATTGTAATGAAAATCTCTTTAATTTTCATCCACATTGACTGTCTGTAGACCTGCAAAACAAGACATTTTATCACCACCTGTTATATATATGGAAGTCTTCTCAAGGAAGTACACCTTTCAAGGCTAGTTTGCTATCTACTTCTAGAACAGCAAACTATATAGGCAAGTATTTCTCCAAATGTTTAAACAAAAACTTAGTTGTATTTATGGAATTGATTTTTCTCAGATGACAAGCAGAAAAGGCTCAACCTGCCTGAGCTTTTGCCATCAGAGGATAAGCTTTACATGGGAAAACAAACCTTAAAACTACCCTAACAACTATGGCCAGTGTTTTTCACTCTCAAAATTTATATGATCATTTCACTAAATTCTGTACTGTTTTTAATGTGGATTAGGCAAACCAGCAGCCCTGTTCTCTACAGCAGAGCAAGGTTAAGCCAGTGGTTTGACTCTTGCAGAGTGCTTTTCATCTAAATTTTGCACTGCAGGAGCAGCTGTCCTGCTTTACTTCTTGTTCAAACATGGCATGGGAGATGGACGGAACCTTCCTTACCTTTGAATGTTGTGACTGGTACGTAGGTGACCAGAGTGTACAGCTTGTTGGGTGAATCCTCATCCTCATTGCGCTTTCTGGACAAACGCACGCGGATACGGTAAGGAACATTCCTACAATGAAGATGGCGGATTAATTTTCAGTGAAGTCTGTACTGAAACCCATAAATTCATAGGGAAGTTCTTTCTCGGCAGCAAGAGCAAAATCTTGTACCTTAAGAGATTGTACTGTTTGCCTTAGAGGAGCTGGTTTTTTTGTTTGGTTTTATTAAAGTTAGCAGGTAAGATTTAACTGAGTCTTGAATAAGATGAATTCATAATGCAGTAGGAGCATAAAGTCAGAAGTGCATTATCAGTCCACTACTGAGAAAATACACCATTAAGATGATCAGCAAGTGAACATGATCAGCAAGCAGCTGTTACTAACAAGCATTTCTTATTACAATATAAAATAGTGAGGAAAAGCCCCAACAATCTACCCTGAAAGCCCAAGGCCTCTGTCAAATGAGTATTGCCTAATCTTTATGCCAGAAATCATGGAAATTCTAGTGAGCATCAGGCCTGAACCAAGGTCTTACTTATGGGCACAAAACTCATCATCATTTCTTCCTCACAAAGCCCATGGAATCACAACTGAATTGTTTAGATGATTTTGTTTCTAATAGGCAAATCACAGCTTAGTGTCCTCACCCAATAATGCCCAAAATATGCAGTTAAGGGAAGGCACAAAATTTTTTCTCCACACTGTTTTTCACATAACCTGCCACCTCAGAGGAACTCAAGATTTAGGAAACTCCTGCTCAGAGGACTTCGCTCCACAGAAATGTGAAGCAACTTCCTCCTCCCTGCTGTACCTTTTTAAGAGCATACTTATTAAATCAGGTGGACATAGCAATTTAAGACACAGGAACTTGTTTTGCTTTACTCCCTTCTTGTCAAAGTCAAAAGCTTTTTTCACTACTTCATGTAGATCACTATCTTACCAGCCAACACAGTGATTTTAGCCTCTGCTGATCCTTCCAGAGGAAGGTAGTTTACTTTGCATACATGATGTATTCTAACTAGTAAAAACTGCAAACTCACACTGGGAAGACAGATGTGGCGACTGCTTGCTCCACAGACTTCACTTGTACCAGTTAATATGAGGAAGTCTTGGTTAGCAGCCTCACTACGAAGCTCTGGAGTTATGCTGTCTCCTGGTTCCACTGCTACTTCTTCACTCCTTATGTACGGGGCAGTTTAACAGGGATGACAGAGAATCCCTGCCTGTAAGACCCAGTAACTCAGCCTCATCCTCCCACTCTGCTTTTGAAGGAAAGGTGGGCCACACAATGCCAGGCAAAGCATTCTATGTATGTCACAGACTAGACTTAGGGACCTAACTCCCAGAAGACATGGTTTAAATCCACGTGTATCCAGTACATCTCTCAAAGCATCAATCCAGATCAGTTAACATTTTATTAAGAGTTTAAGAGGTCCCACTCCTCACAGGAGTTCTTTTGGACCATCTTTACACATATCAAGTCAGCCACCTTTGTAGCAGTGATTTAACAGAAGTTGTAGTTTTTGGTCCCCAAACTACTTATTTGTTTGTACTTTCAAGAAAAGATTGATGGCTCTGTTCAAAACACACCTCCTTTTGTGCAGCATTTATCAGTTCAGCGTGCTTCAAAATCTAATCCTGTTCAGACACACTACACAAATCCCAGACACAGCCTGGGATTGTAGGTATCACTGAAAGGTCAGGTTTATAAAAACTGTCTGCTGCAACAGGGATCAAGGTACTACAGTATTACAATACCCCAATCCTTTCTCTTCCCCGCCCTCGACCCCCAAACCTGCATTCCTTCTTTCCTTTGCTTTATTCGCATTAGAAGTAGAAGGAAGTTCTTTCAATCCCAGGGTTTACCAAAGCTTTGTTACAAATACACCAGGAGAGCTGACCAGAACACAGAGGTGACAGAAAGATTAGGTTGATGTGTGTGCTGCAAGAAGGAAGCATTTGCAAAGAAAATGCAAATGCGGCAAGAAGTATACAATTTTTTCCTAATCCTTCATGCCCTTTTTCACCCAGTAAGGAAAACTGCAAAAAACCCACCTTATTCCTTTAGCCCAGACTGCTTTGTTCAATCTGGTATCAATGCGAACATCAGGAGTACCCATCTCCTTCATCGCAAATTTACGGATTTCCTTGAGAGCGCGTGGTGCTCGCTTCTTGAAGCCCCTGGGACAAACACAAGAGCCACTTCTTTAACTTCAGGACACTGTCAGCACTAGACACTCGTTTCATGTGTTCTCTAAACATACAACCCAAAGCATCGTGTTTAACAGCAGACGAAGAGCTGCACCAGCATGACTGGACCTTTACCCTGGCAGGCAGCTGGTAACTTTAATAGAAACCACTTATATTTAGGTAGAATAATTTCAGTAAAATTTTGCAACCACAAGATCTCCTGGATCTTAAGACTTCGTTTTAATTGTCAACATGTTTGAATATCTCAGTAACACTGAAGAGATCAGAGGTTTCACAGACACTCTGAATAAAAGCCCAATGAGAAAAGCAGTGCAACAATAACATGAACATGTATCAGTGTTGAAATAAACAGCAGAAGAACAAAACTGATGTTATTCTGATATCAGCTTTTGCTGAACAGCACTCAATGGTTACTTTCTTTCATGCTATCAGGACTGCACCAATACCACCATCAGAATTGGGTTTTTTTCCCAGTCTCATGCCCATTATGGCCACATCCCACAGGACTGGGCATTCACAACAGAAGTAAGAGCTGCACCATGAGTGTTTTGCCATACATAATTATACCCACACTGTGACATGGGGCTGTGCCAGTAGTGCCCGAGGTCCCACAGGGGGTTATATTCAGTTATATTATGTGCACACTGCTGTTGATACTTTGTGCTAGAAATGTGCTAAATAAAAAGCATTTCAGCTCTAGCATATCATGCCCCAAAAGAAAAGTGGACATCATGATCATCAGCATTAAAACAGACTGAATTGCCAATCAATAGGCAAGGCCAGAACATCTTATTGCCAATTGCCATTGAAGAGTACCACTACCTCCCATTCTCAGCCACATTTTTGCAATGCTCCACTGCCTCCTTTCTCTCCTATTCCATGTTAACTTTAGCCACTGCACCAATTGTTTGGATTTGGATGGTGTCTTTCATGTGACTGCACACATACTCAGAATGCAAGGGCAATGCAGTTTCCTCTGAAGCACTTCTCCACTACACAGTTTCATGCGGTTCAGCACTTGGTCGATTAAAAAGCTACTCTTACCTACACACAACAAATATCCTTTAACCCAAATCATATCCCAGTTTACACCTCACACAATTTCGTTATGAACATGAAGCCGTATTTAATTTCAGAAACTTTCTCAGTGAGAAGAAGTTAAAGCATTTGCTTCGGAAAGAATGACAACCTGTGCACAGAAGTAAATCGATCTAACGTCAGTTTAAGTCCCGGAACACTCACAAGCACAGAAACAGGCTTGTTCCTGATAGCCACAAGCCAAGTCTGGGGTTGCACACGTACAGAGCTGCTGCCTCGGGACACAACCGAGGCACAAGGGACCACGAACGCCATGCTACATGTAAGGACAGTCCTTCTCCGCCCTTTTAAGCCTACCGAACCCACTTCCAAATGCCACTTCACAGAAGGCCAATTTCGCTGATAAAAAGAACTTACACGCCATGGATCCGCTTGTGAATGTTGATGGTGTATTCCCGAGTTACTACCTCGTTGATGGCAGAGCGCCCCTTTTTCTTCTCGCCGCCTTTCTTTGCAGGAGCCATCTGAGCGACGCTGCAAGGCACCGTGCACACATCAAACGCAGACCTCGGGCCGTCCCCGTCCCCTTCCCTCCCGCCGTCCCCAGCCCCTCACAAACCGCACAACTCCCACATTCAGAAACCTAAACCTAAGCTTAATTAACCCCCGGGGTCGCACCAGTCGCGGGCTTCACGCAGCAACTTTCCAGCATCACAGATGCTTTATTTCCATCTCCCTGAAGGGAGCAGGAAGCACAACCGAGACTCTTCGACCACCTCGCATTAACACCGGCCTCCTGGCCAGCCCCAAGCCCCCTCCTTCTGCAAGGCGACCCCGGAGGGCAGCTCAGCCCGTCCCGGAATGAACACGACGGTGCCAAAGCGGCTCCTTCCAGGGGCAACAGCACGGGCCGTATCCCCGTCGCATGAGTCCCGCAGGCCTGCCCGGGCCTGGGGAGGGCAGGACACGGGCCCCATTCCCGCCGAACGCGGACGCGCCGGGAGATCCCACGCGGTGCCCCTCTTGCCGGGCCGCCCCCCTTGCCGGGCCGGGCCGCGTTCCCGCCGCGCCGCGGGGTCTGCGGGGCGGATGGAGGCGGATTCTGCGGGACGAACCCCAGCCCACACTCACCCTGCCCGGGCTCAGGCCGGAAAGGAGCGCGCGGGGCACGCTGGGAAACAGGAGCCCTTCCGGGACGAGACTGGGAAGCGACTGCGCCGGCGGCGGGCGGGGCTGGCTTGGGGGCGGTGTCTGGGTGTACCCGGACCGGGGATGTTCACTGGGGCGGTGTCTGAGTGTGCCGGGACCGGGGATGTTCACTGGGGCGGTGTCTGAGTGTGCCGGGACTGGGGATGTTTACTGGGGCGGTGTCAGTGTGTGCCCGTACCCTGGGTGTTCACTGGGGCGGTGTCAGTGTGTGCCCGGACCGGGGGTGTTCACTGGAGCGTGTCAGTGTGTGCCCGGACCGGGGGTGTTCAGTGCCCGCCCGTCCGCTCCCTCTGTAGGGTCTCTTTTCCTTGGAGTGGTGTGTGGGGAGCTCGGCTTGGCGCAGTGGTGCTTCCAGCAAGCATTTTGTCTCCTGCAGATCTGGAGCTCTTGTTCCCGAGACAGAATCGAGGCATCCCGGCGTGGGGCAGTAGCCTGATGTAATCACCCCGCCTACCAGGAAAACCGGCCCGAGCTGAAGGATTGTGTTGGAACAAGCTGGGTCTTGGCTATAATGAACTAGAACAGCCCAGCTCTGTGAGGACCGGCGTTGCTTTGTGTGTGCAACAGAGAACAAGGGCAATAATCCCAAACCGGAATGTGTGTATGGGGAAGAGCATGAAAAACTAGGTATTGACGTAAATCTGCTCTTGTGAGCGCTCTATATCCTTCCAAAAAATGTAATAAACCAGCTTAGAAGAAGGCAACCCCACCCTATTTACAGCATCTCCCTGTTAACAGCTTACAGTGCCACTGGTTTTAGAAAGTTAAGTGTTTGCTCCAAGGCTGAGTTTGGTTTGGACATACCACTGGCAATTGGGAGAGATGTGGGTTTATAATCTCTAAGAGTAGAACAAATTCTTAAAGGAATTTTTCCTTCCTGTGTCTTCCATCATATTAGTTGAGATCTGTCAACTGCTGCTTCCACAGGTATTTCCTCTGAGGTACTCATATTCCTTCATTACCTCTTCCTGCATGAATTTAGGGGTTACAGATTTGTCCCCTCCTTTCCCAGGAGTGGCTGGGGTTTATGAAGTTAGCCTCTATCTTAGCCAAGTGGCCTTTGCTCAGGTTTGTCTATAGTTAATGGAAAGAGAGAGGTTCCTTCAGACATTAAGTGAAACCTTCACGTTTAGCTTTCTAATCTTCATCTGGTGGGGTCACTCTTGCTTCACTGAACACAAGAATTTAAAGGGATGAGCAAACTAATTCACCCTGGTACCTAAAGGTAGCAGTAAAAACACTTTCTTAGAGACCAGACAGTTGATTCCCTCATCCTCTCTCAATGAGGGATTGTATGGACTGAAATATACATGTACCCATCCGTGCTACCAGCCAGCCTTGAAGCTGAAGCAGCAGAATAATTTTGTCAATGGATTTTCTTTAGGAGACTTTTAGCTTTTTCAGAACTCAGAGCAAATAAGCTTTTTTTTATTTCCATGAGAGCTTACTTTCACAGATTCCAGCTCCTAGCCCGGTTATCTCCATTGTTCCCCTATGGCATAGAAACCAGAACATGTGGGCCCTGCTGATGTGATCCTTGGTACTCAAGGGAGGGAAGGCCATGTGTGCACTTTGCTGAAGCTAATGCTGGCTCCAGTGGCTGCAAGCTGCCCCGAGGGCCATCCCCTTTCAGTCTTACTGAGGGGAATGAAGATATTCCTGTGCTCAGTTACCCACCTCAATCTGTGTTGGAGGTTCTCCCTCTCTGCAGGGGGAAAGCAAACCTGAACTTTGGCTGCTCCATCCTGTAGTCAGTTTGAATTTAATGTGAAAAGGAGCCTGCACAAGGATGCTGAAGTGGAAACCAGACTGTCTATAGGGTGACTATTCCGGAGGAGATGTGTCCCAAAACTCAGGACAGAGGCGTCTTAAAGCACTGAAGTTGGACACGGGTCAAAGCCCTGGTGTGTGCTGAGTCAAACTGTTCTTTAAACCATCTGCTTTGTGCTAATATAAAACTCTTTGGTTGGAAGTACAAAGCTGCCTGAGGTCTTTAAAGGTGCTTAAGACAGGCTGTCTTTGCTTGCAGCTAATATAACTTCCTGAGCCTTCATTCTCAGTGTCTATGCCATGACAAAAATTCCAAGGGATAATACTTGGGTTTTGCTAACTGGGTGCCAAACACCATTCAAGTCTGTGGCTAAGATTAAAAGTCTAAAGTGAATCACATAGTTCAAGAGTCACAGGAAAATGTGTACAAGTCCTGCAATAAAGCCTTTTGGCTATTTTATTTTATTCTACAAATAAAGACAACTGTCCATCATTAAATGGAAAAAATAATAGAGTTGTATATAGCATGAAACAGTAGTTCCCTTCACAAAAACATTTCTAATTCATTAGTTTATTACAAAATACCCACTCACAAAAAAGCACAAGCACAATTTTTATACTTGTGAAATGAGTTGATATTTCATATACAAAATAATTTCCACATAATTCCATATAATTTTATTTTATATAGAAATAGGTCATTATTACAACAGCTGTACAATACACTACTTTTTATTTAATAATTACATAAAATCTTTCTTAGAAACATATCAACGGAAAACATACAAAAAAAGCGAAAAGTGCATTTTCTTTTTTTTTCCTCCAAAGGAAAATTGAATCCTAAATGTTATAATGAAAGAGATATGTAATAGTCTGCAGCATCCCGAGTCAGTGGGCCAAAACACAGTGCATATTTCTCAGAGACTTGGAGTGGGTGAGTTTAGGTTGAAGAAGGATTCATGTTGTACTATTGGAGAGTTGCATGATTGTGCTTACAATTTGAGTTCTCTGTTGCAATCACAATTCACGTAGGAAACAGTCCAGTGTGGGTTGTGGGTTTGCTTTTTTGGTTGGTTGGTTTTTAGTAATGAAGAACAGTTAGGGTAAGCTGCATAATACTTTTCTGATTCTAAATCAAGGGTTATGAGCTGTAGACCATCTTCACCAATGGCTGGGCTTTCTCCTCCATTGGATGTGCTAATTTGGCCACAAGAATAAAGAAACAAACTTCTCTTTACAGAAAGTGCCTAGGTTTCATCCTCTGTGCAGTTGTGCAAAATAATAACAATAATCATAATAAAAATAATCTCTTGTTCTCTCCTCGATAGACCTTTGATGCAGTGCTTTTCATACACAAAAGAAGAACTGAAACAGTGAAGGCCAAGTACCTCATGAGTCTGTCGACAGTCTTTTGGAATTGCCAGGTGGCTTCCAGAGTGACACGCCGGAATTGAACGCCTCTTCCCATGCACCCAGTGGTGATGGAGGCTGCACAGGATAGTGCTTCTTTTTATTTTGCTCTGCCAGTACATCCTGTGCTCACAACACAGCGCAAATGGAAGCCAGCGTGCCGTGAATGCACTGTCTGTGGCAGTCTGCACTCTGGGCGTACTTCTGTCATAGAGCTTGGAAAGAAATGCTTGTGCAAAAGCCAGAACAGTAAGTACAAAGTCATTCTCTTCTGCCCCATGTGCCCATTGGTTAAAGCTAATCGTGCATTGATTGTGCTGGTGGGACTCTATCGCAGTGGCTGTGGTAAATTTGATGATTCTGATAAACTATTCCTTCTTCTTGATGTTAGTTGTTGTTGTTGCTGTTGCTGCTGCTGCTGCTGTGTCTGATGATACCCCATACTTCCTTGCTGTGGTGAGTAAGATGGCAGGAGCAAAGAATCGGGTTGTTCATTGTGCAAAGAACTTGGTGTTTGCACCTACAGATAAAATAGAATTTATCGTGGTGTTTAATTCTTTCACGTGTTAATGCTCTTTGTCCTCAGTGTACAGGACACTTAAAAATACTACTGGTTTGCTGGCTTTTATTTCTGGAGCTGTTTGGCATGAGGTTAGCTTAACTAATGCTAGAAGGAACGGACATAAGTTGCAACAAAGAACATTCAAATTAGGCATTGAGAAGGTTTTCTCATAGGAATGCACTGCCTGGGATTTGCAGGTTATCCTGAAAAGCCTGTTTAGGAACCGGGTGGGTGAACATGTCAGAAATGACACGGATGGATGGCAGAAATGAAATAGGATCCTAATGTGCCTCATGCTGTCCCTTCCAGCCCTTCCTTTTCCTGAGCTTACAGTAGGGTGTGACCTTGCAGTGTTGAAGTTGATGTGAATTTTGCAGATCCTTTACTGGAAACAGTATCTGCCATACTTTTTTTCATTAATTCTCGGCTACGATAAGGATTTCATTTCAATAACAAGAGTTTAATCATTTGAGGTTGGTTATACTCTTTCAGTGATGCCAGTGGATATGTGACCAGGTTTTATAGCCTCAGTTCAGCTCCTGTTGAACTAATGCAGAGACACGTCATTTCCCCCCTTTATTTTAGTATGTGTTGAATTAGGTCAAAAAATAAGTATTTTTACATTTTCAAATCACCTGGTTCTTCCAGGCAACGTGCTCCACTTTATCTTCTTTGCCTTGTGGAGTTGAGAAAATATGTTAGTTTCCTGAAGGGATCCAGATATCTGATCCAGATCTATTTTATGTTGATGCTGGTAATTAAAAATCATCTTTTGACTTGTAAACTAAGCAAATTTTATACTGAATAAAGAGTACAGAACAAATCCTAAGGCACTGATTTTCTCCAGCTAGAAATAAACTTTAAATATATCCAAGATAATCTGATTATGCTTTCAAATGTACAGAATTAGTAATTTCCTTTTAAATATTCTGACTGTTCCCACTGCCCCTTGCTGTACTGGTACAGGGCACTGTAGCAGTGTGTCACACATCAGAATCTCTTAAATGGACATTTCTGCCAGGATCAGGCTCCAGCAGAAACCTGGGGCCCCATTTACACAGCCCACTCACTTTAGTACTCTGTGTGTACACTTTATACATCATCCTCCTTGTCCTACCTGCAGGTAGCGTTGTTGCTGATGCTGTTGGTGCTGGAGTTGCATAGGTGGCAAAGAGGATGGCTGGGAAGGAGGGGTAGTGGTGAACCCTTGGTTTAACACTGCTTGTCCCATCAGCACGATTGGAGAGCTGCTGCTGGAAGTCTGCACTTCCAAACTTTGAAACATTTGTTGGGTTTGAGAATACCTATGGAAGAAAGAAGCAAAACAATCAAGAACAAAGTGTTGGAAACAAAGGTCTTCTCTTAGAATAGGGATGGCAATCCCTAGTCTTCCTAATTTGTAGATGGTTTGGGTTGGAAAGGACTTTAAGGACCATCTAGTGCCAACCTCCCTCCCATGGGCAGGGACACCTTCCACTAGACCAGGTTGCTCAGAGCCCCATCCAACCTAACTTTGAACACCTTCAGGGATGGGGCATCCACCACTTCTCTGGACAACCTGTTTCAGTGCCTCACCACCCTCACAGTAAATAATTTCTTCCCAAGATCTAATCTAAACCTGCCCTCTTTTAGTTTAAATTCACTACCTTTTGTCCTATCCCTATATGTCCTTGTAAAAAGTCCCTCCCCTTCTCTCTTGTACCCCCTTTTAGATACTGGAAGGCTGCTATTAGGTCTCCCTGGGCCTTCTCTTCTGCAGCTGAAACCCCCCAGATAATTCCCAATAAATGATTTGTGTGCATGGAACCTGCTAATATGAACAACAGCACTACTGGCAGCACTGCTTTCCCTTACTCTGTGCATGAGCTGGACTTGGAGGGAAGAATACATCTCACCTCAAAATCCAGATCACATTTTAGACTCATTAAAGATTCTGGCTTATGCATGTCTTGTCTTCAGCCACAGCATTCACATCCCAGGCTCATTAAACCAAATGGCCTTTGATTCTGTTTTAATATGCTGAGCCCTGAACTGCAGCAAGAGAGAAGCAAATGCACCTCCTGTCCTGCTGCCTGTACTCCCCTGTGACTGCCTGGGGGGTGGTGATCTCTTTCAGAAACATGGCTAGAGTTGATTACTTCTTAAGCTGCTCATACACATATTGCCAAGTACAGTGAGCCCCAGTCTAGGAACAGAAGAAGCCTCTAGAAACCCTCTGGAATGAGGGATGGGACAGAAACAAAATACTCATCTCCTCTTGCCATTCTGCTTTTGCATAGCAGAACTTAAATATGTGTTGTTTTGTGGAAGGCTGTGGGCAAAACCACAACGGAACTATTGCCAACCCAGCCTAATTCTGTTTATCCTGTAAAGGGTGATGAGATCATAGTGTGGCTTGTGTTCATTCAACAGCTGTTCAACATTAGGGTTTAGTCAGAAATGCTACAGTCTGGGTACTTGTACGAGGATGTGAGCTCCTATAAAAGGGTCCCATGAATCAGGAAGTCTACATGAACTGGGAGATGCATCTTTGCAAATAAGGCCTCTTTTATTCAGAGGCTTAAAAGCAGAGTTACAATATTTACATTTGACAAATTAACTCAAGATAATCTTAAACACCAATAGTGTTGTTTAAAAAAAGAAGTACTGATTACCTACATTCCTGAGATAACATTAGAAGAATACTGTTTTGTAACAAGAATTATTTTTACAGAAATGATGTGCAAACAGTTGCTTATTATTTTAGCAGTTAAGTACAGTGACAAAAAACAGCTTAAAAAAAAGGTATCTTTTGATCAGTGTGGTCTGCTTCCTTCATCTAAGTTTTGAGGAGACAGAACTGAGGTGAGGCTTTCTTGGCACCAGTCATTTAACTGGGCCAGTGCTGACTTTCTCTCTCACATTTACCTTGGTGGATCAGAAGTTCTAGTGCTGAAGCAGGCAGCATGTGAGGGACAAAAATACCCCCAGCCATGGCTTGTTAAAACGCCACTGGCACATTGTGTTTCTCCCTGTCATCCTTCCTGATGTGACCAGGCAGGGTAAGGCTGACCCTGACGCTGGAAGGCAGGCTCAGCACAGTAACACATTCCCAGTATTTATAACTACTTCGTCATCTTACAAAAGAAGGCTACTTCCCCTCAGAAGCAACTTTGATGTTTTATCTTCGACAGGGCACGTACTTAGCCTGGGATCCCGCCATGCTGAGGTCTGAAGGGTGTCTTGCATTACAGGACCCAGGCATCATGGGCTGAATAGGCTGGCTAAGCAACAATCTGGCACATGAGGAAAAAAAAAAAAGTGACACTGCTGGAAGAGAAGGACCATACAAAGCCCACACTGTGCAAAGAGAAACAGGGCATTTTCGCAGGCACGGCACCAGGCTGAGTGTGAGGAATCTGACCCAGCTGCTGGCTGTGGCAGGCGCATCCTGGGCACTGTGAGGCAGAGGCTGTGGCAGCGCCTGCCCTCTGGGGTGATCTGGGTGCCC
Source organism: Gymnorhina tibicen (assembly GCA_013399875.1). Classification (NCBI taxonomy): domain Eukaryota; kingdom Metazoa; phylum Chordata; class Aves; order Passeriformes; family Artamidae; genus Gymnorhina; species Gymnorhina tibicen. The sequence continues at coordinate 204,674 of VXAZ01008626.1, read as the reverse complement.
GACAAACACCTTAATAAATCACAGTTTTTATCATTATTATCTGCTAAGTATATGGACGCTTGAATAATATTTTACAACTTTAGTTAAATTCACCTTGTGCTCTTCAAAGCCAGCAGCAAGATTTCAGTTTTCCTACTGCTACGGGGTCAGACAGCTTCGCTCTGGGGGTCTTAATCCACCCATGTGACTCCAGTCACAGGAGCTGGTGTGCACTGCGATCGCCGTTTCCGCCGAGCAAAGCTGGCAGCGCTGCCTTTCCCAAGCGAGCACCCCCGCGCCCCCCGTACCTGAGCTGCTGGTCGTGGCTGCAGCCGGCGGGCGCGGGGGTGCCGCCGCGGGACAGGCCACCAGGGGGCGCCGCGGGGCCGCCGCCTGGCGCCAGCTCCGCGGTCCGCGCCGCCTTCGGGCCCTGCAAGAGGAGAGGGGAGAGCCGAGAGACAGCCTGACTCCGGCACCAGTGCATGGCGGTGCCGCCATCCGGCTGCTGTCACCATACGCGAAACGAGTGTCATGCCCGCGGCTGCCCCAGGCCCACTCGTGCCGTCCGGCAAATCCGCGGGACCGGGGCGCTAGGAAAGCACTGCCCAAACGACCCCCTATGAAGGCAGGAGCAGAGTTAGGCGTGAGGAGCTACCGCCAAGTCCCATGATGGGAAAAGCTCAAAGAAGAAAATGTGGTGGGGTTTTTTTGTTTTGGTTTGTTTTTTTTTTTCTATTTCACAGAATCACAGAACAGGAGCGGTTGGAAGAAACCACTGTGGGACATCTGGTCCAACCTCCCTCCTCAAGGAGGGTCAACCCAGAGCACAATACACAGGATCATGTCCAGACGGTTCTTGAATATCTCCAGTGAGGGGGGACTCCACACGCTCTCTGGGCAACCTGTTCCAGTGCATGGTCACTCGCACAGTGACAAAGAAGTTCTTCCTCATATTCCGGTGGAACTTGCTGTGCATCAGTTTCTGCCCCTTGCCCCTTGTCTTGTATTTATTATGTAGATATACTCTCTACTTTAATAGAGTGATTATAACACAGGTATGTAAGAGGTGAAAAGCTACAGCTGGGGGCTCTGAGGACAATCATGTTGCTATGATTGCCACACAATCAGGAAGCAGAAACAGGAGCTCAGTTTTCTGTGGAGGGAGGTACAACAGGTGGGTGGAAGAGCAAACCCTGGAAATGCTGAGAAACCAGCAGTATGAACAAAAAATCCGGTGCCAAACCTAATAGCTTTCACAAATCTCAGTTACTGCTCAGGCTGAACTTTATTTTGCTGTGCAGGAACCTGTAATGTTCACAACCTGAGGGTCTCACACGAATCTCAGTGTATTCTGTGTGCCACCACAGCAGACAGGCTTTGTTGCGTTGGTGGTGCCCGACTGGACTTGGGGAGCAAGTATTCTGAGAGATCTCACTGTTTCAAATTTCCAGTGTGGTCAGTCACATTTCTTTCAGGACCACCTGAAGAACAGTAAGTCACCCACACCTTTTGCATGCCCCCCTGCTCCATTTTGAAGCTGAAACAGCTGCACAAGTAACCCTCCTCGCTGAGGTCTTAAAAAAAAAGCTTTAAGGTAGGGAAACCCTTTTTATAGGCTGCCCTTGTTCAGAAGAATAAGAGAGAAGGCAAAGGCACAGCTACAGGACTGACATGATTTTACTTGCTTGATAACAGCTCAGTGTCTCCTTTCCATCTAAATGCTTCTCTATTCAAAGAAGTGTTTACCTGGCTCGATATCACGCTTGCTTCTCTCAGTGACTGCTGGTTTGTTGTTTGTGAAGATGTGATTTGCCCTTGAAGTTGAGGACTGGGGACAAGCTGCTGCTGAGAAATGGCCCCTGACCTCTGCTGTAGCTGTTGTGGGTCCAGCTGCTGAGTATTGCTAAAGCTCAGGGACACTGTCGGCTGCTGTAAGAACATCTGGAAAAGAAGAGGGGAAGGTTTATTTACATAGCCCAGCTGTCTTGAATAATAAAGGTGACAGAAGTAAATCCAAAGATATATTCTAAAATAAAGTTATCACATTTCTGGATTCATAACACATTTACTGTCAGTTGGCAATCACCTGTCATTCCTAGATTTAACAGATCTGCTGTCTCTAGTTTCTTGTCCTGCAAGGGCACCCGCTACTTGTGAAACGTGTCTTCTCTCCACTACTTGTTTCACACTACTTGTGAAACGTGTCCTCTCTCCATGGGGAAGGCACAGCCCTTATAAGAGCAGTTCCCAGTACATTCAATGTGTTCTGGGGCATCCTGACCAAAGAGAAGAGTGTAACTCCATGTCTTTTCAGTCCTTTTGTTTCTCCTTTCAACAAAATCCACCTGCCTTTCAGACAGAGCTGTCTTTGAATTTGTATCTGGAAATTCAACACTTTACACCCAGCTGAGTTGTCGAATGTTTTTAATGAGGCCACAGTCAGGCCAGAGCTCTCCAAGCTGAATGGCCGTGTCCTTATCATTGAGAGGATGTGTAAACAGACAGTCGCTGTCATTTATCTGATTTCCCATCAGGTAACTGTCACCTGGTGTTCTTCCTAACTGTGCCATGCATTTGACTTGTGCAAAAGAGCTACCAGCTCCTCTCTTAGTGTTTCTGTAAATGATGTCCTCTCTATTCTTGCATTTCAAGATGAGGCTTTCTTCTTTAGAAGTTATAGGACTTGGGAATTTTTGCTTTTCTAGGGGCTATTTCTTTTATTACAGCTGTAAAGACAAAAAAGTAATCTTTTAAAACTATGCATTATTAATGCTACAAGCTCTCTTTGCAGTATTTCAAACCTAGCCTCCTGCCACCAAGGGCTGTATGGAGATATACATCCCACACAGCTGACGTAATTTTTGGATCTGATTCTGATTCCACACCACTGCTACATGTGTGGAACTCCATTAATTTAAGTGGAGCTACTTAAGTTTTAAATGAAATCAGAATCACAATTATTCTCTTCATTATTCATCGATCAGTCTCATGCCTGGTAGTACAGCTAAGGTACGCCCAGTAATTAGTACACCTTTCTGCAGCTTATTGATATATTAACAATTCCCTAAACTATCATGTCCCCTCTAATTTTTCCTGGAAAAAGCCTATACCTTTCTCCAAAGGCCCAGCATAATGTATTGCTTTTCTTTGCAAAAGTATGGCTTGATCCATCATGTTTGTACTTATTTATCTAGCTTTAAAAACACAGTTTATTTAAATATGATAAATTTTTAATTAATTTCTATGTGCCAAGATTTTACTCAGGAAAATAGGTACAGACAAAGCTTCCATTAATCAGCTGGGAGAGGGGGGCAATTAAGGAAAAGCACCAGCTTGTTTCAGGTGCTGTAGGCTAACCATATCTCAGAGATGTCTGATAGGAATAAATAGGTCAAGTGACAGAGTTGGGGCTGCTGCTTGCAGCAGGTCTGAAACTAGCTCCGAGTGTTTTCTTTTAAAAACACTGCTCACTGAGTTTGGAGCCATTACATATCAGAAAGACAGATGGTCTCACAACTTCTGCCAAGTAAATAGGTCTTATTATGAATAAATCAGACAAAAATAATGAAAATTCATTTTCTTGTTTATTTTCTGTACATAGAAGCTAAGCTTTGGACATGTTTAGTACATGAACTCACTTGATTAGCCCTAGCAATGAAATAGGTCGCCAGTGATACAAAATTTGATATAAAATTCAGAACAGGCACATCACGTGGTGCATGTCAAAAATGTGACAGGGAGTGTGAGCCCACTGGTACTGGACAGATCACTGCAAATTAAGACTTTTAGGAGGATTAGCTTAGTGTCCTCCTTGTACGTGGCGCACGGCACTGGAGAAACACTCAGTTCACCCAATGCAAAGTCAACATCTATCAAGGCAAATGTCAGGCAGGGTGTGAACTTGCAGCAAACTACGTATTTAGCAGGGACCTCCCTGTATGCTTACCTCACTTCCAGATGAAGGCCAAGGAGCTTATCCTCGAAAGAAAGCAGAGTAACCTACTTTGCAATTACCAGAGTGTGCCACTGGGTAGGAACGTGCACTGTTAATGGTTGGCAGCTAACACACTATAAATTTAGAACTTAGTTTATCCCAGTAGGCCAATTTCATTTGTTCATATGTTCATACCCTGAGAGGGCTCCAAGTATTTCATACCTGGGGACCCTCTGTTGCCATTATAGTGGCCAAAGCAGCATTGTTACCTTCTGGACATAAATGACCTGGAAAAAAAAAGCTCAGAGCGGGAAGCAGTGGTGCCTGGGTGCCTGCAGAACTGAAGACTCAAGATGCCTTATCAAAACAAGAGTTAACCTGACAGAGGATTGAAGCATGGAATTTCCATCTGCTAGTTAAACCTGAAAGCTTAATTTGTACAAAACTTAATGGTGGTTTTTCATAATGTGCCTCTTTTATGATAGTCCTGTCTGAATTCCCCTGAAACACTGAAATACAGAAGCTTTAAATAACAAGAGAAACCTTTCATAAGAAATAAAATCTTTCCCTAAGTAGATAAATTAGCAGCCTCCTAACTGTATTGCTGCTAATGACATGTCTTGTTGGTGATTTTGTGGACTGTAAGGTCAGTGAAGCATCTTACAAACATTTTTTAATTGGCCAGATTGTTAACATACACAGCAAAGCAGCAAGGGAGAGGAGGGACTCTCTGACACTGCTGCCCCCTCATTCCAAGATAGATGGGCCCTACAACTAATGGCTGAATCACACTGACAAGACATCCTGAGGAAAACATCTCTTTGACTCTTCTTGTCCTTTGGATAATCAGGGGATTATAGCTTTTGGGCTCATCATTACAGGCATCAAGACTCTTTCTTTATGTAAGATGTGTAAAGATGAGAAGCACAGCATTGGGAAGCTGAGATTCACTGACTTCGAAAAGAGCCTGCTTTGCAAATGATGGGTGGCTGTGGATGGTCTTGATTGTAGTTCTTGCAAGCTGGTCAGGCTCAGCCTTTCTGCCTTCCTCTGCATCTGTGAATCATTAGCTAGACTGTTCAAACTGGAACAGACACAGCATCCTTCAGACTTCTGAGGTTACTCTTTCTGCTCTTGTCCTTCATTGTTGGGAAAAGCAGTAACAGGGATTTAATGGGGTTTTGAACACTTTTATTCAGGGCCTGCAACCCTCCCGATAGTTTCATCTTTCTCTGCACAAGGCTCTTGCAAACAGTTTCTAATGCAAACTACTGTGCTCAACATCTGTCCGGCTGGGAAAGCATTTCTTGGTGGACTGCCATAGTCAGTTTTGAAGATCTCTGAAGGAAATGGAAATTGAGCTTAATTCTACATGGAGCTACCTGTACAATTCTGTGTGGAAGGGAGTGAACCAGTGGGGATGATATATTAATAAATCAGCTAATAAGGGAAAAGCACGGAACACTTCCCTCTTCTCAGACAGCCTACATCACTCCCCCACGCTTACAGCTCTATTACACAGTGTATTAAAGACACCAGAAATGTGCTTGATAGTAGCCTGTTTGTTACCATGTATTTTAGCTTTGATAGTAGACACAGATCAATGTCTGCAGACATCCAGCTCCCTGAATGATGAAATCTGTGCAGCAAAGCACGTGGTTGGATTTCTGATTTAACAGTTTACTCCTCACTGCTTGTGAGTCACAAAAGAGTTCCATGCAAAAGTGTGAGGCTTTCTTTCAAATTGCCCCTAGCCAAGTAAGACAAAATTAATTCCTGGTCTTAATCTATCCCTGCAACAAAACAGTAATTTCTTCACGTGTTTTTTATTTTTTTACCTAGAGAAGGTGGGAGAATAAGAAGGCCCTGGCCAGGAGTCAGTGTGAACACTCGCATCTCATCACCTTGTTTGATTGCTCTGCCGAGACCAAAAAGCAACCAAAATACAGAGGATGTATTTTCCATCCAGCATTGCCAGATGATCCCCATCCAGCACTGCCATTTCAGGCAAATATGCAGCCCCTGCATTTCCAAGCTGTCTTCCATTCTCTCTGCCTCTCAATTCTGCATCTACAGTAAGCTGAGAAATGGTAGGTACTGACACCAGAGGACTTGTAATGGTCTGAAAATACTTGGTCCAACCTGGTGCAGTCTTCATGGGAGAGGGATCACCCAAATGGTGTAACTCAGAGCTGCAAATGGTAAGGGGTGGGCAGTACAGAACAACCCACCATTTTACCCTCTGGGCCTCTGCTTCTCTCTGTCTGAGCTCCCTCTCAGTGTATCTAAGAATCTGTCCCATGGTCTTTGGGCTGTTAAATGCACCCTAGTGCATACAGGAGACAGCTTTCTAAAAATAAAATCTGTTTCCTGCATATAAGAATGTGCTCTGAAATTCTGTTTTTGCCTGAATGATGAAAAAAAAAAAAGAGCATGTATGACTGTTGAAGACTTCACCAGGAGAGAGTAATGGTTGTCACCCAATTAAAAAGACAGGAAGTGAGAATATCATGTCTCTAGATATTCATAATAACAATAATAGCTTTCAGACATATGACATGATTCTGAACTGAACACCTGTTAATTGCAGAGAGACCTTCTCTTCCAATTAATCAAAGTCAGTGGAGAAGCAATAGAATAAACACACTGAAGCTAAACCTGGTCTCCCTATATGATTGTATGGCACCAGGAACAGGGAGTCCTGGGTTTGGAACCCACAATTGCTTTGTTGTCTTACAGCAGTGTGCATGCAGCAACTTAGGTGGCAAAGTTTCTAATTTGGCTTCGCTGATCCCTTAATTGCCTAAACATACAATCCCAATTTCTCAATGTGTGAAACTGCATTTCACAGATGCTGATGATGGGTGAGAGTCTATTTCTGTGTGGAAGTTGCAAGCAAAATTCCCACTGACTTCAGTAGGTCCCATGTTTTCATCCTGTTCATAAAATACTCTTTGAGATGTTTGTCTCCTTGACAGAGCTTATCTTCTAAAATCATCTTGTTAGTATAATACTCACAGAGTCCCCAGAGCCACATTACTAGCCAGGATCATTTAACCTGCCATTTATAGTTAAATTATGAAGAACATAGCAGTAATCACCCCACATTCAGAAAACTTCCATAAAACTGGATGATTTGTCCATTTGTTGTTAAAGGAAACCTCTCATCTACTAAACTGCACTTGCTATTATTTCTGAGGTTTGGTAGACATAAGGGGTACAAAGCACATACTGTACTAGAGAATTCTACCTCTGTATAGGAGTTGTCAAAGGCAGAAGAAGGAGCAGGCTCAGTCAGCTTCACCCTAAAGGCTTAACCCTGTCTGGTGAAGAACAAATTCAGATACCTCCCAGGTGTGAACAAATGAACACTGCAGAAGTTTGGGGGTTTTAATGTGACAAGGAAGTCTGAACTTCAACATTTTTTCTACTACAGCTGCTCAGTCTGAAGACTCGGTAGATAAAGTTAATAAAATGCTATTGTAAATGACCCAATTTATTATTCTTCTCCTAAGGCTGAGGTATTCCTTCCTTCTCTTCTTCCAGAGAGCTCTTAAATCTTTCTTGATATAGGTTACTTAAGAGGCTTTTAGAAGGCAACATCCTCATTCAGATAAGCTGGTTTCCACTTGTCCAGATATCCTGGACTCTGGAGCAATTTTAAGTTGCCAAGCCTATCAACAGCCACATGAGAGAGGATGCTTGACTCTGCCCCTTCCAGCAGTAACACACCTGTACACTGGAGTCTTGGACCAGGCAGAGCTGCTCCTGTATCTTCTGGAGCTCCTCCTGCTGCCACCGGATGTTGGCCTGCAAGATCCGTGTCCGCTGCTCCAGCTGGTCCTTGATGGTCTGNGGGGGAGAGAAAGAAAAAAAAAAGAGGGTCAAAAAATCAAAAAAATCAGTCATTATAATACAAACAGGCCTCAGTAAAATGTTCTGTAAGGACTTAATGGTTTCTTGATTGTAAAGCACAGCCAAAGAATAAAAATGTCTTTGTAATATACTAACATCTAGGCAGAGATAGATCTTGTCAATTTTCAGTGTTATGCACGTATATTAAATTGCCTCAGCTAGAAAGATCTGCTTACAACTGACCATGTTCTGTTCTAAGGACTGTTTTTGAGAGTATGCTCTCGGAGAGTATTTAAAATATCAAGAGCATCTTAATTGGATGGCAAATAAGTGCATTATTTTCATTAGCTTGTAGTTTGGAGCCCTTAGTGTGACCTAACAGTATAATCCAGATGTGTTTTACTAATGCTTTCCTTTTTCTGCACAGAAATAGCAGTTCTGCAATGCTTTGTTTTGCTGATAACTTACTATGGCATCACACAACAGACCACAATAAACATATTCTAGATTTGTACAGCTGAGTAGTACTTAAGCTACAAGAAATGCTCATTAAGTTATTTTTATATGTGATGTAAAATGAATAGCTCAACTCAGTGGAAGAAAGGCTGTTCTAAATAATAGTAAAAAATGGAGATCATTAATCAAGGTCAAGAAGCAGGTGCAACCTCCAATAGCAGCAATACTGGCACAAAGTGAAATCATGCAAGAATTGTGGAGAGGACTAACAGCAAAAAATCTTTAGTATTTGGGGTTTTCAGGTATGATTCAAAGTTCATTGAGGTTAATTATTACCTTAATAGGCTTTGGAATAATTGCTCTGCATAAGCTCATATTCCAAAAGTAAAAAACAATCTTTGAAAAAAAAGAACAAAAACCTTCAAAAAATCTTTTAAGTTTTTATGTAATCAAGGCATCCAAGATCTTTCTGAAAACATGTAGTGCTGTGAGTGTACAGGCAAAAAAAAAGAAATTTGCTGTGACTTGAAAATGCTGCCCTGTCCCTATAGTTGTTCCAGTGGCTCTGTGCTAGTGGATGAGCTGATGTGCGCTGCTGGAACCTTCCTGCTCCATGGTGCACTGGCTTACATAATTTCTGGCTTTTTAGTAGGGAAAAAAAGGTAACGAGGCAGGAATTAAGGAGTGCTCTGATGCTAGCAGCACTATATGCTTACTTAGATGAAATTTTTGGCTACCTAGAGAAATCAAAATGTGACAGAACAGATTTGTATCAGCTAACTAGTTCACCTTAAACCAGTTAAGTATGTGAAAGTACCTTTACATTCCCTCTAGCAAAGCTGGCATCTCCAAGTAAATGGACTTTGTCAGAGAAAGAGTGAGAACATCAGAGGATTTATTTCCATTTACCAGGCAGAGGGTGGTTTTCCCACACAGCCTAGGAGGTCACTGCACAGAGTGATGGCCAGGTGGAGGTGAGTCTCACAGCCAACCCTGCTCAGGGGCAAGGAGGGCTGCTGAGGTGGCACCTGCAGCTGCTGGTGGCAGAGGCCCTCAGAGCCCACTTTGTTGCCAGAGGCATCTGTGAGCGCTGGCAGCTTGTGCTGTCTGCCCAAGGATGTGACGTGAGCCCTTGGCCCGCGCTGTGACTCACGGTGTTCGTGCCTGCAAACAGCAGTGCCATCATCTGCAACCTGCTCCTCTCCCAGAGCAGGAAAATGGTGTCAAACCTCCCAAAGGGAAGTTTGTGTTACTTTGAACTGGTGTTACAGAGGAGAAGCCAGAGCAGGGTCTCTTTCTTTCTTGTCCATGTATAAAGAATTAACCTGAGGAATGGTCGAGCAGAAACTTCAGATGTTTGGGAATAAGAACAAGTGACTCAAAGGGGAATCCAGGGCTGCCTGTTGCAGCCCAGCCTTTTGGTTCTGAAGAGTCCAGGTATCCTGATTTTAGAAGTGAAATGATGCTATGAGCAATGGCTCATAGATGAGATGCAGCTAATTCCTGCTTTAACCTGGGTCTGTACAGAAGGATTTTTTAAAAAGACATGTCTCGTAATCTAATTATCTCTACATGAACTCTTCTACTGAGGACTGCTCTTAGTTTTTTAAAAGATCCTTATTATAAAGTAATTAAAAATAGTTTTAGGAAAAAGCTTCATTTTAACTGCCTGGCTTGGTGATGGCAGACTTTTGATTAACATGCAAATTCCTTGAAGACCCTTTGAGAAAGGAACCTGATTTTCTTCAGTTGATCAATGTAAGGAATTTTGTAACAGGTAATTTCACAATCATTTTATAGTTCAAAAAGAGACAAAATCCATTTCCAGGCCTTAGTTTTAAATTTGAATTTGCTTTGTAAAGTTGCACACAAGAATATATTGCTGTTGATTTTAAATTATTATTCCTTAATTTTTTTGTGCAGGTTCTTTTATTTAGCATATCCATCTTGTATTGTCTTTTTGTTCTCTTTTTCACATGCTTTTTATATAAATACACTTAACATCAACAATTAGCTGGTATACTGGAGTGAAAGCTGTTGCGGATGAAGACAAGGAACTTTCTCTTTTGCTTTTTTCCTTTTTCCACTCTAACCCCCAAATTGTTGATAACTCTAGCCATGACCCCTGTGCTTACAGAGCTTCTATTGTTTTTGTACAATGAGACACTAACAGCAATTGACCTGCACCAGAGAGTATTTATCTCAAGATCATTAACTGCTCTACTAATTAAGGGAGAAATCTCTAATTGTATAATAAATTAAAAGAGCTTAACTCAAAACATTCCACAGAAAACACTGCCCAGCTTTAACTCTGCCATTGGCATCAGATGAAGTTGCTCTTCATCTCACTTAGGTATTTACAAATGTCCACAGAATCCTTAGAAAAGTGCATGTAATACACAGAAAAGTGCCATCTTTCTAGATACAGTCAAACATGGGAGACTAAACCTGTGAGATCTCTATAATTGCACCAGTTTAATCAAGGTTTGTTAATGCAGGCAAAAAACCCCCCAAAACAAACAAGCAAACCCACGGCAGTAATTTTAGTCTGGTTTCTTAAAAAAAAAAGTAAAATAAAGTGATGCATTTGGGACCATGTCAGCAGATGTTCTGGTAGGGAGGGGCTCAATGCACTAGTGCTGCTGATTGTCCAGGGAGGCTGTACAGCCCAGGGAAAGGGACTGGCACTTCCATGCTGTGATTCCTCTCCTCCGCCATGGGCATCTGAAAGACACCAGGTGGACCATGCCCAAGGAGAGGTGTTTTTCTCCATTGAGTGCTACCCCAGGGTGCCAGGGTTACTCTCTCTCTCTAGGTGCTGGGGGGCTGCAGCCAGGGGAGGGGACCTATGGCCCGGCCCCTCTGTCTGTCAGGATGGTTCTTCATTTCAAATGTGATGAACATAAAGATGGATGTCTCAAGACATTCTGTTCCTACAAGTTTCATGACAATAGGTAGTGGGGTAAAGAAAAGAGACCCTATCTATTTTTTAGCTCAGTTTCCTTTAAAACTTTCTTTTCTGCCTACCTTCCAACTTTCTTTCAATCCTTCTGGCCCAGGAGATGAGCCATGTTTCTTGCTGGAGACATGCAACAGAGTTGTGAGAGTGTCAAAAATACCAGATTGCTTTAACTTCATGAAAGCTTTAGCTGAGCAAAGGAGAGAAGGATCCACTTGTCCCTTCCTCCTGTGGGAAAGACTGGCTCCATGCACCAGCCCTGCAAGGCACAGCCCCTGGGAAACTGGGTTTCATTAGTTTTGCAGATCACCGAACAACTTGTTCTTTCTTTCTGTCATCTGAATAACACCTGCTCAATCCCAAACGGATTATTAGTGTTAATTATTATTCAGTCATCAACATCCGCTGTGTTGTAGGGGATTTTAATTTATGACAATGAGGAAGGCAAACAAACAAATATTCTAATCGGGAGCACTTGGTGTAAAGTAAAGCATTTAGATTCAGGTGACATCTAGGGTGACACTGTGCTGTCTGTTCATTCACACAAGCAAGGCAGAAACTAAAACCACATTTCAGTGGAGACAAGCCATCACAGCCTTTGCTGGTAATAAAACTACTCAAAGTTCAAGCAGATGGTGCCTGAGGCAGCAGCTAGCTGCTCGCTGCAGATGCAGTTGTGGCCACTTACGATGTTTTTCTCTGCTGCTGCCACCCTGCAGCCAAATGTTAGCTACAAGGACACCCAGGGCCTTCCAGCTTCTGCCATCGGTCACCTTTAGCTAAGCGCCAGTGGCAGAAAGGCAGCAGGGAGAAACCTGTGCATCTCCTCCTTGCAAGCTGGCAGCGGGGCACCTGGCCACACTATTTGTATAAGTGATGAGCTTGTGTTCTGCCACTAAACTGCTGGGAAATGGTCAGCTAGGAAGCCGAGGAAATGTCCCTGGTGGGACGCACATGTACCTGGGTTTTGTAGCTCACTCACCTAGTGCTGCAGGCACTTTTATCTTTTAAATAATTAATTATCTTGCTGTAGGCTGACATGTTAATTATTTTAAAGTGGGAAGTACAGAGTAGTATCACAATTTTTGTAATAGATTATGAAAATCACCCAAGTGTGTGGAGATTTGGTACTCTCTGCAGGAGATTTGCTATGGAGTGTGAACATCAGCAGCCTGAGCTGCAATGTCCTGGTGTTATTTCCCCGCTCCACGTCAAGCTTCATCTTGAGCTGTGCCAGGAGCACTGCTGTGACTGCTGCCAGAGGGCTGCCTGTGTAGACAGACTCGAGTCAGCCCTCTTCCTTTCACCAAGGTTCAGGTGGCCCAAAGAGGCTTAACCAGCAACTGGATGGCACTCCAATTTGTCAGAAAAGAAATGGAGCTGGTGTGCAAGTAAGAGCCTTTTATTGGGAAGGAACAACGCAGCAAGGCTCTTGGTAAACAACTTGGAAAGCTTCTCTTCAGAAAGAGCTTTGATGGAGAAGAAAGCGAGGTAGAAGAAAGTCAAACAAAACACACAGAGGCTTATAATACATAAACTAATTGCTGTTTGAAAGTGCATTAATGAATAATGGAGAGAAGTATCTGTAAAAGAAAATGAATGCTCAGAGCAGATAACTGATATGCTGTTTCTTGGCTGCGTGCTAGCGTGGAGTCATGAAAAGAATATTAAGCATGGAAGATAAATGAGAATCTGTTATTTTAAACCCAGGATCCTCAGGACTTTATATGTTTTATGTGCTACAGGAATAAACTTTGGGATCTTGTGAGTGAGTACGTATCAAAACCAGGGTATCAATGGCAGAAGCAGTCTAAGTCCAGCAATACTCTGTCATTCCTAAAATCAGAGGATGATGGGGTGTATCATCACAGCAGGACCACAGGAGAAAAACAATATGCTGGGAACATGGTACTCAAATTTGCTTCTTCAAAATCCACTGCAAATGTAACACTGAGGTGACTTTTTGGGCCATCACCCACTTTTCAGATAGGGGTTAATAGATTGGAGGAATCTGAAATTTGTCTTCAGCGGCATCCTCACCATTACTGGCACACTCACAAAATGGGTGTTGTTGAATTTGTGTGTCCTTTACTGCTGGTTAGTTTTGCATCAGCACAGCCAAACAGGTGTTTTTAGCAGGACTGGATGTCTCTGTTAGTTTTTGGTTTTAATTCTCATTGTGAATTTAATCTTGATGGGACCTGGTTCTGTAAAAGCAAAGCTGAAAACTCTTTTTCCATCTGTTTTTTGTCCTCCCGTGAAATAGATGTGTGTGCACACCTGAACCTACACGCACTTGGGCTTCTGAACACCTGCATGCAGTTATATGTTTAAACATACAAGTGTACAATTCAGATTACTTTCCCACAATATTTTAAGTGTTTGAGAGTTTGGATTTGGGGATTTTAGTTACTAGAGAGGTAACCTAAAAGCCCCAAAATGAGAAAATATCAGGAGATAAGCAAGTGACCTATTCCACTTCCAAATCCCCAACTAACCTGTGCCAGAGGTGCAGGCTGATTTTGCAGAGTTGCTTGAGGCAGCAACTGCTGTGGGAGAAGCTCACATGGAAGCTGAGAAGGCAAAGAAACCTAGGTTAAAAACAAAACAAACCAAAACTTTATTTATAAGTTTGGCTCCTTTAAATTTTAGGTTTCTTCTAATGCCGTGGCTTCTGTGTAGGTTGTTTTTAATTGTTAAGCTGCGTATGTGGCACATGCTGTTACATCCTCTGCCTATTTCCATGATTCCTTGGGAAGTTACCTGAAGAGCAGTAGGTTGGCTGAGTCTATGCACGGATAAATCCTGCTGTGTGCTTGGTGTTCTTGGCAAGGGAGTGTTAGACTCTGTAATCAGCTTTGTTGGTGTAGCTGCAAGAAAAGTACCGGTGAGATCTTACACGCTGGAAATCAACCCTGTTTGAAGTGGGTAATACAACAAGACCTAGGTAGGAAATTGTAATAGCCTGGCTAAATTCCAGTGGGAGTCAAGGCTGTTCTTGTTGACTTCAATGGCAGTAAAATTAAACTGATAAGGAGGGTCTGGGCAAAGATAAAAGTATATGAGACAGATTATGATTCTGTGCTCCAATGAGCAGTGCAAAAGGACCCATGAACTGTTCTAAACCAGCTGGAACTCCTTTTATATGGGCCAAATAACTAAATTTAGGTTAGCTCATTGGCTTTTTTTCCAGACTGGGAAGCAGAAAGAATATACCCAAGTCAAAACTGGAGCATCCTAAATCTTGGCCAGGGGAGAGTCACCCACAAGCTGTTATTACTCATGTAAGTCTAGAGAAGTCTCATATTGCTCATACTGGTGCCCTCAAATCTAAAGACAAAATCCTCATTTTTGTAACATATTGAAACAGCACATTTCACATCTAATCCCACTGCTCATCTTCCAGCATTTAGGTGGTTGTGCTAGAACTTTCCCTCCTGTACATTACGATTTCAGCTTTTGCACTTCATTGTCAGTGCATATCATCAATATCTCATAATTTACTGTTAAAATATAAGCACATATTCTTTAACTTGGCTAAATAAAAAATAATTCCATAACCCAGGAATGCCACTCACATGCTGGGTCTGACTTGGGTGTGTGGGAAGATTTTGGCGAGCTCCTGGATGACACTGAGGGTGTCCGACTAACGCTGAGGATTGAGGCACCAATATCGAGTGCATTAAAGTGCTGTTCAGGATCCAAGCTGGCGCCACTGTCCTAAAACAAACCAGAAAAGGAGAATAGCTATTGCATCTGTCAAAGGTGAAGCATTTTGAAATTTAGTAATGGTTGCACACCAGTTCTTTGGGAGACTTAAAATGACTTGAGCAAAACTAATCTCAGGTAGGCCAGCAGAAGACCTAGACAGAGGTGTCAATGCCCCTTCCAAACAGCATCAAACTAATGCATTTTACAAACAACTATCACTGAGTTAGAAATAAATAGCAAGCTATTGCCATGGTCATTTTGTGCCTTCAGATGTTTTTCTGAGTCTTTCTTTTGTGTTCAGTTGGATGTGACAGCAACTGCAGCCTCTGTGAGACACTCGGCCATGCACTGTGATGCCTTATCCAATAAATGCCTACCTTTATTCCCTCACTCCTGTCTAGTCTCTGTTTCTAGGTAGCCAGGTAAGGCATCAGCTGAGAGGAGCTTTGCTGTCTTTCCTCAAGAGATCGCTAAGATGTAGCCAAGAGGGCTGATTGCCAGAACTTGCCCAAAGGAATCTCTAAATTGTAGTACCTTGGCAAGGAAAAGTGGAGGTATCTCACACTGCCCCTGCCCATGTTCCACTTAATTTGTGGCTGTTACTGATCTCCACGTTTATGCTTTCATAAACTCACCTAATTTATGTCAGAATTATTCAAGTGAGCAATGAATTCTGAAGTTGAGAGAATCCCCCAACATTGGAGACAGACAATGCTGGAGTCTTCAGTGACGTTAACATAAGAACAAATTGTGATTACTACATAAATTCATGAAAAAAGCTTTTCTCATTGTACCTTTAGTGCTGAGGACACAACCTCTGAGGACACTTCTTCCAAGCCCATCTCCTGTCTCCTCTCCACCCGAACATCTGCATAACTGAATGGAAAACGTAATTCTATGTATCAACATGGAACTGCTACACTTCTCAAAATGTTCTTTAAGAGAGTGGAGGAACAAATTACTGTACATTTTACAGGTTAAATGAACAGCTGAAAAATTACTTAAGACAAAAGCTACTGAATAACATTTCAGAGTGTTTTAATTTTCAGGTTTTGGTCTGTTCTTATCTTCTTGAAGTCAAGATCCATATTAAAGAAATATATATAAAGGTCAAGTTCACATCCTACAACCACTTTATGACTTCAATGGAAAGCTTCTACATATCTCTTTTAAAACAACATAAGGATTAGAGGAAGTGAGTATTTAAAGGATCTGTCTATTCTCTATTTTTGCACAAAATGGAAAAATGCCATTGTTCATCTGCCCCTAAACTAAAAAAAAATAAAGCTTAACATAAACTAAGGTTTAGTCTGATAATTTTTCTATAATTACCGTATTTCCTTCAGAAAGTTCAGGTTTATTTTGTTGTTATGTAAATGATGTTATATTTTTAAAAGAAAATGCTGGCAGACATGAGGATGCTCCTATCTTACTGTCCTTTATGTCCCGGCCGGTTGATATGATTTTCCATACCTTACCACCATGTGTGTGCACACAATGAACTCTGGCTTGGAGTTCCACTGGTGGTAGGTGATGTAGTAATGGGTCTGGAGCCAGATCCACTGCTGTCCTTTGGTCAGAAACCGATAGCAGCACGACTTCCCCTTGCCAAACTGCATCACTACCAGCAGAAAATACAAACAGGTTCTAGCACAATTTCCCATGTGAAAGTGACATGAAATGTGAAAAGAAAGTGACAAAAATATCTGTCATAGGTAGACAGGAGTATAAGCACCAATTTTGAGTAAGTGCTCCTCTCAGCCTTCTGACAGAACAAAAATCATAACGATTAGTAGGTATCTTCTTCTGACACTTTGAATGGTACATTCCTACACATTACAATTAACCTTAAGTTTGGACACTAATGAATTAGTGTCTGCTACAGTTTAAACACAGATCTTACCCTGCTTTATGTGCTGATCACACACTGCTTAATTAGACACCTGGGATTATTTTCTAAGAGTGATCATCTTAAGTTCTAGAGCAGAAAAGTACAGGATAAAAATGCTTGAAAAGATGAGCATTGTGTGCAGATGGATTTAGAATGAGGTAAGCATAGGAGATAACATTGTGCAAAGACAAAAATAATTTGAAAGAAAATTCCCAGACTGACAATTCAAACTACAGTAAACCGGGGTGTACTGAAGATTTTGAAGATTCACCAACCAAATTAATCCCTGCTTTTTCCCCCGGTGATTTCAAGGGGTTCCCGAACATCCACATATTTAGCCTTTCTATATTTCAATGTCAACATATAAAAACTGATGTTGACAGGATACTTTCAAGACAGGCAGAGGTGGTAAGCTGTTACAGCCAGTTCTGTAAGCAAATATTTGAAAAGCATTGCCTTATTTTCTTTACTTAGTAAAAGAGTTTTTCAATTAAATCCTAATAGACCGTATTTAAATAATCACAGCTAATCCCAAATACACAGTGAACAACATTAGGGGAAATAATCCACAAGAATTGCTTGAACTATTCCTGCATATTCTTTACTAATACAACAGGGGGGGTCAAATCAAATCTGGCATATTTTATCCATTCAGTGAGCCTCACTGACTATTTTTGGGGATACGGAGGGAAAAATTATATTTTTCAGAGCTTGCTAAGTCTGTCCCAGATGCCAATCAGCTGCAGTCACCCCAATCTGCTACAGCTCTGCTAAGATATACAGGCTGAGGCAAGAGTCAAACCTCCCCTTCCAAACAACATTTCACTGAAAAGAGGTGTCCCAGTGACTTCCCAGGAACCTGGGCCACGTGATACTTACAGTGTTCATGGCACCTTGCTAGCAGCTCTAGGTCATCTATGTGGTAATAGTCGTAGCCAGAAGTACCCAGCACTTCAAAAGGCAAGTATCCGATAATTGGCGGTGCTCTGTGGTCGGGCACAACACGAGTCCATAAAACATAGGACAAGCAGTTCTGCATGTTGATGCAGAGATGCAAACAGCCCAGATCTACTTTCACTTATCAGAGTACAGTTGTTCACCTCAGGGCACTGGATCCTGACATTCCCCCACCTTGAGCCTGGGATACCCAGCTGGGGCACAGCATGCACCATCCCACCAGGACAAGACTATGACAACACCCCTTCTTGAGGGAAAAAGTGATTGTGGAAAGCACTTCAGCTTCTCAGGGACCTTTACACAGGAACCTGCTGTGAGGGAGCCATTCCCTGGCTGCTGCTTGGTCAGGGGCTCTGCAATGGCGCCTGCAGCCCTTGTGCAGGGGAAAATGTGTGGGGAGGCGTTTGGAAGCGATCATCTGCTGGGACTGGGGGGATAGGAGGGGAAATCATCTGTGCTGCTTTCCTCTGGGTGCCTGGAGAGCTCATCTGTGGCATGCTGAGGCACTTGCTTTGTACCTTTGCCAGCACAGATGCCTCAGGCCAGCAAAGACTTTCCCTCCGTAACTCAGTGGGAATTGCACACACGCAATCAATGACTGGATTTGGGAAGAAGGATTTCTGCAGCTGTATAATAATTAGATCATTTTGCCATGTGACAGACTTTGGTCTGTTGATAATTTTAAAGGAAGCAAGAACAAGCTAATCACAAATTCAGCTGAAGACACAGTCCTTTGGTTTTAAAAGCCCATTAAAAATAAAAGCAAAAGTAAATGTAAAATAATAAGCATTAGCTTTTGTAGGAATTTTGGTGGCAGCCCTCCTGTTCATGAGATTTAGAAGTGAAATGGAATACTACTTGAGAGAATTGTACTTGTGAAATAGTAGTAGAAAAGCACCAAACACAACCAGCAGGGCTTTTCTTGTCACCAACCTGTGATCCAGGAATAAAAATTTCCACTCCAGACTGTGTCTTGATGTGAATTCCTCTAGAGGTTCTTCTACGATGCACATCTCCTGTCCAATGGAGAAAACTGACTTACTGAGAGTTGGAGCTTCAGCCCTCTGCTACATCTAGCTTTTGTTAGCTATAAATACATGGTGCTTAAGAGGAGAAAACAGAGAATTCACCCATTTTCTGGCAATTCCAGAGAGCAATCTATTGTATTTATCAATGCCAACTTTTTTTGCAGGAGATAAGGAGAAGAACTTGTAATGCACATGTACTTAAGAGCTGAGACTGTGCCTCAGGGTGCCAAAACTTTTTTGGCTTTGAAGCGGTGCCTGGGGTGTGATGGCCGTGGGCTTTCCCAGCATCCAGCCTGTGCCTGATCCCACCAGGGCTTGCCGCGTCTTGCTTCACTCCCTCTGTGTTACTAAAGATATCCACCACCCTTGCCTGGTCCTTTTGGATGTCTGCCCTCCAAGCTCTCTGAGAAAGGGGGACACTCTCCTTCTCCCTCAGTAGCTGCAGAGGAGTAAATGCCTTTTCATGCAGCCAGCCATGGGACCTGTCAGGTGGGTAAAAGGGGTCAGTTTTGCCTTGCACTTCACTGCCACAGCAAACAAGCTGGCCCTTAAGACTCACAGCAGCCCTCAGTGCTCACATCTATGATAATTAATAAGTGATAATTAATAAGTCTATGATAATTAATAATACGGGAGGCAGGGCTGTCTTTGAGGCAGGACATCCTTGCCCCAGAGAGATGAGGATCAGGAAGCAGTCAGTGGTGATCACTTGCTGGGTGGAGGTGGCAAGTAGAGGGAAGGACGGCAGCAGGATGCACACCTGTGCATGGGCTGGGGCTGGCTGCACTCTCACAGCCACCCCCCCGCCCACTCCAAGCTCTCCTCTGCCAAGCTCTCCTCTCCCACTGGGTGCTTTTCAGGGGCAACTGCAGCTCCAACAGCTGCCTCCAGTCAGCCTGGAGGCTCCTGGCCTGGGACTTGCCAGCATTAGCACTCTGGATTTGTGGCATTCAGGGTTCCTGTGTCCTTCATGTCCCTCCTGCAGGAGGGTCTCCATCACCACTGGTAAGGACAGCCTGCCCACTGGCCCCCAATGCTCTTATTCCCCTGCTCCCTGATGCCACATGCCCCTGTGCTGTGGGCACAGGTGATGACACCTTCCCATCATTTCCATTGCTGCTTCTCTCTCTGCTGTCCCTCAGGCAGAGGAGACAACTGATGTTTTAAACCCTGCTGGGACCAGAGAACAAGCTGAGGTATGCTGCTATCAAGCAATTCTTTGATACGCATCAATGCTGACAAAGTTGTTTGAAGTCTCTGGCTGTGCAGAGGCAAAAGGCTTCATAAACACCTTAAATTCCTCTCTCCCCCTCTCTCCAGCTTAGGCCAAAATCCATGCTGATGCCAAGAACATACACTAAAATTCAAGGTGCAAACACTGCTGTATGCAACCAAATTTCTGATTCTGTCTTCCTTAGCTGGTCAGATAAACATTTTACCTTCATTTTACAGCAGGAATTCAAGAGTGGGGGTTAAGGGAGTCACCCAGGTGAACTGAAGAGATGGGCATTCAGGACTTTGCAGGAGTTAAAACCTTCTCTGGGCTGTTCAGCAGCTGCTTCCTCCCTAGCACTGCGCAGCTCATTGCCACAAGTAGCCCATTTTGTTTCCCTGTTTATTTTGAGATGCTAGCTACCCAAAGACAAGGGAATTTGCATTTAGGGTTCTCAGAGAACCTTAACTCCAGCCCTTCTGCTAATACGGTTATTGTGGTTAAGATTCATGGGAAGTGTCCTCACTTACCCAGAAGGGACTCTACTTGCCTGCAGGGTAAGGAATCAGTCTAGAATGCTCTGCAAGTTCCAGAGCAGTAATGGAACTAGGCCAAGGGAGCAGTGATTTCATATTGGTCACATCTCAATTACATAAAAAAAATCTCTTGAACTCTGGGGACAGGACACCTGATGCAGTAGTTCACATTTGTTAATTAGGGAACAGCAGTGTTAGGCACAAGCTTGGTTTGTCTATCCTTATAACCACAAGCATCTATCTTACTTCCAGGATTTGGGAGAAGGGAAACTAGCAACAGTCCACCAAAGATGCTGAGGAGCACAAATGAAAGTGTTGGTGGTCATCTGTATCACAAAACCACAGAATCATAGAATTAAGTAGGTTGGAAAAGACCCTAGAGACCTTTGTACATTGTCCCATCGCAGGAACAGAAAGCAGCAACGAGGAACCAAATTTCAAAGTGACTTTGCAGTTCCTAATGCAAGGAGGGTTCCATTTCCCATGCAATGGGGGCAGAAGTGACATTGTTTCCGCAGATCCTGGCTTGCACTGATAATCCTCTTCACTGGATTTTTATGCATGAAATGTGATATCTGTAATCCATTCAATTAGAAAAACTAAGAACCTTCTGTGTCACCCCGCCTGAAAGTGTTTTGAGAAGTTCTGAAATGCATGGGACCCAGGGTGCCCACTTACCTTTAAAAACTGAGGCGTTGCCAAACGAACAGTCGCAACAAAGCAGACTTGCTTTCCCGGGGATGTTCTGTAAGCCCTTGGGACAGCCTCATCAAAGCCATTGCAAGTGGAGTTAGGCACTAGGTAGGGAAAAAAATGGGACCTGGAGTCATGCCTCATGTAAGATTTGCTCTCCCTGAATAGTTTGCACACTCCAAGTGTACTAATACTATTTTTATTCAGACAAGTGCTCTAAAAGTTTTAAAGCTGATATGCATATATTTAAATCCAAGTCAGTCATGTTAGGCAGAAAGGCATCAGAGCTTAACTTCAAGTATGAATTTTACAGGTTAATCCTGATAAAAATAAGGCCAAACCTTACTACAGAGCATAAACCAGTTTTCTGGAAAGAAACCCCACGCATCCAATTGCTCTTTTTCACCACTCACAAGAAAAAAATATATGCTGCAGCACGCCTAGCACTGTAACTTCCATGATGTAGTGAAAAAAAGTGCTGGCAAAGGAGATAGCTGAAGAGAGTTCGTCAAGTCATCAGTGGCAAAACACTGGGGCCCACAGCCAGCGAGGCTTCATCGAACTAGCAACAGGATGCTTGTGATTCCTGGCTGCTGAAGAATGTCTTCCCCTTCCGCATCGAAAGAACTGTCCCCACTATGCTCAAGTTATCCTTGTTTTAAAGAAGTGGAAAAGGGACCCCATGTATGGCACTGGCTTCCAGAGATGGGCACATCCGGCGAGTCTGCAGATGGCCTGCCGTCTCCTCCAACACTGAGCGGTAGGAGGAACTGGATGTGATGTGGCTGCACATTTTGTGTATGCTTTTTTACCTGTGTCTTTCATGATTGCATGGCTCCAGCTGCTTTGAGAGCCGACTAGCACCTCCTGCCACAGAGATGCATTGCCAAAAGAACGTGTTGCTGTAACCTAGCCCATGGTCCCGTGTTAGAATGACATAATGCAAATTATTCCTCCAAGTTCAAGCTGTTTAGAGATGGTAATCCCACTCCCACAGCTGTGAAAGAAAACTGTGTGCCAAGCTGCAGTGGGAACTGGGCTGGATTCTTGCCCTGCCTAGCCAACTTTCTCCCATGGGGGCAGAGAAGGTCCTATCTAGCAGCCAGAGTTCACCAATATGAGCTAATTTAATGCTAATAGGGATTAATACTAATATGAAATTATCTTTCCTTACTATTAGGCCCCTATATCCAGCTTGATGAAGTTTCCGACAGTTTGTCTCTTCTGCACAGGGCAAAGCATTACTGTGAAATTGAAGAGGTTTGTATCCATCTGGGGAGAAGATAACCAGCCATTTTTATCCTGGGGTGCTTCTGCACTGGGATTTCGTTCACTAATACAAATTGCAGAGATGGAAGAAGTCTCAACTTATGACATGTGCTTTCGGAACCCAGTTCAACCTAGTAAAAGCTTTAGAATATTGATGCATTACTGGTAACAAGGATAACAGGGTATGAGACAGAAAAGTAAGTGTGCTGAGCGGAATTCACACCTGTGATTAACTGGTTTAGGCCACTGTGTGCACAATAGATATTACACCAAAAAGGAAAAGAAAGATTCATTATCTGAGAAGACAGCACAGATGTGAACATCCGCAGAGATCAAGTCCTTTCTCATAGTTGAGTCTGGAGGGCATGGCTGACTGGATATTGAGATTAAAAATATGGGCAAAATTCTCCTCCTTTCATCAGCAGAGCACACGTGCTCTGGGGACTTCCTGGGAATATGTGTTCCCATTCTGATCCTGAGGTTATGTGCATATATGTGGGCTTCTATGGGATTATTAACACAAAAAGTTGAAAAAAAAGAAGAGTTAAGATCTACAGGACACACGAGTAGCCTAAGTAAAGAGTTGTTGGTCCATCTCTGGTATTATTGTTTAGTGCAAGTCCGCTGATTTCTGTAGCTGGTCCCGTCTAAAAATTAATGGAAATGCTATAAACCCACATTATGAATATTGTGAAAAGCTACTTCCAAGCTTGCTGTGTATTATGTTGTGACATTTGAAGCCAAGGGGGCTGTTTCTCTCTGTAATAGCCAAGTTCAGTAGCAAATTCTTGCAGTCTAGGCTCTAAGACTGAAAGTAAGGTAAGCACATTTAGCCTCCAAAGCACAGGTATGATAAGCTACCCTAGTTAGTGAACCATGGGCTTGCAAATGACACCAATTGTAGAAGGAAGTGGAGACTGTGTCACACCAAAGAGAGCAGATGGCTTTTTTGTGTCAGCTGTTGGATGTAAACAGCCATGAGCCTGAAACACATTCCCAGAAGACAGCAGAATACATCCCTGAATGTGGCATTTACTTAGAAGAGAGCAAAATACATCCCCGAATGGAGCATTTACAAAATAGGATTATATTTCCAGCAGGTAAATGCAGGAGTAAGAGGGTAATAATTATTGTGTAGGACAGCTAGGCAGTAATTTGGGATTTCCTCACAACATTTGGAAATTATGAACTTAAGCAGCAGTGAATGAATAAGCCCAAAGAGATGAGACAGAGCTGCCCTGGCTGGAAGTTATCCTGTCTTTGAACAGCTACTGTGCCATCTCATACTCATCTGCCTTTGACGAAGTCCAGAGCATTAAAAGCCTCAATGATGCAGGCAGGTAGCGACCACATTGTAAAGTACATCTCCATCTGAAAATGACAACTACAATAACTGAAAGAAAAAAACCACTCACATTTGCTTCTGAATTATTTTGCTGCCTGACTTAGGTTGTTGGTATCTGTTCTTTCCACAGCTCTATCTGCACAGCCTGCTTTGCTCTGCTTTTGCAGCTGGTCAGTGAATTTCAACCTTTTTTGGTTGATGAATTTTGAAGTGTAGTTAAAAAAAGAGATCATTACACGAATTTTTTAAAAAATACAATCCTGGTATAACCTTTTAACATGCCTTCTGAAAAAGCATACTTTATGACTCTCCAAGTCTCTTTAAAAGAAACACAACATCTTGAGGTAGTGAAGTTCAGTAGCAAACATTCTGAGAGCACCACAGAAAAATAGTGGAACAGAAAATATAGCATCAAACCTGAGGATATGGTGATATTAACATTTATAAGTCAAATATCGGAGGGCTTTTGTCAGAAGACGCCTAATGAAAATGTTAGGCTGGCCACAGACAGGTAGGCTTGGGTAAATGAGGGCCTGTGTGTTTCACAATTAAATGATCAAGATGAAATATCTTGAGTAAGGAATCAGGTCATGTGACAAAGCTAAATACATAATCAGAAAGGTGAAACAGTTGTCTCATATGTATCAGCTAGCTGATGCTCCTTAGCATGAATTTTAATAGTTTTTGTGGTTACCTATCACACCTGCTGCTCCTAGAGCTACCACAAAATTCTTTTGTAGAAGGATTAAATACCTGCAAATCTCTCATAAGATAGAAAGAAACTGATTTACCTATATAGAGATTTTTGTTTGGGACAGAATGTTAAAAATAAATAATATACACAAGGAACCAAGCCCTTAACTATCACAGACAAAAGGGTTTTTATCCTTAGGGATAGAAATCATGGCACACAAAATGAATGAAAACATGTTTAAAAATCCCCAGATGCCACTTTATTCAGTTAATAATAGTAGAGCAGTCAGTTGCTCGGTCATCTTACTTCAGCTTGGAATGTGTAAAACATAATCCTCCTAAGATAGCAAACCTCCCGCTTATGCCATTTGAAAGAAGAAATCCCTCCTTCCTATTTTGTCAGGAGATGTTAATGTTTAAAGAACCAGTCTTAGTGACTGTCAAACAAACTGAACAGTGATTTCAAAAAATACAAGCCAAACAGACCAGAATAAAATCAAAATTGTTTCACATAAATCAGGCCACAGATAAACAGAATATTTGGCAATTAATAGATATAATGATGAAATCTAAAGTTCTGGTGGCAAGCCAGACTGCTCTCAGTAGCTACGTAGATGAGTAACAGTGACAGTGTCCATACATCACCAGTCCACTCTGATCTACTCTCTCCTCTTTCCTCCTCCTGTTTCTCCCCTGGCCATCCTGTGTTGATATGAATCCCAAGTAGATTCTTTAGGAATGGTGTCTTTCATAGAGAGCCTACCATGAGTGCTGCATATTGTTAGCTGCAGCTTCTATGATATTGTTAATAGCAAATAATAATGTGCGGCTGTTGGTTCTGATCAAAACATTCATTTTGGATTGAGGTATTCTTGTTTCACCATATACTTATGGAGGCTCAAGATCAATGTATTTTCTGTATAAACTGTTTATTTCTCCTAAAAATGAATTCAGATTCAATATTTTTCCTGAGAGCTAGGATTTTTTTTCTCCTCAGCATAGTAATTTTCTTTGATGTTTATTATTATATCTGGGAGATGTATCAGCTAACAGTAGAGTATCTGCTATTATTAGCATTCAGTAACCAGATACTTCCTGAGTTTCCATGTAATTGGAAACAAAAATGCACAATTTTAAATTCCACTATAATATCATATTACTTGATTAGGAAACCTTTTCACATAATGGTTATCTTCTTCTTCAAGAGAAAAGCTTCAAGCACTTTGAATGAAAGGACAGATCTATCACTTAAAGATGCTGGTGGTCCTTTTTTATATTGGTGAAGTCTTCGAAAGGGAGGACTCTGGTTTTGTCCCTTTCAGGAGGTTTTAAGCAAGTATGTCACTTCAGAAAGAGGATACCAGGGCCAATATTTGGATTTTTAATTATGAGAGATCTTTGTCTGTTTACAAACGTACAAACAATCTTCACAGGAGGGATAAATCCATCCCCCCTTAGTATTTATCAGAGTGAGCTATTAAGCGGCTTTGTAAAATAATTTATTCTCACTCGATTTGACATTTTATACTGGGAGCTGAGCATTTCCTTGGACTTTTGGGGAGGATTACCTTTATTACTTGCCTTCCCCCTCAGCCCTCAGGCAAGACTGGATGTGAGCCACTGTGTTATTCATTGGTGATGCTGATATGACTCTCTCTCTTATCAGGTACTACTGGTCAATAGGTACAGTGATGCACTTGGCTCCCTCAGATGTTTGCAGACATTCATGTCTCTCGTTAAAATCTGGGCTACAAACCCAGAACCTGAAATATATAAAAATATTGGACAGAGTTCCTATTTGCAAATAAAACAAAAACAACCCTGATCTGACAGCAAGTAAGCATCTCTCACAGAAGCAAAAAGGAACTCTACCTTCCTCGTCGGAGTGGCCCATGGGCCACCTCCTCTCCTCTCATGGGACTACTGAATCTTCACATCAGGTTACAGTCCTGCTTTTCTCATTGAAGCTTAATTAATGATGATTATATAATCCTCCCAAATGGAAAACCAAGTCTCTTGTATTTGATTTAGCACAGCCAGTGACTCATGCAGGCGCTCTGCGCAGCTTGCATTGCTGTTTTGCTGGTCGGCTGCTCCCGCTTGGGCACAGCCAATGCAACGGGGATTCACTCGTGTGCAGGCAGCTCGTGTCATGTCCCTGGTGTAGATACAGCTGCAGAAATGTTCTGCAGCAGGGGTTGCAGAGTACAGATTCCCCAGGACCTGTGCAAGTGTGTACACTCTTGCTAACCCTGGCACTGGGCTGTGTAGCTCCTCTAGCCTGCAGCTACATCTGAGCCCAGGAGCTCCATGGACAGTGATCTCCTGAAAGACTGAGTATGTGTTGTGAACTATGAGAGCTTTCCTGGGCAATTTCTGGGTCCTGTACATGCATGTCCCTTCCTCTTCTGGGATCAGCGAAGATGCCGGTGATTGCTCCTCTGTGGGAGTAGCATGGGTTCAATGTAGATTGTGTGTGATCTGGCTCCCTGACAGCAATTCTGGTGACAAGTCACCTTGGCAGATATCAGGTGTTTGTTCTACTTTAGCATCAAAGAAATTATCTTTGGCATCTCAGTACAACGTTTTTCAAAGCCCCAGAGCTCCCATTAAAGTTAGGGAGAGCAGCTAAGCCCCTAACTGGCTTTCTAAGCCACAATCCTTCAAATTAATCCATTCAAACCCATCCCTATATGATGTTCTCAGCCATAAGTCACAATGTGATTAACAGAGAAGGTATGAAGGAGGAGGGAGGGGGGGCAAGGTGACTGGGAACCCACACGCATGACTCCCTTGCCCCAAGCACCACCACTGTATGAGCAATGAACAATAATAAACTAAGCCTAAGAAGTTGATAACTCAATGGAGGTTACATAAAAGGTTATGTGTAAGTAGAATAAAGATAGTGACATTTCTGTTAAAGAGGGTGAAGGAGGACCTACCAGTTCTTAAAAACATTAGCAAAGGTTAAATGAGAAGGAATGGTGACAGATTTACTAGGGCTGTTGCTGCTATGACCCTACATTAATGACAATGGAATAAGTAAGTATCCTGATAGGATACAGCCTGCCCAGGGATAAAAGAACTTCCCTGGCCACAGAGGCTCTGGCAGGAATAGGCAGGCAGAGTAGGCTCAGAGTATGCTCAGCAAACCATTGGAAACAAAGGTAGGAGTTGGCATTGAGTGGCTAAAAAGGAACGGCAGGATTTGTATTTAAAGAACATCCTGTATCAGTCTCCCATGTGTAAAAACGTGCTCGCACTTCCACTGCTGTGAAAAGCTACAGGGAAAAACATTCTTCAATACATTCATAAGGAATGTATCCTGCTAATTAAGCCTAATTTGCAATTTCTGTGTTTCTCCCCCACCTAACTCTTTTCTTATCTTTAGCTTAGAATCCTTCTTTCACAAACACCTCCAAAATGCAGGATTTGAGGCCAGCTGATGCTATGCATATAGGACGAATGCTGCCCTAAGTGATATGTGTCTCTCCCACTGCTCTTCCCACCACTTTCTTTCTTGCCCACTTGGCCTCACACCTGCAGGACAGATGACTGGAGAATGGGTATTTATTTTGCAGGAGGGAAAGAGGGCAATTACTGTCAGGTCCAACAGGTGACAGCCCTGAGGTGCATGGGCTGGGGGGATGGTGCCTGATAACTGTGGGCCAAGCAGAGGCAGGAAGCCAGCCCACCACTGCACCCACCAGATGCTCAAAGTTGGTTGTGCCACAAGGCCCTGTGCCAAAGCACAGGTGCTTGCCCCCAGCCCTTGGGTGGCTTGCCCAAAGGGTGGCTGCATTCATATGGTGCTCGCTTGAGTTGATTCTCCCATGCCTTGCTCAGGGTGCGGCCGGCTGGTGCAAGGAGCTCGGTGGATCCAACGACAGCCACTCCGGAGTTCTGCATCCTCCTCCGACTGCCCACCCTCTCCTTGGACCAAGGGTATCAGCTCCCAAGCAAACAGCTTGCTGCTGCTACGTGTGAGTCCGGTGCACTTGCTTCCACCTTTGCTGGGAGGCAGCCATAGGGGTGGTTCCTTGACAAAGGGGAGCAGTGCTGCACATGCACAAGTGAAGCATTTCCATCAGGCTCTGCACTGAACTGGTGAAACTAAAGTCAGATGGCAAGGGGGCCAAGAGGCACCATCTTACAAAGCCAGGCTAAGGCTGTCCCCTCCCTCTCAACTGGAGGGTCAGACTGCAGCAGAGATGGGAAGGAAGTGGAAGAGACAAAATAAAGTGGAAGATTTAGAAAAAAGTGGCACAAAGGGGGAAAAATATGTATCAGAAAGCACGTGGCTTGTTTGAAAGCTGTTAAGATGGGGTCTTTGCAAAATGATTTGGTGTCTTCTGAAATCAATATGTTCCCATTTAGTTTCTATGCATTAAGCTAGGGAAGGTAACTGTAATGTAAGTTTTATCATTCTTCTGAGAAACAGCCACTGATAAAATTGCTGGGATGTGAAATCCTAACGGGTAAGGGGGCAATATTAAGGTCATGCCAAAATAAAGGGCTGAAAAGCCTTGAAGAAAATGGATCAGAAATTCCCCTGGTAGAAATGTATCCTTATGAGTCAGCACCTGAAATCCGGTTTCTGCTCTAGAAAACAGAACAGCTTGGTGTGCACGTCTGTCAGGCAGGCGCATTTCACTCCATTCAAACTAGAAAGCATACACAGGCAGCTACATTTTTTTATACAAATAGAGCCTCAAATCAGATGGCACCAAACAAGAAATACATATCTCCATCCTGCACGTAGGTTTCTATTCTAGTCATGTGGAGCAAAAGCAGAAAGTTAAATGGGGACAGGGACATTTTTTTTCACAGTGTGGCGTGCAGTTTTTGGAAAGCACGGTGGGGAATTTTTTTGCAGAGGATGACCTATTTGGAACAATACCAGCAACTTTGGAAATGCCACTCTGGAGTTCAGTCAGGCAAGTAACTAAAGCAAACTTGGGCAGGCAGGAGAAGGAAAGTAATAAAAGAGTATTTCATTTCTGACACTAGTGGCTGTGCAGCAATCTGTTTGTTAGAGAATGGGTGAGGTGGAAATCTGCTCTTCATCCCTTGAAAGATGGTTTCCCTGGAATGACTGTGGTGCATTAGCGACTATGCTGACTGCATTTCTTCCCTTTTTTTTTTGGAGAGTATTGCGTTCTGCAGTGCTGGAGAGGAATGCAAAATGGCAGCTGGAGAGGGAGGTGGATGGCAGTGTCCTCAGACGTTCCGGTGCCACGTGGCATGGCTGCCTTTCCCCAAGATTGTGCAGAGAAGGGTGAGAAGGCAGATTTGGCAGGTTATCAGTTCTGGCACAGAATTTGTGTTTAATGTAAACCAGCAGATAAGATAGCAAGATTATAATTTTGCTGATAGGTGGGGTCTTAGCACACCTTAGTATTAGTGAGCACAAATAAACCCTCCTCTAAACCCATCATTATTTGCAAACTTACCCAGAGTCCAGGATCACTGCAAGTGAAGGGCAGTAACAAAAGCAACTAACACAATTTCACTCATCACATGTATTCATCCAGCTATTGCAACTCAGCCACGAGATCCGTGTGAAGCAAAATTTATCCCGTAATGTTAAAAATAGTTCTGTCAGTTAAAAACCTGTCTTGTTCAGTGGAGCAATACTTATATTTTATTTTACACAGCTAAAGTAACATTTATACAACAATTAAAGCTTACCATTGCTGTAAGACCGAAAATTTCCTACAAATTTTATGTATTCATATGTTGGAAATTCCTTTGGGTTCAAACTTCCTCTCAGAAGATGACAATAAAACTCTAGTTCATTGTCAGCTGGATTGTTAAAAGAAGAAGAAGAAGAAATAAATATACTATTTAAGCTAAACACAACCAATGGTGTCTTCCAACCCCAATCTTGCAACTGGCAGCACAAGAGCAGCTTGTTACCACTCAGGAGTCCTAAACACCAATGTGCTATGCATTGCAGGATCAGAGCCTCTGCAAGGAAGCGCCTTGCAGGGATGCAGGTTGCTCAGCCCTGTGCACAGGCCTGCCTGCAGCTCAGGGACAGCCTCGGAGATTAACTCGCCCTTCTCTGACACCACCTCATCACAGGAGTTACACAGCCACAGCCTCGGCGTAGCAGCACAGAGAACCGGGTCCTTCACTTACTGCTTTTTTCTGTTTAGGCTTCTCACAATTCACAGATGTTCTACATCTTGTGTTGGAAAACTATGCTTAATTACCTCAAAATATCTATTAAATTAACTTTGGTGTATTAGCTATCAGCTGCAGGTTTTGTATGATACAGCAGACTGAGCAGCTGTACACATCTTACACTATCGTGTGTTTTCTGGTTTTCTACATCTTACCTCCTAGACTGAGTAAGGCCAAGGAAATAAAAACATTTCTAAGAAAAACAAAATTCAATTTGAAAAAGAATTACAATGATTTTAGAGGTATTTTTTGACTATAAGGCAAACCAAAGTATGCCACATTAGCTTATCTCTGAACAACATCTTACTTGAACAGGCTGAAATATCAATTAAGATGTGATTTGTCTCAGGCGAACTCTCAATTTCCATCGGCTAACCTATTTTCCTTAGCTGTCTCAAATGATATGATATTTAATAATTAACATAACTGCAAGTAGTCTTAGCCTGGTAAAATAAAGGCAAAGAGCTTCATTTAAAAATAGAACCAAAGGGTCATTCCAGGTGGCAAGATCTTTTTGAAAGGCTATGAACCTCATTTTTTTATTGCACATCACATAAAAAACTCTTTCTGTGAGAAAATTTTTTATCCTTCCCATGCTTTTTCATTTACTGGAGAAGATGAAATGAAACTTACTTTTTAGGTAATCTGACGAGGCAGAATCTGTCACAAGCATACAAGAAGATAACATCTTATAAATTTCTGAGTGTTCTTGCTCTGGGAGGAAGTTTAACAGATTCTGATCCAAGACATCACACTGCAAAGAGAAACAACTTTTGAGACAAACAGAAATATCACAAACAGCAACACTTGCAGAGATGTGCAACAAGGTGGGTACAAAGCCCGTGACTTTTGACAGGAGTTTCCTCACAGATTTCCAGGGACTCCTGACAACGTCTAAAACCAGGGGAAAGTTGTTGGACAAATGGAGTAGCCATTTCTCTGTGGGCTGGTCATCAGATTAAGTCTCAGCGCTCAGCAACATTTAATGTTTCTGAGACCATCAGATGCAGCAGGTATGTCCATGCAATTAAATGATGAGACCTGGGAGTGGGCTGGAAAGTGGGTGTCTGGCTCCCCATACTCCTGCAAAGCTCCACGCACCAGCGTGCTGTGGATCATTGGAATTTGTTCTCTCCCTGGCAGAGCTTGACTTGCAGGAGCAATGAGGCTGAGAGTCACCCTGAGCCAGCCAGGGCAGTCCCAGAACCAGTCCCTTCCCAGGGGGATCCCCTCAGGTCCTGGGAAGTGCCCTTGGGGTGGCAGGCCTTGTTCCCCACTCCCTGCCTCCTGGCAGGTGGGAGCAGGGAGAAGGGGACTCCCAAGTCTGGGCATGACTTTACAGCAGTTAGTCCCCAGGGAGGGGAACTTCACAGTGCCACCAACACAAGCCCTCCCTCTGGCCAGCCATGAGCTGAATGTCCACGTGCCTCCAGCCCCATGATCAGCTGGCATGAACCTGAAATCCACCCAAAATCTAGGAACTGAGATTTGGGAACAGAAAGAGGAGATGGATTTGTGCAAAAGGCCATGGCTGGCCCAGGGTGGAGAACACAAAGAGTCTGTCAGGGGCTGCCAAGAGGAAGGTCTCCCTATGCTCAGTATGGTGACTAACCCAACACTAGCAGAGTGTATCTGAAAGGAAGCTTAAGATAAAGTGACCCTCCAATGGCATAGATGTACATCCATCCCACTTGAGACTACTTCAGGCTGAGCTGGCACACTGACACAGCTTTGTGTGTCCTCAGAGCAGCTGCTATCAGACTGTACAGTCATGCTGAAAACATGTAAGCTCTGTATGAGACTGGCAAGTCATTAACCATCATTTATTTATGTAAGATTGTGCTTTGGTTTCCATCTGCTTTCTATCCATGCTGGCTTTTCTGTGCGGAATTCCTGTTTAGAGTAGTGAAAGTCATAGAGTAGACTTTAAAAATCAGAGTGCTATGCTTTATGCAGACACCTTGATGAGAATATATGGCTTTAGATGATTCAGTTATAAGTATTATATATGCTCATTACTTGAATATTCCTGTTGTGAAGAACACTTGAAAATTGTTTTTGTGACTTTCGTTTATATCTTATTAATATGAATCCTACTGATACAGTATGTGATAAAAGTTTTTTATATATGTATAAATACTTACATACACACATCTATATACACATACTATACTTCACAAAATACAGTCCACTGTTCTTGTAATTTTGTGCATATGAAGAAAGAGCCTTTGACAGGAAACTGCAGTGCTGAGTTCTGTTCAAGGCTTAGGTGCAATCTCAGAAATGAATTTCTTCCTTTTCATTCCCTTTCTACTTGTAAATGATAATGATACCACCAGGTTAATTAATATCCCATCTACTCTGCAGTAACTGCAGGAAGACTAGATGTGAGCCATCACCACTCCTCTAACTGAAACCTTTTCTCTCCATACTGTGACCAAGCTCCAATTTCAAACCTCTGATTAGTTCTGCACTGCTGTTTCTGTTTGAGGTGATAGCTGCAGAGGCCTGTGGCTACACCTATGGTGGGAGTTGTAAGAGACTTTTGTTCCACACACCCCCTCAGAGCAACCTCTCACCCTGAGCACCAGGTATTCATAGATTTGCAAGTCCTGGTATTTACAGTTTTTGCTGCCATCATGTACCATACCTACAATTTAATATTTGGGTTGCATCTTTGCTCTTAGGAAGTACCAACTTTTTTTTAATGAGTTTGAAAAAAATGCTAAGGTTTCTACTTCTTACTGTGTTTCACAACTCTTGCCTCTTGCAGAGGTTTGGCACACCTGTAAAACAGTGCACAGAACAGAATTTCTGGATCTTGTACACACCAAGACTCCAACAACGCTCTCAAATCAATATGTCAATCCAGAATACATTGCTAAGTCAAACAGAGAGATGGAAGCAAATATTCCACAGTCTCACTGGAGCTGTAGAAAATTCCAAGCAAGCTATTCAGAGCTAATTCTGCACCAGACCCAAGGAGCAGACATCTGGTGTCATGGCAAAAAGGTGAGCAGTGAGACAGATAGGCTCTGCAAAGGGATCTGGACAGACTGGATCAAAGAGCCGAGACCAGCAGTATGAGGGTCCAACACAGCAAAGTGCTACATCCTGCCCTTGGGTCACAGCAACCCCAGGCAGTGCTACAGGTGGGGGCAGAGTGGCTGGAAAGCTGCCTGGTGGAAAGGAACCAGGGGGTGCTGGTCAGCAGCTGCTGAACATGAGCCAGCAGTGCCCAGGTGGCCAAGAAGGCCAATGGCATCCTGGCCTGTATCGGCAATAGTGTGGCCAGCAGGACCAGGGCAGGGATTGTCCCCCTGTACTCGGAATTGGTGAGACCTCACCTCGAGTGCTGTCTCCAGTTCTGGGCCACTCAATTCACCTCACACTGAGGTGCTGGAGGGTGTCCAGAGAAGGACAACGGAGCTGGTGAAGGGTCTGGAGCACAGGTCTTACAAGGTGCAGCTGAGGGAGTTAGAATTGTTTAGCCTGGAGAAAAGGAGGCTCAGGGGAGACCTTATCACACTTGTACAACTATCTGAAAGGAGGCTGTGGTGAGGTGGGGGTTGGTCTCTTCTCCGAGGCAACCAGTGACAGGACAAGAGGAAATGGCCTCAAGCTGTGCCAGGGGAGGTTCAGGATGGACATCAGGAAAAATTTCTTCACGAACAAGTGATTAAGCATGGGAAGATGCTGCCCAGGAAAGTGGTGGACTCACCATCCCTGGAAGGGTTCAAAAAATTAGTGGACATTGCACTTTGGTTTAGAGAGCATGGTGGTATTAGGTCAAAGGTTGGACTTGATTTTTCAGGTCTTTTCTGACCTGATTCTATTGACAAAAATTGACCATCAGTGATAAAAATGGATCAGTTAGAGGGGAATGGTTTGTAGCTCTGTCTAATTACTCTGCAGTGGGCTGTTCTGTGCCACTGGCTGAGACAGCCACAGAGCATTGCTGAATGAGCCAGGCACAGCAGATAAAAGATGAACTACAATGACTGTGGGTAGACTTGTTAGATGAACTACGTTAATGCAGTTATGCTGCTAAGCCTGGAATCTACTCTGCATCTTCAAATCTATGGATCCTGCTAAGCCAAACTTTGGAGTATTTACTCCTGAAAGCTAAGGCAGGCAAAGAACACCTTTGTCTACATGGATGCTGGTCTGTTCCAAATACAATACATCAAGTTCTGCAATAATGGCATGCATAGTTAAAATATTTGTGGAGTTTCAACAAAACAGCTGTACTCCAAAATGGAACTCCTTCCTCATCATTTCATTGCTTTTACTGGGGGGTGGGGGTAGTGGTTAGGAGGAAAAACTCCTGCTGCAGGGAGAAAAAGCAGAGGAACTAAGCAAACATGGTCACTAGAAAAGGGATGATGGAGGGCTGCAAATGAGACAGGTTTCTTTACCATCAACATAAAAAATAAAGATGGGTATGCACTTGTGTGCTGGGATTTGGCCCCTGTATCAACCTGTATGTCCTGCACTGATTCCCACTGCTACCCTGTAAGAGCAACACAGCATGCATAACTTTTGTACACTGCAAGGTGCTATGTCCTGGATTTTTCCACCCTGACGTTTACCTTAAGCACCCAACACAGCAGGTAGCCCCTGAGGAGAAAGACCTTCCCTTGAGAGAAAGGCAAAGCAGGCCAGAAGGGACAGGGAGGACCCTTCTCAAGACACTGCATATTCTTGGAGTCATAGTGTACCATCTGATTGGCAAATGCTAAGAGTTGAGATTAGATTTCCACAAGTTCACTTCAGCTAAGTGAGCTACACCTCTCCACCTCAACTGACCCTAGCAGTAGTCTCCAGATCTTGTTAAAAAAAATTTTAGAATTACAACAGGGGAAGTTTGTGTTTGAAAATGCTCCATGGAAGTAAGGGAAGCTGTATTAAAGTGAACTGGATATATTTATTCTCAGCATTGGAAATTTTTATGATTTTAATGAAAGATAATACATCAGTTTTCTTAACAGGGGCCCTCAGAGAACCCTGCTCCGCATTCTGCCCAGTTTTGCTTTCCTTTCATTGTTCAAAGCAGATTTGCAGAGTATTTTTTCCCTGTTGTCACAGAGGGGAAAGAATTGGCATTTTGTCCCCCAAACAGTGACTGAATTTAGCATACAAATAGATCCTCGAGGTAAACAAAATAAGCCACACAGATGTTCCAGATAGCACTCTGATCAGTTTTAAAACCTAAAAAAACAAATGGCAAGGGCAACAGAGGACTAAAATACCCAGTGTACACCTAGATGCAACCTCAGCTGGGCCCCTACCCATGGCTACAGCGATTTGCCGACCTGGGGCAGCCGGAAGCCTTTATTGCTTGTTCAGCTGTGGCCTCTGGGATGCTCCCAGTCCCTCTGCATGTGTGGGCTGGTGGGGCAATTGTTAGCCATTACCACTCCAACAGCTCCAGGAAGGTCTGCTCCACCTACAGCCCTCTCACGTTGGTCCCTGACTTGGACTGCCATGTGCTGCTTCTATGCGAATAAAAAGTAATGCCCATCTTTATCCTTATTTTGGGCTGGATACCATGTAAGGTTATCACACTAAGCACGTCTTTGCAAGAGAAAACCAATTTAGTTTCTGATGGTCCAACTCAGGAATTACGACCCCGAATCTATCCATTTTCAGTCAGGGCTTCAGATTTTAGGCACAGGGTCTGAAATGTGTCTTCCTGAAGAGTACTTTCCCACAGCAGATCTACCGTCTCCACTAAGAATCAGTATTTGGAAGGGATACCAATGAAACCTCCAAATGATGAAAGACAAGGAAATTTCATGGAAATCAGTAAGTGTATGAAAACCCCACAGCCTGTGTGTAGGACAGAGCTCTCTCCACCCTTGAAGTGAGGCAAATGTCAGAAAGTAGTCAAGTACTGGTCTTCTCAACTGTTGAGGATGAAAGAAAACTGAGATAGATAGACTCAGTTCAATCTGTTGTTGCATAGCAATATTTCTGCATTTACCAGGAGCTGCTGCCTTTCATCAAGTTCCTTTTGTCTCAGAAGAAAATGATTTTTGTTCATATTCTAGCAAGGTAGTGTTGTGAAATACATTTGTCTGGGTGGAAAACATAACACATATTTGGTGACAAACTAAATGAAAGAAAAAGAATTGTAATTTTCTTAAGAACATGGCAGGGGGTAGTACAATAATGATTTGGCAGCTAATTTTTTCTCCTGGGCATGTATTTATTTGAGACCAGGATACTAAAAATGAGAGTGAGGATTAATCCGTAATTATTGTGCCATTTCTCCTAGAGCAGCCTTAGCAACAGGAGCAGGGTTTGGAACAGTCCCTCTCCCCTGCTCCTCCAGCC
This sequence comes from Gymnorhina tibicen, assembly GCA_013399875.1. Taxonomy (NCBI): domain Eukaryota; kingdom Metazoa; phylum Chordata; class Aves; order Passeriformes; family Artamidae; genus Gymnorhina; species Gymnorhina tibicen. The sequence goes on along the minus strand of VXAZ01008626.1, from coordinate 167,627 downwards.
CAAGCCAGTGCACATGGGAGTGTCTCCCACAGCAGCACAGAGATAAAAGAAGCTGAATGTGCCGGATGGAGCATTGGCTGGACTGGTGCAGGGATGCACCCAGCATCGGCTCCACCAGCACCTCCTGGGAGCACCGCGTGCTCCCCTTGGGAAAGCATAACTGAGCTGCAGGGAGAGCTCGTCAGCAGCCTCTGGCTAACTCCAAATTCAATGGGGATTTTCTCCTTTACCTTCCTGGGAGCAGAATAAGGCCCTTAAAAAGCTCCTCACTGGGCTGCCAGCAGCGCTGGTGCTATTCTCTGCTAGCTTAGAAATCAGAGATGGAAAAGATCAGCCAGGTCACCCTGTCCCTCCCCTGGGCAGACTATTCCTGCAGAGCTTTTTCCATTCAAGAAGTGCCTCATAGCAACAAAAGCCTGAAGGGTATGAATCAGACAGAGAGAGTGCAGAGCTGAGCAACAGCAGCAGCCAGCATAATGCAGGGACAAACTCCTTCACCACATTTTCAGGAAAACACCACCCCCAGCACCCTTTTACATCTGTTTCTAAAAATGCAGTGCCCAATTCTACAATGTGTAGTGGAAAAGCCAATGCCAGAATTACTCACCGGTAAATGCCCTAGAAGAGGTGTGATGCTGTCAGACACATAGATGATGCTTCCACCTGTGGTTACTGCTATAATGAAGCCATCTAATGCCTATGGAAAATAGACAAGTCGAGAGTGCTTTAATGGGAATGAGTGGTGTAAACAGGACATCTCATCATGTGTTGATCAAAACAGTTTGAATTCAGCACCATATTGTTATCGAGTTGTAGGAATGTTATCTCAAGTTGCAGAACAGTAATTCTCTGATTTTACAGTCTGATTTAACTTTTACAAGACTCTTTGTAGTCTAGTAAAACCTACTATTGAAGCAACAAAGGGCTCACAGGAACATTTCATGTCTCAGTTTTTAAATTAATCACACATTTTAATAATGCAAAATGACTAAGACTGGATCCCTTGGAAGTTATTAAAATGAACATTTGAGCTCTGTGTAAATATCAAAGGACGATGAAAGGATGCAGTCCTATCTCAAAATGGTACTTCTCTGCAAACCCCATAAATCTCAGTTTGTATTAATGTAACATTGTATATTACTGGGCTTTCATGTAAGTAAAAGCAATGCAAATGATCAAATAATCCTTAGCCGGAGTTTTAATTGAGTGATTTATTTTAAAGGTCATGGTATTAGATTACTCATTCCAAGAGAAATTCACCCTTCTGCAGAGTTTCTTCCTTACTTTGGCTGCCTCACTTTGTGGTAAGCCCCTTCACTCCTAGGACTGAAGGGAAATGTCAGCCTTATCCCCACCCTCTGCACAGGAGCAATTTCACCTTCAAAATGAGTCTCTTCTTTAGTCTGAGCTGCCAAGTTTTGAGCTAAGTTTTGTTCAAAATTAAACCTAAGTAGATTTTGAGATCTAAGGCAAGATTAACTTAATTTTTCGGGGGATTCTCCTCAGAGTAAACTAAAGTTTGATGATCTTTTGATCACTCTAAGGAGAACACCCCAAAAAATTAAGACACAACAGTAGGTGCTCAGACAATATATTAAAACCTTCCCATTGCCATTAGGGAGTTACCAGTGAGGCCCCCAATCCTTCAAGGGGAGCAAGTCTGGGTCCTTCCTGTCAGTTCCCTGATGTTCTGGAGTCAGCGTTGCCAGCAGTATTTGAGCAGCAAAGGCACTGCAAGCACGACTGCATCAGAGCAGGGTTTGATTATACTCCGGTGGCCATCCCTGCTCAGCAGACAGGTGCACTGCCAACAGCCTGACCAGAGTGCCACAGCGTTACTAAACCCTACTGCAAATCCAGGCCTGCCTCCAACCCAGGCTTGCAGTTGATCTTGTAAGCCACAGCACATCCTTCCCCCCCCGCCGACTTCAATAAGGGAAAGAATTCTGAGAACACTGGAAAATGCTAATTGTTAAAAAAAAAAAAAAGGAAAACACAAAGCCTTGAATAAAGACACAAACATATGTTCCTTTTTCCAGAGAATGCTGAGCACCCACAACTATTTAAGTCAATGGGAATCTGCTGCTGCTTCAATCCTTTGAAAAGCAAGTCAATAACTTATACTCCAGTAGAAGAGTGTGTGTTTAGCATCTCTGAAAACCCTCCAGCTGCTATAGTTAGTTTGATTTTGTTAATCTAGGTGCAGACAATATGTTTTTCTTTAGTGCAGTACATTCAAGCTGTTTTCTAAAAAAGCATGATAGCTGTTAACCCATAGAAGAGAGCAGTGGTTTTACAAGGCAGTTGGATTGTGCATGTTACTATGGTGAAGGTTGTTAGTTTTTAAAAAATCAGGTCTTTATTTCATATCCAATGCAAATTATACCCAGTGACTCATATCAGAATTTTGTGGTAAAATCAAGTTAATGTGTGCATACATAATTCTACTTTTATTTTCTTGCGACTGGACATTCCAACATTAGGAGAGCATTTTCTTCTTCAAAGGTTTTACTATTGCATCAGTCCTAGATGGACAAACAGAGCCTAATGCCCACTGTAATTTGGTGACAGCCTTTTTAATGGGGTAAGAAAAGGCCATTTTCAGGAAAGCTGATATATTACTGCAGTCAATTATGCCTTGAGTCTTTTGAATTAGTGCTTGGAAAAAACCCTTCCCATCTTTTAATAACAGGATGGGAAAAACTTCAAGCAGTCTTGTCCAAATGCTAATAAAATAAGATTAGTAGAAAGGCAAAATAGCAAGGAATGATGAACATCTAGCACAACAGGACATCCCAATACCCAATGTTATCTTGAAGGGCATGGAAAATCACAGTAGCAAGAAGGTGATTTATAAGCTGGGAAACAAAAAGTGATTGTTTTAATCTAAAATTGTGTAGCATACAAGTAGAATCAACAAAGGCCCAGCCTGTCAAAACAACAGCCAGTTTATTGCTATCTGAGGGACATATTTCAGTGCAGACTGAAGGAGTTATGTGTGTTAAGTTCCTGTGCACTGAGATGGAAATGGGCAGTTGTCAGAGCAGTGGGAGCGAAGTGTCTCATAAAACTGGTTCAGGGGAGTCTCATCACAACAAATTACAATGGCCAAGGGACTGGCAGTCCCTGGGAGCTCGCAACGTGCCCTGGCTTTATGCCACTCCTTGGTGGGTGAAGTTGTTCCCCAACATCCTTCCCTGCCCACCACCAGAACCCGATCATGTGCCATGTTCACATCATTTGTGGGAGGAGAAGAAGCTTGTTCTCAAAGGACACTGTGGGGCCAAGCAACATCCATGTGTTTAGTACAGGAGAAGACCCTTGTTGAAGGCAGTTCTAGCTATTACTGAGAGAGAAAAACACATTCTAGCAACTCATTTGCTTTTCATTTTGATCCTACATAAACACCATTGAGTCGCCTCCCTTCAAATCCCAGCTAGCATTAGAAGAACCTATGCTATAATTTAAAAACTATGATTGTGAAATGCTAGAATAAAAACTGTTTGGTAAGGGCCTTGCAAATCAGAGTGGAAGTACCAACTGCATCAAGCCAAGAGGAGCTGTCAGGCTTTATCTGCTTGTACAGCACCTAGCACTAGAGGGACGTGACACCACTGCGTTTCAGGTGCTAGTCTTGCATAAATATTAGATGATAATAACGCCTTCCAAGAATAGGAGAAAAACGGCCACGTGCCCTTTACCTCACCTCTGTTCACAAAAATAAAAGATAACCTGTAAGTTGAATCTTTGCCCTGCACTGTTCTTCTTGGGAGTTGCCACACAGCTTTGCAGGCTACGGCAGCTGAGAGGGAACAGCAACAAGTGGGGACTTTAATCCCTTGTCCCAGTGACAGCTCTGCTTGATAGTCAAATACAGCAGTTCCTAAAACCTCCTTTTTGGGAACTGCAGAAGACAGTTTATTCTAAATGCATGGGCGTTTCCATGAGTGCTAGACAAAATTAGGAAAGGTATATATGCATGTTTACCTCCAACATCAGTTGGGTGAATTCTTCATTGCTGAGAAATGAAGGCTTCCAGTCCTGCTGGATTTCAGAAATCTCCGTCTGTGCTGAGACTTCTGGACAAATAAAACATTTACATCTGTAAAATTCAAATTAACTTCCATCTGCGCAACACTACATATGAGTTGCTATGAAAAGAGAGAAATAACCTTTGTATTCAAAAATTGCAGTTTTCAAGCCTGAAATATTTTCCTCATTTTTTACTCAAGTTACTTTGTACTGACTTCAGGGGGAGCCTGTATTCACAAGGCCACTGGCCTCACGCAGCATTACTGGGGTATTGATCAAAAGATAAAACCCCTTTGCATGAAATTAAAATCAAGGCAAGGATTAGCACATGTCAAGTTGCTATTTACAATCTACAGCTTCAAAATCAGGATGCTAGAGAGGGTTCAGCCTATAGCTTCTGTGCCAAACAGGGAACAGCAAGAAAGCTCCTTCAGAGGAGCCCCAAAGGGCTGTGACCCCAAACTGCAGAGCTATTGCTCTGTTTTCCAAAAGGAGAGCGAATCACGAGCATTTGCAGCAGCTTTACACTGGTGCTACTGCCGCCACTCTCTCCCATGCCTACCTTCAGCCCCGTGGTGCAGGGCAGCCCAGGAGAAGGAATGGAGCACCAGCATCTCATCCCAAATCCTGTCTGGAGGGTGGAGTCCCCTGCGCTGTCAGCCCATAAGGCACCAAGAGGACATCTCCCCACTGCTGTCCAATCCTGACCCCACGGCAGCCTGCAGAGGGCTTGCTCCCCGAGGGCTTTCCATGGAGGGGTGCGGGCACACTGGGATAACAACTCACAGCTTTGCACTGAAACTGGGGACCATACTGGATAAGCTGGTTGCACTGTTTTCCTCTGGAAAACAGTCACTTATGTTAGCTCTGCCTGAGTCAGACAGGATTCTGGGGGACAGCTCTAATTTAGAGAAACTTGAGCTGGTTTAGTTTGATGCTCACTCTGCTTCTCTAGGAGTGCTCCCTCACTCAGCTCTAGCAGGGAGGGGATGTTGAGCACAGACTGTCTTCTCTTTTCAGCACCTCCTGCTAATTAATCCTATTGATTAACACTTCCAGAGCATGTAACACCCAACGCTCCGTATTCAGAGCACATAGGCAAACTGGCCAGAGAAATGCAAATGGATAAATGATACTAAAACCAGTAAATTTATACGACTGCCTGTGCATTTTGTCACCGAGGAAGAAATCAAAGCCTCTGTTCAGGCTGTATTAGTGGAGGTGCAGCTGTTTGCTCCCACCAGCTCGCTGGACTTGCTTTCTGCACTGCTGGGGGCTGTCGCTGGCAGCACGGCAACTCTCCGCTGCCCCCGTGGTTTTACACACAAGTTTGAAAACCAGACTAAGGAGAAAGATGTTTTTTAGGTAGTTTCAGAATACAGGATACTTTCAGAAGATCTGTCGCTTGGAAAAGCTAATGTACATGAAATGGTGACTGTTGGGAGAATTACTTGAGATTTGGGAGATTCTGTGGATTATAATGAAGGAGTCTGTTTAGGAAGGAAAAAATCTGAAAATTTACCTCCTCCTCTATTATGACTAAAATCTTGGTTTAGCCTACCAAACGAAAGGGAAATACGACTCAATAAACCAGATCCAAAGTACGCTGAAGATAATCAACGTTTTTTAAATGCTGATGCTTTGTATTATATTGTGTGACTACTAATCTGGTTTAAAAATAGATAACATTTGCTTTTTTAGCAAGTGCACAAACCCCAGTCACATTTTGACCCAATTGCTGTGGAAGAATTTCTGACTGTTAGCTTTCCTTTACCTAGCTGTTCTTCAAGAAAAAGCACCTTTTGGGTAAATTACTTGGACCTTCAGCTACACTTACACATTTATTTTAAGCCTCGGGTGATTGTTCTTTGCTTAGCTTTATAATCGAGCATATTCACATCTTCCTTTGCCTTGGGCAGCTTAAAAAAAAAAAGTAAGTTATTACTACAATTTTTTAAAAAATGTATATAAAAATTAAACCTTGAGATGTCCTAGTCATCCCCTCCTGTACAAAACCCTCAGTTAATGGTTGGACTCATTGGTCTTAAATGTCTTTTCCAACCTGATCAATTCTATGATTCTGTCTTGTCTGGGGCAAAAATTCAGTCAAGGAGAAACTGCACTCTAACGACAGAACCATTATAATTATTTCCTCAGTAATATTGACATTTGGGACTCCATTCTGTTGGGAATCATGGTATAAGAGTTTTCATGGTCTTTCCTGTTACACCCAGAGTTCTCCAGAGAGCGCAGGAGGGAGGTGCTGGGTGAGCAAAGGTAAGCCAGGGCACGTACTGCATTATCTTGTGAGAGCACTTTCTGCTTTCTGGGACCAGGGGCATTCCCGACAGTCACCCGCCGAAACCTCTTCCTCACAGGGGCAGAGCAGGAGAGCCCCATTTTAAACCAGTGCCCTGATTCATAAGGAGAAGCATTTCAATTGACCACTCCTGGTGGGTGTCAAAGCACCAGGAAGGCCACAGCGCACATTCCTCCCACAGAGTAGAAACTAGACCAAAGAGAGTAGATCAGCAGGGTCAGAAATCTCCTCTGCCCTCTCTGAAGGTACATTTCTGTCACTGGTGCAAGCATTTTAAAAAATAAACTCCTGGCTTTCCGATGCTGAACTTCACTACTGCAACTGGATGCCATGCACATGTGATGTAGCTTCTGCTTGTGCAAACCGGGTGAAGCACATCAGCTATCTGTGGATGCAATTTGCTTCAAAAACTGAGGTGCTTTCTGGGCTGAGTTTTCTGCTCAGTGTGGAAAATTGAGTCCTACACAGTCCACTGAGGAGCTGGGGTGCTGAACAGATTGCTTCCCTGCATTTTTTCTGCAGAGAAACTGGGGCAAATGCTTTGTTCTTCTGCTCAGAATATTGCAAATTTCAAGGAAGGGAATCTTCCCTCTGCTCCCAAATCTCTCTTGTGCAAAGCATCTGTCTTCCATGAGTGCTGCAGGGCACTGTTGCCCTCTTTCCCTTGGTTCCTGACATTAGTCCCCTTCTCTAGCAGGCTGAGAGTCATCTTCAACTGAAGAGCAAACAAGGAGATGGGCAGCACAGTGTCTGCAAATGATCTTTTTTGGTGAGATAGAAAAAACCCTCAAATACCTTATGTTGGCACTTTTAGGTCCCTCAAGCCATTCTGATAATCACTGAAGGAAACGGGATATTATAGTAACTGTCTGGCAAGTGCATGAAGAGCTGCATTAAATCTTACCATTGTGTTTCTGCAGAAAGCCGATGACTTTTTCCAGCACAGTAGTTTTGTCCATTTTGCGAGTGTTGCCTGGAAGCATGGAGCTGAGCTCTTTGATGAGAACATTGAACTGATCGCGCCTCTTCTTCTCAGACTTGTTACGCGAAGCCCTGTAGACAGGGGAAAAGAAAAAAAAAGGATGAGCAGACCAAGGAGGAAAATGATCATGTCCCTGCTCTTTGCAGTGTATATACATAAAATTAGCTTGCTGCATGTGTCAGCATGTGAAGATTGACACTGGACTCCAGCAAAGCTGCAGAGGCCAGGAGGAGGCAATGGTTCCAACCTCCTGCTCTTTTCTTTGAGCCAGCTTTAGTCCGCAGCCGGGAGATGGAGGCTCTGCTCACTCCTCTGTGCTGCCTCTAGACACTCTGCTTGAGCTGATCAGGTCAGCATTGAGCCTGCAGTTGAAAGAGCTCTGTCCATCTCCCTACACATATGTAGGATCTTGAAAATTCATGCAGTCTCTGGGGAGGCACTCAGAGTGAGAAGAAACAGGAATATTGTGACAACACCAAAATTGTCCATAAAGAAGAGTGGAGACTGGATCATACCCCTCTGTGCAGTCTTAACAGAAAAGAGGGACCCCAGTCCTGCAGCTGTTGCACTGGAACTGGGTTGATCTAGAGGGACCTGCCCACTTTGGTCACAGGTGCTCTGCCTACCTCCAGGCTGGCAGAGAAGAATCAGGATGTTGTCTTCCAGTCATTAAGAACAGAGACCTGAGTAGAAGTTGCTGCAGCTCCCATCTGGTTCATATGCCACCTTGTTCAGTCTCCTTTCCAAGGTCACAAGGACAAGCAGGAGAGAGGGCATCAGCATGGATTGGGTCTGAGGCTGGGATGCGTTGCCAGACCTGGGGTCTTGGAAGTGCCAGCAGTGCTCGCCTTTAATCTCTGTGTGCCACCGGGAAAATCACTTTATGTCAGTGCCCCGAGTCACTAGCTGTAAAATGAAGACTCTACAGCTTTCTTCACCAATCTTGTCTGTTTAGCTTGCAGATTCCTCAGAGAGAGCCTGCTTTTGCTGCTGTGTTTGAAGAGCTCACAGGAAGAAAGGATCTGATTTCATTTGGGGTGTTTTGGCACCATCATAATACTGTCATTAAGGCTGTTGATAATCTTTTCAGCATGTGCACTTTGGTTTTTTTAACTCTATGTCAATCTGTACACATGCATTTTCTGACTTGTTCCCATGAATGCAACAATTGTTCAACTCAGAGGTTATCACCTGGACTCCTGTATCCATGTGGAAAAAGAAATAAGTATAGCCCAGTAGGTTTGTTTGTTCTTCTGAAAGGTCCTCAAGCAGATGAGATTTGCTTTGTCAATTACGTAAAGATCTAAAAATCTGGTTACATGTTGATGGGAAAGAAAAGCCAAGAGGCCAGTTCTCACTCTGAATTTCTCAGTCCCAGCTAAATCTGGCTGTGCCTCAAAGCAGCTCTGGATGCACACTGCTGAAAATCAGAGCAGAATTTAGCCCAGCATCTATATCCCCTGCAAGGACCAGGATGGCAATAAACATTTTCAGCAGAGAAATCACTACAGAGGCTTCTGGATGTTACTACTGACAGAGGGGTAATTTTTGTTTGTCTTGCTCTCAACCCTGATCACACTTGGAGATACACTGGATAGAAGCCAATGCTTGATTATTTTACAGCTTTGAACACAGGAGATTGGGTGGATACTGCCTGACTGATTTCAGCTTGCTCTTATTACACTGCAAAAGGCTGTCAGAACAAAATGTGAAAAGATCCAGCCTTATCCTATTTCTCTACAGTTCAGGGCAACGTTAAGAATATCAACATTTTACTTCCTCATAATTCAATCCTCAGTTCATTTTAAGCTTAAAGAGTCCAGATTTCCCTGAAAGTAAAATAAACCACCAACTGCCAATACGGAATGTGTTGCTTCAAATTAAAAAACAAAAAAAAAAGCCTTGACAGAAATATAAAGTATCTATTTTTAACACTTGACATTTTATTCACAAAGGAAATATAAAAACTCCTCTAGTGGAAATAACTCTACCAAGATATGAATCAATGATCACAGTAAAATTCTGAAAAGGAAAAAAATGAGAAAAAATGGGAAAAAACGATAAAAATTATCCCTGCACAATTGAAAATACTTTGTTTAGTACAGTTATAAATGTATGAAATAAGACAATTTTCATCACTTCCCTTTGAAGATTATTTCCTAGCCTTGCTTACTTTACTGCTAGGGCATACAATTACAGTAAGCCCAAACAACCTCTGTCTTAATTCCGTACTTCTTGTCCCAGTTCTCCTCCCTCCTTGCTACTCCACAAAGATTACACATATTCAAGGGGAAGGAGGAGACACAGTATGAATAAAATCAGGACTTTTAGTGAATACAGCTAAAGGCAATAAAGAACAGCCTGAATTCAGAAGGATCAAAATCAACAATTTAACAGCCTTTTTTATTTGCTTACATATATGCTGCTTGTTGTCTTAGACAGACAGACAGATACTGACTGACTAGTAGATGATATGTATTGCTAATTTACAACAAAATGTGACTTTACACTAAATTTCAGATTTCTTTTGGCTGTCCAGTGGAGTGTGTTATATATGCATCAACGCAAGTAACTGCACCACATACCTTCATTCAGATTCTTAAATTTACTTTTTATTTCAGTGGAAAATGGCAGGTAGTAGTCTTCATGATTAAGCACTTTCTCATGGTTCACTTCAAGCTGGTTTTGGTTGAAATTTGGAATTCAATTGAATTGCAAAAAAAGTATTTTAAAATTATATACTATTAAAACAAACTGAAAGAAGAGCAAATAAGAGAAAAAAGTGCACAAAGCACACCTTTTGTTTAGAATTAGTAAATCTATAAAACAAAATAAACCTCATCTAGCATCAAAGAACTGAAAATGAAACTGGCTTCTGATCTCAGAAGATCAGAAAACCTCGCATAGGTCTTCAGTGCTCCCGAGTGTGGTGCCATCATATCCACATTTTAGTCCTCAGGTCTTTGGAGTGAAGCTGTGCCTTAGGGAGTCAGACGATGCAGAACAGGGCTCAGTTTAACCAGTGTTCTTCCTGAAGGAAGAGTTATATATCTTGGCCAAACACTAAACACCTGGCACAGGGGTGGGAGTGCAAGTGCCTCTTCTCAGGAGAGGATGGATCCCTTTTTCATGTCCGTATAATACAACCTGTATGTGCCTGATAAATTGCAGCAGATACACATGGTGTGTATGTGTACCTCTACACACACCTAACCTGAGAAACTCAGCTCCTGGTTTGAGTCCATCCCCAAAGAGTTAGGTCCAGAAATTTCCAGCCTCACCTACTTTTAAAAGAGAAAATAAAAGGAGAGAACAATTTCCTGGGCTTTTTAATCCGCTCTGGTGTTTCTTAGCCCTGAGGGACACAGTCCTTATATCGAATAGAGGAAAAAAGAAAGTGTTTCCCTTGTGGTACAGGACAGGTGAGAGTCCTCAGTCTACAAGACACAGCAGCAAAATATTCATCAAATAGCTTCTCCTAAGTTCGACTCTCTCTGGAAGAAAACCTGTAGCTTTTAAGTGAATCTGAACAGTTTCAGTATAAAGTATTAACTTTAGATCTTCATGAAGCATCTCATGATTTCAAACTCGATTTCAACTTCAGCTTTATTTCTAGGAAGCAAAATGAACTTAAATTACACTTTGAAGAAGCAGTTTCCTTTTTTAATTTTTGAAGTTATAACTCTTTTTATGCACCCTGATAGAGGCCTGCCCCAGGGTACGACAAAAATTCCTTCTGGGAACAAACGGCATGAAAACCATACCAGATGGTGATGACAATCGCCGATAGCGAGGATACGTGTTATCCTATCTTTTTCATATATGCATTCATTTAATGAATTTTTTTTTTTTAACTAAACAATTAGCACACAAATATCTTGAAGATGATCAGGCCTTTAGCGCGTGAAGCAGTGCTGCAAGGTGGGCTCCTTTCTGCACCCTCCGAAAGGAAGCAAAGGGGAACAGCTGAGCCTGGCTGCAGCCTGTGCTGACCTATATTGGTGAGAAAAAGCTGCGGGGAGGGAAAGAAACGGAGAAGGAATCAAAAGAGATGAAACTGGATCAACTGCTTGTGCCTGGACTGGAAATACTCTCATTAGAGGGAACCAAGGGGAAAAATGTGGGCAACCCCTGGCTCTCTCTGAAGTAATTAAACTGCGGGCTGAGGCATTGATAACCTCGAATGCTTCCAAACTTCTTTTCTGCAGATGCTGGTCAGCTCTGACAGTTATTAAGAGTTTCATTGCCATAGGTCTTCTGCCTTGAAACACACCTTTTTCTCTCCCAACAAAGGGTTCACAATGAATTCCCACCAACCGGGACTCGATGGAGTACAGACTGTATGTGAATATAGGTTTGTGCCAGTTTAAGGCTGACTTTTCGTAGTCTTTCTCTGCTCTGAAGGTGACTTCTGGGTGTTTTCATTGCTGTGAGATAGGCATTGATGAATCAATGGCCATTCTAACAGGGAAAAACCCCCACTTTTTCTGTTATTTTTCTTTTGCAAAATGTATTTAAAGAAAAAAAACACAACATTTTTGTACACTCTGGAAGCTCAGATGTTGTACTGTAGTGGCAGAAATATGTTGTTGGTGCTTCAGTTCTGATGTTCTGCAGTAATGTGAAGAAAACGATCAATGCCTTGGCTTTTTTTAACATTTTCCACAGGAAACATTGCTAGGTTATTTTCTTCTTACAGTGCAGCCAAGAGTAGGAGTCTGTGAGATGGCAGTTTTTCAAGTTGTGTTTGACTTTATTTTACTCTCTTGCTCTTTGATTAATTGATTATGGATAAAACAGCTTCTGCAGCAACAAACAGTATCAAGCTCATCACAGAGAGTTATAAAAGAAAGGATGCTCACCTCTTTGCCCTGTCTTTCTCATCTTCATCCATTAGATTGTCTAAGCAGTTTTTTCTGTTGAAGGAATGCAAGAATCATTATGAATTGTCCTTTTGTTAGCTCTATTTGCAGGTTAATCTCACAGTCACTCTAATTCATTTAAAAAACACAGTGATGATATCCAGGTCAGATAAATGTGTCAGCAGTGCTTTATGCCACAGTCCTTGATTTTAGGAAATATCCATTGTGGGTAATGTCATTCCTGAGCATTATGCTAGCCTTAGGGTCCCTAGTCAGGGATCAAGGCTCACAGGCACCACGTGGCGCACCAGCACCGTACAAAACCAGCGCTTCTTGGGGATTTTTTTGTGTGGAGGTTACGCTCTGCAAACTTGTAGACTGGATGAGCCTGGGGTCTGCTCAAGCTGAAAAGCATTTTCATTGCCCCCATGTTCCCACCAAAATCATCTCCAGTGCAAGAGCCAGCATCACTGATGCCTTTGGCTTCTCAGGCTCACCTTCCTACTGGGAGGCTCTTCGTCCTCCTCTGTGGACCTTGACCCAAAGCCAAAAGAGATAGTAGTAACTCCACTGAACTACACCTCAAATTCAAAGTGTCCTTATAAATCCCACTGCTTAAGCCACACTGAAAAAATCCTCTTGCAGCCCAGTCAGACCACCTGCCCAGCCATGCTGGCACCAAGCATGGGGACTTTGCCACCCCCATCACTCTTTTTGCTAATCTTCACCAAAACGTTGGGACCTCAGCTCTGTAGTTCAATTGCTTCAGCAGTTTGAGTTGTAAGGAGAAAAGGGTAAATTGGGTAAATTAAGTAAATTTGTGTGGGCAAGGCAAAAATACAAAATCAGCCCAGCTGAAGGCTGAGTGCCTCAGAAACACTTGTCATCAGCTCACTGCCCACCCTCCTTTGCTCCGTGACCTTACGAGAAAGTGACGTTTGATCTGTAACCACTTCAGCCCAAGAAGGAAGCCCTGTGCTGCTGCACCTCTCAGGGTACCTGGCACCCCTGTTGGGTACAAAATCCGTGTGCTGCTTCATCCCACACAAATATTTTCTGAAACAGCAGCACGAAACCACTGGATATTGTCAAAGCCTCATTTTCAAAGCAGTGGTGTAATGACAGGCAATGATAACGCTCTTTTTCAGCAATCAATGTTTCTCGTTTAATGAGTCCTCAACATGTAATACATGAATAAAATTGGAGGGGAGGAGGAAGGAAGTTAATTGCTAGGCTTTATTTAAGCCCATGTTATTTTCCACGTATGAGTCACACATAAATTTGCCCGTTGAAAGAACATTTTATGAAAAAACAAAAGTGAAAACGTAATGATAGTAAAAACAGTGCTTCTGTTACTAGTTCTCTTACAGCAATATTCTACCTGGTCATTACTCAACAGTTAGCTAAGAACACAAAACTACCCTACAACCTTTTATCAAATGAGTTATGAGGAATTAGAGCCACTGGTCACTGATTGGAGGGTAAAGCTACTACTTAATGGCACTCAGCTCCTTGATGAAGCATAAATAGGAAATATGAAGGCCAAGGAACTAGGTTTTTTAGTCATAACTGGTGAATTTAAATTGCTGAATTCCATTTTACAGAACAAAATAACAAATAATACCATCTTGTTTTTAGATGTTTTTTCAGATATTTGTTTGGACTTGCAAAACAGCCATAGTCAGCCATGACTTTCGACTTGCAAGTCAGCCATATCATAATCCCTATTTTGGACTAGGAAAATGTATAGGCCCAGCAAAATTTTATTAACCAGTGTTTTACATATATTTTAGGTGTTTATTTGCTTAGTCCCATAATGAAACTGTTATCTCAATCACTGTGTTTTCAAATAATTCAGGCTAAAATGTAGTGAAAATATTCAGTGGGTTTTGTTGTTATTTGCTCGCTTATTGCAACCTATGCTATTCAAGAATACAGAAGGCATCATTAACATGGCACGGTTAGCATTTGGGATTTTGCAGTGTTTCTTTGCAAAACCTTTGCGCAAAATCATAGAATCATAGGATGTTAGGGGGTAGGATGGGACCCTAAAGGTCATCTAGTCCCAGTGGCGGAGGACACCTTGCACTAGACTGGGTTGCTCAAGGCCTTATCCAGCCTGGCCTTGAACACTGTCAGGGTTGGGACATCCACCACCTCCCTGGGCAACCTGTTCCAGTGTCTCACCACCTGCACAGCACAGCACAGCACAAAATGTTCTGTTGCACGCACCCTTGTTGAATCTAGGGTACAACAATCAAAATGGGGCAGTATCAGCAGCAGAAGTCACTCTCCCTGAATCCCTAAAGGTCCTCCTCTGCTGCAGTGGGGCTTCCTCTGGTTCTAACAGGTTCCCCATAGAAAGCAGGAATATGAGGACAAGTGTGCTGAGTGGCTGTGAAGAATGATGGGGTTGGACGAGACAGTCAGCATCAGTGCTGCTCAACTCTGGCTGTTTGGGAGAAGCACAATGTACCTAATGGGAAGGGGCTTGCTACAGCTGTACCCTGTAAACCATCAAGAAATTACACTGCCAGGAAGCCTCTACTCTTGAGAGAGAGCAACAGATCTAACTGTTCTGTTCTGCCGAGGATTTGGCTAGATCTGTGAAGCAACTCATGGCCAGCTTCCAGTAAACAACGTTTCTCACTGACTGACATGAAATTCTGGACCTGCTGTGCTGTTGCTAGCGTGAGACAATATCTAATTGTCATTTTGCTTCTGTTTGCTCACATGGCAAAATCTCTAGAGCATCATAGGCATTGTTAACAGGGTTTGCTAGTACATATGTACCATATGAAATTAAAACTGTTCTCAATAGAATAGCTACATCAGAGTATACAACTACTGCAAACTGGTACTGCCATCCCTCTCCAAAGCCCCACCAGATGCTGCCTTACACCTTGATGGAGAAAACCATGGCATGGAGCTTAGGTATGTGCTTAGGGCAACCTGCTTGCTTTATGGTATCCTCCCAGTCCCTCAGCTGTTAAAGTCCCAAACTGCAAATTGGGAATCTACTGTCTCACCCCTGTCAGTGACTGGTTTAGGAGAAAATTCTGACTCATTGCAATGATAAAGGCAGGCAGTAAACACCAAGGCTGTGTGCCACAGTTCCCCTGCAAAGAAGTGACATAAAAAAAACCCAAGTGGCACACATATTTCTCAAAATGTGAAGAATCCTTTCGTGATAACAAAGGGAATTTGGAAACCTATAAGTAAGAACACCACATGATGTAACTCCTGCTGGCAGAGTATTTAACAGTGACAGTTACATTCGAGCTTCATTAGTATCATCATTATCATCAAGGACTGAAGACTATCACTCAAAAAGATGGGAACTACCTGGAACAAGCAGGAGAAAGTTCATGTACTCCCATCAGGCGGTACTCAGACAAACACACAGAAAGATGCATATCCACAAGTAGGGAGGAATGGCATTTTGGAAACAAAAGAGTGGCTAAAACTGTTAACCCTGTACCCCTGGTTTAGTTATCAGGTGGAGAATTATAGCACAAATATCCCCCCCACATTCATTCATACAATGAATAGTTGCTTGGGAAAGAAGCAATTCAGGCACAGTGCCAGCTCGCTCCAGGGACTCTCCAGAAGAAAGGTTGCACATGTTTATTTTGATACAGTCTATTCCCAGTGGACACAGAGCTTGCACTATAAAAAATCATCTGGCACTGATCACCTTATCCTGTGCTAGAAACATGTTTTTTATTGAGCTAGGCTACTACTTTTCTGGGCTGGTGAGGTTGGTTTCACCCCTTCCTGCCCTACTGCTCATAAGGATACGCTGTAGACTCTCAAATGTAGGTAATCAGTTGTTGATTTCCAGCTAAGCTGCCACAAGGACAGCTAATGGTTCCTACAAATCAGCCTGATATTTAGGAAGAATTTACAATCATATACATTTAACTCAGCTGAATTAAATCAGAGATGTAAATTTCTTTCAGAGGTACTGAGATGTGCCTGGGGGACCTTCGTAAGGAATTGCAGCGTTTGTGCTACCCTGGCCCTTACATTTGGCAGCTCAAGGAAAAGGCTGGGCTTTTCCTCCTCTTCCCTCTCTGGCATGGTGGGGTGTCTGCCTCCATCACCCTACAGGTCTGCCTGGGTATTCTACCACTTTTCCTGTACAGGTATGGTCAGCCCTGGGGAGAGGGGTGCTCCCTCCCACTACAGACATACCTGAGCCTTGCACCTCAGACCTCACCCTCAGGCCACTTGAGATGCTGGTACAATATAACCATCCTAATTAAAGATTATGATATTGCACTTGGAGAACAATCCTCTCAAAGACAGGGGATGGGCAAGGGTTGTATGGAAAACTGGGATGCTGGGATGAAACACCTTTAACTACCTTCTGAACTCTGGGTAGACCCTTCCCAACAACTGCTATCTTTGTGAAGGAGGAAAGAAGAGAGCAACAGGGTGTAGGGCAGACAGGCTCCCATGCCTTCCAGACACATTGCTCAGCCTCCAGTGCCCATCTCTGCTCAGCATTGCTTCTGTTCTGCCTCAACAGGGAGTTACTCTCCCATCCCCTCTTTGAAGGGGGGGAAAAGGCTGTTAGCAAAGAGGTCAGTGTTATACAAGGAGGCACATGGGTGTTTGGTGGGGTTCGGTATTTAAAGGCCAGATCCAGCCATCCTACACTGGACTGTAGGATCCAATACATAGGAACAAGGCACCAAAAGAGAGTAGAGGCTCTGGGCATGATCCAGGGGCACAGTTTCTGGGCACTCACTAGCATAGGGGACAGTGCAGCTTGGTTGCTGTACTGGCATCACTGCCAGGTCCCCTGCCCAGGGATGATGAAAAAGGTCTGATGGGCACTGTGGTTGGTCAATGGCATTGCCCCACGGGTGTTCCACAGCATGGGTTAGATGGGGACTTGCCCACCCTGGGGAGCACCACTGTGGTGAGTGCTACCTGCTTCCTCTACCTGCTTCCTCTCAGCTAAGCAGAGCTCTGAAATGAATCACACTTACAAGTGAAGTATTTCCTTTCCAAGCCTTGCTGGAAGGCAAAGAGAAAGATCAGCAAATGGGAAGCAGTAGGAAAGGTCACAGAGTGACAAGCAAGAAGTGACCCTCAGACCATTTTAAACACCTTGTTCCAAGTTTCTGTAACATGGATGAAGCACTCGGATATCCCACCAGGAAGGCTACAGTGTGAACACACAGCAGAAGGATTTGTACAAACACAAAGCAGAACAAATCAACAGATTCACAGACACATCAAACTGAACTGTACCACTCTATTCTCTTTTTTTCAGATATAAACCTATGAACTGTTACAAGAACATGCTGGAGCCCATAATTAAATATGACACATTCCCAACCACAGAAATAAAAATTGATTTATCAAAATGTAAACAGACTAGCCTTTAGAAAACTTAACATAGTAAAAATTCACTTCCCTGATGATATATATGGTTATCTGGGAAAGATATGTGTCTTTTCAGTGGGAAAATGGCAGTCTGGAGTTACCATGGGTAATGTAATGCTGAGATTGTAATGGGAATTACTGTTTTTAGGAGTAAAGGAAAAATCCAGAAGCATTATTAAGTGTCCAGCTTTAGAGTTCTTGCCTGGCAGTGTATAGCAAGGTCTTCCTGCATTCAGTAGCTTACTACATTTTGTTTACACTAGAGATGTTGTTTAGAGGCTTCAAATAAAGAAAAAAAAGAAAACTTTTTGAGAAAATACTGAACTTCATGAACCTCATGGGCTGTTTCATGCTTCATACATATGTGTACAATGAATCTTTAGATGGTAACAGGCTTCAAGCAAAACAGACATTAAAAATAATCCACATGTGGACAATAAAAATAGTGGAATTTGACAGAAATTAACGCTCCACTCTTCTGAACTGGGGATGATAGGAAGATGCTCACAGGTAACAGAGCTGAGTATTAAGAGATTATGATGAATAGAAATAGAGTGTCAGAGAATATTCCGGTTTTATTCTTTACAGTATTTCCGTTTAGTGGGAAGGGGTATTATTTTCCACGTGTCAGAAACCTTGCACCTATTGCCATGTGTTAGACAGCTTGCCCCCTGTACCCTGGTGCCGGCTGAATTTTGGGGTGTGCAGCCTGGGATCCTTCTGTAGATGCAGTGTGATTCACAGCGGTTTAAGTCAGGAGTGAGACGGCTGACGTCAGCAGCGCCGTGATGGAGCGGGGCCAGGGTGAGAGGCATCTTTTATCTCCGGCTTGTGAGCAACGTGTAAAGTTTGGTGCGGTGTTTGGATCTCTGGTGAAGATCAGTACGTACACGCTCGTTATCTTCCTCATTGCTATTATTACTGCTGAATGACTAAAGCCATTCAGACTTCAGTGAGCAGGCTGTGAATCCCCATGTTCAACCGCTGCTCTGCTCTCCCCTCGCACGGCTGGAAACAGAAAGGCAAACAAATTAAACTAACATTAATCAGCAAAGACTGCCATCTGTATAACTCAGAGCACTTCTCCGCGTGCCCCGTCCCCTTCCAGCAATGCTAAACAGGATTAGCCTTCCGTGGGCGGATGGGGAAAGTAGGTCAGTTCGGTAACATCGCTGCGTGTGATGAACGGAGGAGGATGTGACTGCCGTGGTCTGCTGGCAGCCCTCTCGCCTTCTCTATGAGCCAGGAGATGAAGCACCTGGGCTTGTCATAGGGTGCACGAGGTGGCCCAGACCCTGCATGGTGACACCCGACATTTGTAGGATCAGGGGTTTAGCAAAGCCTGGCTGATGCATTAAATAAGTGGGTGCATTTCAACAAGGAAACTGAGGCACAGGACAGCTAAATGCTTAGTTATTACTAATTCGTGTACAGCCAAATATTCGTCAAAGCTTACACATAAGTCAAAGTGGCAAGGGATGGTAAATCACCTGGTGGAGGTTATTGTCTTTCTGTATTGACTTTGGATATGTAGAGATGGTGGCAGGAAAGCCAAAGCTCACCTGAGTGACACCTGCAGGGCATGACTAGCGCAACAAGAAGAGCTTCTGCTGCTACATCAGTAGTAAAAGGCTGAACAATGAAAGTGCGGGACTACTGCAGTACTGGAGGTGTGTGAGGGGGTGAATTAGTGACAGCAAAACAGGTAAGGCTGATGCCTGCTTTGAGGCAGTCTTCACCAGCAAGGTCTCCCAGCCTCCATGCTGGAGGCAGTGGCAGGGACGAGCAGAAACACCAGCAACAGGGGAGGATCAACTCAGGGAACTTGAGGAAGCTTGGGGGAAGTTGAACGTACAAGTTGATGGGGACTACTTGCCTCTCTGAGTGCTGGGAGACTTGCTGGTGTCCTCTGCTAGGCTGATCTCTCATTTTGAGAGGTTGTGGAGGTGGGGGAGGTCCCTGATGCTTGGAAACAGGCAAATGCTGGCCTTCAAGAAAGGGCAAAAGGGTGATCCAGGGAGCAACAGGCCAGTCAGTCTCACTTTAGTCCCTGGCAAATCATGGAGAGAGTCCTGTAGGATCACAGGGCTGGGCACATGGAGAAGAAGGTGATCACAAACAGCCAGCATGAGTTTACAAAGAATAACCTGACTGCCTGTTATGATGAAGTGACAGGATCTGTGGATGGGGAGAGAGCAGTGGATGTCACTTACACTGGCTTCATGCTCAAAGGTGGGGCTGTCATCATGGGGGAGACTGAGAGGCTGAAGGAAAGGACAGACATGAAACCTTATGAAATTCAATGGGGACAACTGCCAAGTCCTGCATGTGGGAATGAAGAGCCTTGAACTCTGATACAGGCTGGGGATGGACTGATCAGGGAGCAGCTCTGCAGGAAAGGCCCTGGGAGCTCTGGAAGGCAGCAGACAGCATGCTGTGCATGACCCGTGGTGTGCCTTGGCGACAAGGACGGCCAGCAGGACCCTGGGCTGCATAGACAGGAACACAGCCTGATCAAGGGAAGGGTTTATGTCCCTTCACTGGGCACCTGTTATACCACATTTAGGGTAATGCGACCGGTTTGGGGCTTTCAAGGACAGAAAAGACAGATTAACAGGAGGAAGGTCAGTAGCATTCCCAGTGGTGGAGCCTGGAGCCCTTGACTCATGAGAAGGGGCTGGGATAGCCAGGCTGACTTAGTCTGGACAAGAGATGGCTTTGGGGACACCTAAGAGTCCTCTCATTGCCTACAAGGGGTCAATGAAGAACCAGTGCTGGACTTCTCATGGTGGTGCGGAATGGGACAGTGAGAAATAACAGGTCTAAGTTTGAAGAAGAGAGAAGGAGCTTTTCTCCATGAGGACAGCCAGGCAATGGAGCGGATTGCCTGGAGAGGCTGTGCCATCCCCATCCCTGCAGGCTTTCAAGACCTGACTGGGCAAAACCCTGAGCAGCCTGGTCTGACCTCAGAGCTGGCCCTGCTTTGAGCAGGAAAACTCCTGAGGTTTCAACCTGAATTCAGTTTCAACCTGAATTGTCCAGTGATCCTGGATCTACTGAGCTGGCTACATATCCTAAGCAAATCAGTGCCCTTGAATTAGTTCTTATATTATGTATGTTCTTGAAATAGATTTTATTCTGCTTTTGGTCTCTGTATTGGAAATAGCTTGTGCACCTCTCCCTACATTGACATCCCTCCTGCGTTATAAACAGATGCACATCTTAACATTGTATGTCTGTATGTAAGGTGTTTGTCATGCCACTTCTAGATGTTAATTTTAAAAATATTCATTTTATGATAGAATTAGGGAAAAAAAAAAAAAAAGAAGAAAAAGGCCTCTCAGGAGAATGGCCCTTGACTGTAAAACCTGTTTTTCTTCTCTCTCTACTTCTCATGTTCTTAATCTGTTTTAGGTATTTATAAAACTTTAATCCTCATAGTATCAGAAGTCCTGAATACACAAAGACTTTTTAAAGTGCTTAACTCTATACTGCTATAAGAAGGCCCTCATGTATGTGTATCTTTGCAAAATCCAGGTCAAAATGTGGAGGCAGAACTGCACAGATTATTTTGCAATTATTAGCTCTGAAAACTTCCCTTGAAAAGGGTCTCAGTTATAAAGTATTCTTAGTTGTAAGAATCTGTTTATGTTCTTCTGCAAATATTTAAATAAGTAGAATAATGTAACATTTGACTTATGATCTTCTGATGGTCAAATGCTCAGCTGATACAGGCAAAACACGCAAGTATAATACTATAAAGATTTGTTTGTCAAAAACACAAGGATTTTTATTTTGTTTGGCACGAACCACCTGGGAAACACCAACGCAAGCAGAAAATTAGTCTTTTTCAATGGGACTGTTATCAGTCATTCTCTTTCTTTTCTGGCAGCAACAATCTTGACAAGATCATTTTAATCCTTTCCATACGATTAAACAGGCTATGGTGGCACTGGAATCTAAAGCAAGATGTCCAGGAGCTGACGTAGTTTGGTCTCACTCCCCCCACCTCTTTGTTTGTTAAATGTTTATGGATGGCTCTCAAATAACCAAATTACTCTTCTTTTAAAAATTACCTCTGGCTCTAGAAGTAATTTTGCTAACAGCAGAAAACTTTGTTCTAGAAAGAAACTCTGAATTTTTGACAGTGCTATTCAATTAATTGTCACAATTTACACCAGCTGTGATCATCCCCTCCATACATAAGATGCTGAAATAACAGACTACATGTTTCTGTGGAGATTTCAGCAGGAAAGCAGAAACTAAACATTAGGCCAAATTTCCTTCGAGTTTTAGGCACCTATCCTGATGTGGCATCTCCCTCTTCATTAAACAGGACCTAGGGTGAAGGGCTGTCCTCTCTCAGTGTCCTTGCCCTCTCCCTGCCCATGTGGGATTTGTTTGCTTCTTCAACCAGCAAGAACTGGAGGGCCAAGCTCCAAGGAGCAGACTGGGACTTGAGCCAGGCAGTGAGCTCTCCTTGGCCTTCCCCATCCTCATGGGCATCACAGCATGGTGACACTCATGGGTGCTCAGCTGCTCTGCCATTGATGGGGCTGGAGGTGGGAGCCATGAGGGGACAATGTGACTGTCCCTGCAGAGACCCTGGAAGACAACTTCCCTGCCCCATGCAAGAGACAAAGCTGTGGCCTAAATCTGCTGGCGATAGGAAAAAAATCCCTATACAATATTACAGAAATAAATACAGATATCAACACCAATAATCCCATCGCTTCTGTGTTAACAGCTTGATAACACATTTGCTTATAACTCACACACTGCACAAAATTTTCTGCTCTATAGTAATTATCATATCCCTGTCAGCAGAACTAAATATTTAATCATCTGGGGAGAAGAATCATGAAAAGCTGTTTGGGGGAGAGAGTTTTAAATGGACAATTTGTTGTCATTTAATTTTGAGAACTTGCTGTCTCTTTCTTTTCAGAAGGGACCCTGCAAGCCTGTGACCATCCAGATTACTGCTCTGTACTGCTTACTGTCTCCCTTGCAGGTAATGTAACCTACAGAGTTTTAAGGCCATTTCTGACCAGAGCAAGGCAGGAGGCTTCAGGGTTTGCCTGGGCATCGCTAAGCCTAAAGACAGCAAGGATAGAGACACACAACCTGCCTGATTGCATGACACTTTGGGGAGGAATGTTCTCCAGCTGCAGGCTCCCATAAGTCCATAAACCTGCCAAGTCCATGAGTCCATAAACCTGCCAAGAGTTCAGCTACAGCATCAGACCAAGGCTGCACCTATATTTGGTGCCATCTTGAACATTTACACCCTTGAGTCCCTCCTGTCTCAGACCGAGCCACACGCCAGGTATGTGCAAAGTACCGCTCTTCTCAGACCCTTCATGCGACCAGTGGTTCCCACTTCTACAAAGATAAAGTTTCTCCAGCGTGATGTAAAATTCAAATCAGGTTTTACAAAATGAATCTCTAAGGGGAAAGGATAATGATTAAAGGGCTTCGTTAGTGCTTTGCAATCTTAATTATGATAATTATATTTTTGTAGCTAATATAACTGAACTCCTGCTTTTAAATCCCATTAATGAGCATTTTTAATCCCTCTCCTACTGGGCCAACAAAACCATAATGTTGAACTTTATATTTACACAGGGCACTATTTTTAATAAAAATGATGCACTGTTTACTGAGGGTTTCCATTCCCTTTTATCTGCACCTCGAAGGTGCACCTTCTCCCAAGACACAAGAAATTAAGAAAAGCAAAGATGGATTCAGCAGCTTGGGCTCAATTTCCCTTCTTGGCAACAAGAGGGCATAGTCCCTGAGCCAGGACGGCAGTAGACTGTGGATATTGGCTGCCATCAGGAAAGTCAGTGACACCGCTGCTCCACTGAAAGCACAGATTTAAAATTCTTTCCCTAAACAGCCCAAGGGTTGAGCTTCATCTGCTCTGGGTCCTCATGTGGACTTCAACAAGAGCACGTGCACCACCCAAGCAGGCAGAGGATGTGACCCACTGCCTGAAAACAGAGACCTATCAGGTGGAGGACACCAGGAAGTTGCACAGGATGACTTTGCCATACTGGAACAGTCCTACGGGTAAGCAGGATACTGAGGGGTGACAGGAACCATGCCACAGTGGCCAACAGTAATTGATGACCAGGGGAAAAGGTGGCAGCTGGAGGAAAAGGTCAGAAGGAGTCTCAATTAAAAAAGAAATGCCTGAATACACAAACTATTAGTGCTGTGTGTGAGCAGGAAAAGGTACCTCCCCAATTTACTGGAAATACTGAAAACTGCCAGCAAGTGATATTTTTCAGTGACACAGTATTTTCTGAGTAAAGTTTATAATCCCTGAAAGAGCAGAATTTGCTGCTGTGTCCTGTGTTATGACCCACCCACCACCACCCAGGTGTAATGGCCTAGTAGAATTTTTTTATGAGTCTGTTTGCAGACAAATATTTCACAGTTATCTAACAGAGAGAAAAAAAGTAAAGGATCACAGAGGGAAGAGCATACAAATTCAGATATCTCAATAAAGAAATTAAAACAATAAAGCATATATTGAATATCATCTGCCCATTAATCTCTGGAGTAAATTCAGAAAACTAATTAACAGCTTCTACACAGATAAATGATAAGCTCCTTTATTCAATGAGCTCAACATATGAACAAACAGAGGTTTGTGTTGATATCATCATTATTAGCAATTGCATTAAAGCAAATGATTTTTGCTGTGCTACTGGGAATGCAGTGATTTGAAAAACAAAATGTTATGAGATGAAAATTCAAACCTTTACTGTACTGAGCACAGAGCATTTCCGGTTTATTATTTTTAGTTAATGGTTAACTCTTATGGGTCAGCATGATAAAAAATAAGATGTGGAGAAACAACCCCAAAGCCAGTACAGAAACAGGAAAAATCTCTGCATAATTGTTCTCCAGTGGAAGGCGAGCTTTAAGGGCTGATATCACCTTCCCACATGGGGAATTCTCTAATTCGTCAGTTCTTCTGCACCTTGTGTCCCTTTTTCTGCTACTGGCTTCAACATTCTCAGGGGATTTTGTCTCGAATTTTAGAGGGAGGTTTCTGCCTCTTCAACCGTAATTGATAGATGTTCTATTTTTGTGGTGCAACGCTGCTGTGTTACATGATGTGTGTGGCGGTGCTGCACGGGGAGCTTGCAAGGCAGCTAGAATTGCTCTCTCTTGGTCCTCTGGGAATAGACCCCGTCCCAACCATCCCTTTAGATAGCTGTGACTTGAAAAAGGGGATTCTGAAGAACACAACTTTACAGCTTAAGCTGTGTGTTCAATTTAAGTGCAGAGCCTGAAATAATTAATATCAATATATAGTCGGTTTGGAATCTCATTATTTAGAATCAATTAAAACTGATCTGTCTCCAGAATTCAGATATCCTCTTAAGGATCCTACCCAAGGAAATAACTTGAAAAACTCTGTATTTTATCCATAGTGCATTCCAGTGATCCAGTGCTGATTAGCATAAAAACAGCTTTAAACTGATGAAATGCAGGAACAAGAGAGAACTGTAACTGCTTTTGTTTATATTTTTTATTCATACACCAACATCTTCCTACTTCATATTGTACATTAAACGCTCCCTATTGACCAAAATGAAGCAGAGATTTTAAGAAGTCTCAGGCTAATGTCCTCTTGAACACAGGCTAAATGAAGGATACAGTCCATAGAGTGTAAAGTGCATTTAGATTTTAGCATATTCACTCAACTGCGGCAGTTCAGAAACAGAGAAGTCATTAAAAGCCCCGCAGCAAAAGATCAAATTATGCCTCTGCCAGATATTAACTTTGGAAAGGAATAGAGACAGTCTGAAAACCACAGTGAAATACTGATGTGCTGATTCACCTCGCACTTATATACTGCATGACTTAGAACTGCAAAATAATCTCTGTTCTGTGCCAAATGATATTGGGAGGAAAGCATCTTTTGGCTCTGATGGGTGCTGCTTTCCACTCATAATGTGCATTTTCTCTTTCCACTTGCAAGAAAATTTGCTGTCAGAATCTCAAGTTGACTTGCTATTCTATTTGCCATCTGTGTCAAATATTCATATAGGCACACTAAGTGTGTGTCCATGTTCCGAGGGGCATCAGTTGTTGCACACTGTTTCCTATCTTTCATAATTACCAGGGAGAAAACTAGGAGCGGGGAAAAACCTGACATAATTCTGGATCTCAACTCAGGCTGTATCACATTTTATTCGTGTCGAGTGCCATAGCCATTACTGGAGCACCACAGATGAAAAAACAGGACTTTAACCCTCAACACACCATGAATTTTGCAGACAACCTAAAAATTTTGGATTAAATTTCCTGCAGAAAATAAGGTACTTTACATCCCATCTATTCTGTAGCCAGTACTACGACTGCAGCTCTTGATGCATTATCTGATCTGCAGAGATGCAGTGAAGCATCAATGCAGCTCACCGTAGGACTGTTAGTTTACATATTTACCCAGTGTCACCAAAAAAAAGCTTGTGGAGGGCAGCTCAGTTTGGGGCAGGGCAGGGAGAAGGAAAAAGAGGAAAGAAAGAGAAGCAGTTGGCAGGGAGCTGAGATTGGGGCCGGGTTGGGTCATCTGGCTCATAGTCTCGTGAAGCAGCTGGGAGAGGTAAATTGCAGGGCTATGGGTTTAGATGAAGAGAAAAGGGAAAGTCCCATGTCCTGCTTCTAAAATCCACACAAAAAGAGAGATCCCAAAGGCAGTTCTGGGGACCCTAGGAAAAATGCTGTTGTCACTGGATGGATTGGAAAGTTTATTTGCAGAAATCTATTGCTCCTCCTTGCTGGGTAGGTTTAAAGCAGTCTCGAGGGTGGCTATTTAAACTGTAGCAACTTTAGTGTCTGTGAAAAGATATCAGTTTATAGAAACTCTGCCAAAGGTAGTAAAAAATTTGATGTCACAGCACTTCCCTTTGAAAAATTTATACTTCATCCTACTGCCACACTATTTCAGGGTATTCAGGTCTGGGGATCTTTGCTTTTAAACAGAAAAATCTTAGGTTCTCCGTGGGTGTTTTTTCCCCTCCTCATCCTCTTTTCTTTAGGTACTTCAAAAGCCAAGATCCTGAGAAAACTTTTCTGCTGGGTCCTATTGTTTTCTACTTCAAGTGAAAAAAGTACATAATGTTAAATCTGAACACCAAGTCTCTGTGAATGTGTAAACTTCAGAACTCGAAACCTTTCAGCCTGTGCCAATGTAAACCACCTAAAGAGCAGAGAATTAAGTACACTTTATCCTCTCTGACCATGATTGAACATGTTCCAGTCCTAAAATCTGCTGCAGGGAGTCGCTCAAATCCCCCAAAGCAAAGTAGTGCTTTTTCAAATAAGCATGAGTAAAAGAGGGACATCCTCATCCAAATCTCAGCCCCAGCCCTTTTGCTCTCTTCTTTGAAAATTATCACCCTGCTGTTTCAAACCACCTCCCTCTCAAGGACAAGGGGCAGAAAAAAATAAAACCTACCTTTCCTAAGCTAAATGCTGCGTATTACCTAAATTCATGGGAAAATTGCACAGAAAATTCAACAAGCACGTTTGCAGTGCAAATTCACATCTGTCTGTGTCACCCACCCTTTCCAACCTTGCTCTATTAATATCTAACTGCTCTGTTTTTTTAGAAAAACAGCTATCTTGGTCCAGCTTCTGGAAGCTGATAGGGATAAGGTGTACATTTTGAGAACCCAGTTATGGGCTTTCTGTCCAGCAGCAACAGCTGCTCCCCGTCCTGCTTCCCCAGCTGCCCGTGGCACTGTGGGCCAGGACCCTCTCCTCTCAAGAGTAAGGACCGTGGAGACCGTGGCACTGGGCTGCCTTCCTCCTGCACAAGCACACACCATCCCCACTCCCCTCTGTTGTACTGGATCCAGTGCCTGAGTCAGAGGCTCTGCTTGTGTGTTGGCGCTGGATATCTGGGAGCACATGAGTGCTGCTACCGCAGCCAAAGCCTGATGCACGCGTTGGCCACGAGAAATAGGCATCCAACTGCCACTGCTTGGGTATCCAAAAGGGTTTAAGCTATTGTCAGTCACAGGAAGCTGAACAGAAAGGCATTAAAAGGCTGTCATTCCTTAGATTTGCTCTTCTCTCTTTATCACTCGGAAATATTTTACGGGAAAGAACGCAACGCAGTGGCAACTGTGCTTCAGTTAGTCCACTGTCTTGTGCCAAGCTATTTTAAAACTGACATTACCCTGAGAAGTAATGGGAAGTCTTAAACTATACTTCACTGTGTACTGTGTGAAGCACACAGTAAATTTCTAGGCAGATAAAGAGCGAGGAGTGAAATGCGAGAGAAGTTTTCCTGATATATTTTCTCTCTCTTCATGGAAATGTTGCTGTGAAGGATAGTAATATTGCTGCTGAATTCTGACCCACATGGCTATAAAGATGCATTACTTGCATCAGTCCAGGAGACAGTTCTCTCAATCTTGCTTCCTGTGCAAATGCAGTTATCTTGCTCTGGCACTTTGCAAAATCCTCTAAATTACTATTAAATTAAATACTTTTAATTTATGAAGGATTTCAGCTGAACTCATATTTCTGTGCCATTAATTATCAAGTATCTTACTGACTCTGGAAAAAACATTAATGAATCAATCTAAATGAACTTCCACTTTCCCCCCTGAACTGGAAATGGGTGTCATCAGTCACACTCTAACCTGAGAAAGTTATATTTCCCTTGGATTCATCATTCATCTAATTCCAAAACATGTACTGAGTGGGCTCAGGGCAACATTTTCAAACACGGGGTTTTACGCTAGTGATGGCAGTATATTTAGCCATCTTAATATGTGGATGGATTTTCAGAGGTCTTCCCTGATTTGAAACAATTCCCCTTTTTCAGTGTTAAGGCTGATATGTTTCTTTGTTTGTTTGTTTTCAGAAACAGTAATTACAATGGTTAACTTTCGGATAAAATATGATCTTCAGGGTATCCTTAGACACCCTGGGAAAGTACATGTGACAATAAGGTAGTGATAAACCTGGAACTGAAGGACGTGTGGATGCTTGGGAGTGTAGTTAGTCCAATGGGTAAATGTAAATTTGAGTGCTGATCTCTCGACATCCACAACTGAAAATATGAACCTTGATATGCAGTGCTGGTCTTTAGTATGCCTTCACATGGCAAAAAGGTCTGCAGGGGTTCAATATAGGTAAGTCACAGCCCAAAACAGTCTAAGGAGGACTGCAGTAGTAGAGCAGGCAGCTGAGGTATTTTGGAAGCTGACAGCACTACCAGGGGCACCCTTATTATCCCCTCCAAACAGTGTTAAAGAGTGAAAAAACAAATGTGTTATTTCACAGACTAGTCAACAAAAGTAGATGTTCCCATTTCATCAGTGTTTCATCCTTCATTTGCCAAGCCCAACACAAATCTTGGCAAAGGAAGGTATTTCATGAAGTTGTGTGGACTGACTTAATGTATTAATCTTCACAGTGACACAGATTATTAGAAACTCAATGATATGTGGAATGTTTTATGATGTGCTTTCACGCTGATAAATAGCTAATCACCATATATTTGTGACAACAGAGCATTACAGAGAGCAGTGATATGTGTTCTGAAAAACACCATGGTCCTTTTACGCCCTCTGCATAATGCCCTATCATCTACAGCGCTTAACTTTGCAGTCTTGCTTTCAAAACCGCACAAAAAACATCATTATGAGAATCCTAACATTTGTCAAAGCCTCCTTTCTCGTCTTTTGTGTCGTTGTTTTTTTCAGTAAAAGTGCATTACATGCCATTTGACAGCTGGTAATTGTATGTGTATTGAATTAAAGCATTGATTTTAATTTTCAAAGTCAACCTCACTCTCTTTTAGCTGAATGAATTACTTTGTTCTTGAGAGAAAACACTGGTACTGGACTTCAGATACAGGATCAGAGCTTAGGCAGCCTGTCCTCAGGGGTATTTTCTGCTGCTTTTTTGCTGAAATATCGAAAGGTTCTAACTTGCCCATTACCCAGAAAAAAAAAAGATAATAAATCTCTGAACAGCTAGCACAGCTCCTAAATTCATAGCTAGCTTTCAACTATTTTGTGTTGCCTGCTAGAATGATTTTTGATTGTACAGATAAGCAACGACAGACTGGGCAAAGCTGGGTAAGAAACCTTGAACGAAAATCCAGGTGCTGCTAGGAATTGCATTGACTGTCATAGATTGCAATGTATCTTTGGGTCAGTGGTGAAGTACATTAAGAAGGCTCCCTGGGAAACAGACGTTCTCTGACCCCTTCTCGTGTATTATCCCTTTCACAGATGCAGACACTTTTCCTTCTCTAGTCTACTCCTGAAGAACTAAACTGCAGACCGAAGCAGCCACTGTCATGTGGAAACCATAGGAAGGAAAAAAAACAACACTACACATCAGAAAGAAGGATCACAGATTGTCATCCCAAAGAGATGTTCAAATAAAGACTGAAGCTTTGTGCCACGTGTCAGAAACAGGCTGCTGGTTCTTCTCTCTCTCAGAATCTAAACACCACAAACCAAGTCTTTGACCTGGTTGCTCTGAACATGCATTCAAAGACATCTGCTGTTTCCTTAAACTATCAAACCAATTACCTTGGGCTCAGTCTGGATTTTGCCCCTTTCTGTAGTGCATGAACCTGCCCTCCTGACCGCTCGTATTCCCAGTGAGAAAAGCCTCTTTCCGCAGCCATCCCCATCCAGGTGTGCTACGGGGGAAATACCACTTGCCGACTGGCATCCTCCAGCACGTCAGCTGGGACAGAGAAACGAGGCCAGTCTCTGTTCTTACTCACACCCGTGAGAAACAACAGTAAGACCTTTGAAATGTGTGGAGTTAAAGCTCTGTAAAGCTGACCTGGAACTGTGATCTAGTACTACACACAGAGTCACTGACACGGAGGCAGAATGACCAAACACAGCAGCTGCTTCTTTTATGAAGAGGTTTCCCGCTAACTGGAGTCGTGGTTTGGGTGAGGATTTGCCCGCTCAGCACAGCCACAATCATGCTGCATGCGCTACATGTGACAGAGATGGAATTCGGCTGAAGATTTTTTGTTGTCATACTGACTGTCATATTTGTTGCGTAGTAGCCTGAACAAAGAAGACCTCTGCTTTTTAAGAATTTATTTCAATATTGTGCCTTGATTCCTCCACACCTTAAGATTCTGCAGACATGCTATAGCTTTCCCTTGTTTCTTTATCTAGCATTTCACTGCTTCCAAACAGGCATTATAACAAAATGCAGCATTAGGACTTCATTAATTCAAATTTAGCACTAAGAAGCCCCCCAAAACATGCAGAAAGATGTGGCTTATGTCCCATCTCATGCATTTTTGCAGTTCTGCCAGTTTATGTGATAGAAAATGCTAGTCCATTCTGGTTAGTGTGCGTCTTTTTTGCCCTAAGACCTGCGGGGTTTTTTGCAGCTGTGCATTAAAGTGGATTTTCTCTGAGGCATAACAAAAATATCACAGTAAAGACATACATCATCTTTTCGACGCCATGTTACGTGATGACATTTTTCATGGTACACTTAGCCTGCTTTTGTCCAAAGCAATTGAAAGTGTGAATGTGCACTGACCTGCTCCAAAGCAATCCTATTAGCCACCAAAAACATAGAGGATCACATACATCAATTTGAGTCTGTGCAGCACAGCATTTATTATTTCTGCAATAAACTCTAGAAGAAAGTAAAGTGTTATTTCATTCATGTCTGTCTGCCCTATTGCCACGGTATTACTTAACAGAAGTAAAAATAGGGATATATATGCAAAGGGCTTTTCTTCATCTGGCCCTGATGTCTGTATTACCACCCACTTTCTGGTTTTTCTTCTTATTTGAGTCAAACTCTCTACAGCCTTTACAAAATGGAGTATACTGACTTCTTCCTACTGCTTCCAGGCTTAGACTATCTCCTGTTTCACTGCTTCCATTTCAATGTGGTAAAGGGAGATACTGCTTCAGGAGCTGGATGCATGTTTGCAGATATTTGGCTATCTGCTTTTCTACAAAGAAAGGGACCAACTGATGCCATACCTTCATTGCATACCAGAATTTGGGAACCTGACACTAATTAGAGCCATGGCTGTAATAAAGGATTTTCTGAGAAGTGGATGCTCCTTGTAACACAAAGGTGAACCTTACAGCAAAGCTTAGGATTGTTACTGCACTAGAAATAACAGGGTGACAGCAGATCTTCATACAGCATAGAAAGAATCATGATAATTACTGGTCTCTATCCAAGGACAATCATGAGGATTTTGGGGAATTAGCACCCTCTTCAAGGAAAAAGTCACTGGCTGCCCCGGGATGATGTGGATTTTACATATGGTTCTTTTGTTACTGAGATTACACAAGCTCCCCAGCCTTGCCTTTGCAAAAATATTAAAAGATTTTAAATGGGCTTTATTCTACAGAGACGGAGTCCCAAATGCTGTTACACAAATAAAGTGATGAATGGGATGCCTATATATCATTTATTTCCTCTTGGAATTGGTGACCTTCCATCAGTCAGTAGTCTCCTTCACAGTCCCTCACTTGTGAATTATAAGTTAATCAAGAGTACAATGGAAACAATGCATCCATGGCCTGCTCGCTGCATTCATTTCTCTCCTCAGGGTGGATTACAGATGTTAAAGTTGTAATGAGCTTTCTTTTTAGTCCAGTTTTGACCTCAATTCTGACTTTGCCAGCAAAAATTTCTCATGTGAGTTCATGCAAGATGTATTTGGAAAATACACTGGGATCTGGAAATGGGGGTTGTGAAGCTGGAGTAATAAGAATATCTCCTTAACTGCTCTATTTTAGGGTAGTGGGTTACATGGAAAATAATTTAAACAGAGAATGCTATTTCACATTTATCAGTGCAGAGGAATGAGTATTTTAGCATATTACTCCATTTTACAGAGCCTGAGCTGAGTCTGGGGAACTTCCCCTTAAAGAGGATGCAATACCTCAATTGGAAGTATTTATTTTCAAAACATAGGGATGTACAATAGCAGTGAATGGAATACCAGGAAAAAATTATTCTCTTACAGTTGATAATACTAGTGGTAACAATGAAGGAATTATTCTCATTATAAAGAAGAGTTATCTGAAAGGTAAAGAGAGGTGATAATTAATTTCCTTTAATAGTCACACTGGGATCTCCTGTAGTGTGCAGTCTGATGTTAATAATACATTTTCCCCCCTATAATTAATGTTCATGTTCTGTTCCTGGGGGACTCTTCTCCACTACCCTCAGCATTGTCATTACTTAGGCATGCACAAGCAACTTTAGCACTTTGGTGGCTGCAGTAGCTAATCCAAGCACTGCATCCCTTGCCTGTATCTTCTCGCCTGTCATGCGGGTGGCAAATGCCATCACTAGAACATGCAACCTCCGGAGAGCTGGGAAATTGGGAGGTATTTTGTCCCCTCGTGGAGGAACGTGCAGTTTTAAAGAAAACAGTAAGACAACAGAGAGGGAAAGAGTGAGATCTCTTTGCCTGCCCTGCTTCCTGAGGCTTGTGATTCATGGGTGCAGATGTTGCACCTACTTGCCAGCACAAGGCTGTGGCACAGCAGGGTGAGCAAGGAAGCCCTTGGATTTCAGAGCAGCCTGTGGCTGTCATGCCAGCCACCAAGAGCATGGGAAGAGAATGAAGGCAGGGCAGAAGCAGCATAGGCTGGGTTTCTTCTGGATGTCAGTCTCTAGTGTGAATCAAAGCTGTGCTGTACACCAAGACCAAGCAACATTTGAATTACTCTAAGATCCTGTGATTAAGCCAAGTTCAATGCTCCTTAGCTACAAATGCAGACATGACTTCTCAGAAAGCAACAAATCTGAGAGACACTCGTGCTTAACAGAAAGAGCAGGAGAGTAAAAAGCTCAAGAAGGAATAGGAGACTAAGTGCTTTAACATTCTACCACTTCCTTCCACCTCCCCCAGATTTTACACTTATTTAACTTAGGGTTCCTGCAGGACAACGGTGCCACAGAAACAATTCTTTTCCCTTTACTGCTAAATTTCCTTTAGCCAGCTACACAATGCTGATGTGCATTGATCACACGTTAAAAGATTAGGGAGAATGACTCTCAACAGACAAGTCAGAAAAGAGGGAACACAATAAAAAGCTCAAACACAGAAACATTTTGTTTCTGAAGGATAGCAGAGATACACACCTAGGAGAACACAGTATTGCATTAAGCTAACTCAAGTCACACAAATGCAAATATCTTCTGTTTGGCTTTGGTTTGTTGTTTTAAAAAATACGTTGTCTTGAGCAACTGGGCAAAAAGTTTCCACACCAAAATATTTCTGGAAGTGCTTTATTTCCCTCTTCTCTATCCACCTTGGCTGCCACGACTGCCCAGTACAAACGAGCACTCCCACACCACCACTTTCAGCCTTACTGGCACCATCCAGCTCTTCTCATCCACACAAGCAGGTTGGCCTTTGCTCCAATATACAAACTTTCACTTTGGCATTTACTCATTTCCTAAAATGAGGACAGCTACATCACACAACACACACCTATGACAGCATTTTTTTTTAGGGATGAGGTCTGCTTCTTTGTTTAAATGTGTACTCTTTGAATTGCAAAAGCTTTTCCCAGAGCAGCTGAGAAAGCTGAAGAAACCCTGAGACTTTCTTCATCTCCTCTCTCTGACCTTTCCTACCCTCATTCTTTTGGTTCTCAGCACAAGGAAGAGTAAACAAGTGAAACACTGAAGCAACAACATGTTCACAAACTTTCCTCACTAATTTCACACTTACTTTACACCTGCATCCTGAGTCAAGGATATCTCACTGAGTTCTGCTAAAACTGTAGTCTACCCAGAGATTTAAATATTCTGGAAATGACTGTAAATATAAAATGTAACAGATTTTGCCTTTTTTTCCCTTTAGGGGAAAACTGAAATATCAGCACTTTAGAACTAATTTTTATTTACTTCTTTAAGAATAAAAAATCTATTATGCCAAATTTTGTTAGCACATATAGACTACTGCCAGATGTAGATCTAAGAAAAAGGAAAAAATCCTGGCTTGTGAATGCCACCAAAAATGCCCAATACTAAAGACAGCGATGTAATGCACACAATGTACTAACTGACATTTCTTGCTAGCTGACAAATCTGTAAAGCAGTAAAATGACTAAGTAAATAAAAAGAAAGATGGAAATTGAGGGCACCACTGTCACTGAGCCATTAACAAGAAGGTTCCATAAGATTCAGAGATGGGAAGTAAGCAGACTTAAGGCTATAACGCACAAAGCCATACAGCACAAACCCATACTCCTAGAAGAAATGTTTGGAAAATAAACATCCATATGCATAACATAGCTATCACAATACAGTGACTTCATAGCAGCTTAAGTGGAAATATTTCATTGTATGGAAAGTACTTCAAAGGGTGATATTTCAGCACATAAACACTGCATTTTCCTGCTTATTCTGACATAAGGTATTTCTCAAATTCATTCAATTAAAGCTTTTTCCAAGTTTTCCAACCTTGCATTTCCTGCTTTGCATGGGGGCTGGGGGGGTGGGGGAGGGAAGAGGAGAAGGGAATGGAAAGTAGAGATGAATTTTTTTACTGAAGATTTCAGTAATTGTTTCTAGATCCTCACATACCTAGGCCTTGCACATTTAAACAAAGGTGAGTGCGAAGTATTATTTATGAAATAATAATTTCATAAAGCAGAAGACTGCCAAACAGGTGATATAGCATTCGCTGTCTGAAAAATGGCGTATTTTCATGGCAAAAAAACAACATCAGAGACACCTTGTGTATCCTTCAAAGAAATCTTTGAGACACTGTTCTTATAGAAAACTGGAATACACCTTCTCTTTAATGAAATAATTCAGATTTTCTGACCTTTTCAGTAAAAAGTAAAAACATTTGGGAATATACTTAAATATTCCAGAATTTCTTATTGGCAGTGTCTCATTTGCACGTAACTCATAAGCTACTTGGCAGGCAGTGTCCGCTGCTGTAGGTGTTTACCAGAGTAAAAACTCTGAAATTACCCGTTGCATCTTCCCCCACACTGGGTAATCGTCACCTTGAGACTCTGATCCAGGAGGTGACATGGGTACAACTTCAACTGCCCACGCAGGTTTCCCATTCTGTCAGAGCAGCAAGGGACAGTAGCTCATGCCTTTCAATCAGAAAGCTTTCGTGGGCCTTCTCCCCCAAAATGGCAGGAGACACTGAGGTGCCAACAGATCCACAATTTCCAGTAAGAGAGCCAAGTAAAGCCATATAGTGGTGGTGCTTCACATCTGACCTCCCTGGCATGACTGGAGACCTGTGGGTGCTTGATCCCAGGCTTCAGGCAAGAATATGGTCCTGCTGAGTGAAAGCAGCACTGCTGCTCTGAATACTGCTCTTAAACAAACTGAGGAAAATAATATGTTTACATTACCACTTACACTGAGAATGCAACCTTCTCTAGAAAAAGGGATATCACAGTGCCATTTAAAATACATCGTGGCAGCTCGGTGTGCAGCTGCATAGTGATGCTGGTCTCCCATCCACAGGGAAACTCGTCTAGAGATGCACACACTGCTCTTATCAAAGGTTTGTTACTAATTAGGGAGTAACTGAAGCCCTTTTTAACACCTGCATTGCATGGATTTAATATACTAATGTGTAAACCTGTCTCAAGTATGTAATCCTAAAAATGTTTTACTTTCTTTTCAGTACTCTTAAGTAGTTAGTCCTGCCAATTTGACTCCATCAGGCTGAAAGGCATTAAATGAAATGTCTAAGAGGAATTAATTTAAGTCCTTATCAAAGACCAGTAATATCAATTCCCACTGGTAAGTAAAATGAATGTATGTGAACTGGAATCAGATACATTGATTCTGCTCTATTGGGAAAACATAGCTTGGAGATAAATAGTACTATGATTATTTGCCCAGGAAAATGTGCATCATCCTAATGGAACTGCTCTCATGACCTTGACTAAACTAACTGCGCTCCAGCTTTCTCAAAAGCAGTGCCAAAATACCAACAATAGCATGACGTACGTCTGTTTTTTTGAGGTGTCCCTTTTACAATGAGGCTTTGAGAAAAGCAGTCTTTATCCACAAGCATTTCTTGACTCCTTTGTGCAGTACTGCTGTACTTCGCGTAAAGAAAAC
Organism: Gymnorhina tibicen; assembly: GCA_013399875.1. Taxonomy (NCBI): domain Eukaryota; kingdom Metazoa; phylum Chordata; class Aves; order Passeriformes; family Artamidae; genus Gymnorhina; species Gymnorhina tibicen. The sequence goes on along the minus strand of VXAZ01008626.1, from coordinate 130,912 downwards.
TAGAAGATAACACAGGACACTGTTCTGGGCCTGTGCTTGGGCTATAGTTAAAAGGCAAACTAAAATGCACCTTGCATTTTCAAAGGACAAGTTTGATACCATAAACAAAGTTCATTTCTGCTGTTGAGTGCTTCCCAAAGCATCGTTCTGCCTTAGGGGTCCATGGCTCAAAGACAGCACAGGCTGTTCCACATGGCCACTAACACAAGTTTAGGAAAGGCATCATTAGGAAAGGCTTTGGAAAAGCTGGAGCTGAATAGTACTGGCCGGCTCCTGCAGACTGAAAGGCTGTGATTCGATCTAGGTTGGTATTAATGAATTCTGGAGACTTGAGTTTGCTCAAGTCTCTTAATACTCTGTCTGGATCTGAGACTGGGGCTAAGGACTGATGGGGTTGAAAAGCAGGTGCTATTGCTGGGAAGATCAAAGCTTACAAAGCTTAGAAGAGCATAAGCACAGTAAAGCATGACCAGCTGTAGGGCTGGGTGGGAATAATGTGCTTTTAGGTTATGTTAGTCTGGGGTGTAATGGCTTGGTGTAGAACTAGAATTTGGACCCAAAGAACTGAGTTCATTACTGCATCTCAAAGGGCTTAACCGATGATCCAGCTAAAGAGAACAGCAAAACCTTGCCACAGGCCCCCCTATGCAAAGGCAAGGCTATACCTTAGCCTGAGCCAACACATTGGCTTCCTCATTGCTCACCCTTGTGCAGCATAAACTTCCAAATTCAATTTTTAGCCATGGGAAGCCTTTATGCTGATACATCGAATTTTTCCAGGGTATTATCAGCTTACTGAAATGAAAATGCTCTTGATAAGAAAACGCTTAGATAAAAAACCAGGACAAAGTGACCTGAACACAAGTATGGCTTCATGGTCTTGCCCAATACCCACATTGTGCCAAGGCTTATCATGCACTGGCTGTGTCTGTGTAGAAGCTAAGGAGGATTGGCAGGCAAGTAGCTTGGGAATAATACCATTTAGGCAGCAGGCCCTAAGAAACCCCCCTAAGAAACCTTAAAGAGGACCATTTCTTGAGACCCCGTCTCTGCTGCTGAAAAGAACAGTGTCTGGTCAGTGACTTGTTCCTTCTGAGTAAATGAGAAAGTGACATCATCAATCACTGATTTGAGGAGTAAAGCAGCTTACAGCTTTCTATGCTTGCTATATTTGCATGTGATGTGCTCATCAGCAAAGATTTTTAGGGTTCTTGCCTGTCTTCTGGCATTGTCTCAATTTCACTAATAAAAAACCCCTCTGGCTGGAACATCACAGATGCTGAGGAAAACCCCTTCTTTGTCTTGGGTCCAGCACAAGTGTCCATGCTGTGGTGGGAATGAGGATGAGCAATGTTAGAAAGCCTCAAGAGACCCACTGAGCTGGACTGAGCACAAATGCCAGCAGAGCAAACGGCTTGCGCATAACCCTGGAGTAGATATAGGCTGCTAAAGTATACCAAGGATGAGGGTTAGTGTTAGAGCTAGGTTTAAAGGATGGAGTAGTGGAAGCACTGGCTTCAGAAGTGTTAACACCACTAACCCTGCAAGTTCACTGAACTGGTATTGGGGCTGGGAAGTTATTTGTACTGTGAGGAAGGCCACGTGAACTTCTTTTGGTGTGCAAGTTAGGTTTAGAGATGAGACTGATAGAAGTCTCATATCTGACTGGATCTGTGGGGTTGGGAGAAGAATGAGCCAATGACTGAGGATTAATTTTAGCTCTAAATCTGGGGTGCTTCAGTTTCTGCAGTCCCTCCAAACCCCAAATGAAAACTAATCTTCTCTAAGCTCCTTGGGGAAACCTGCTGCCATCCTACCACCCTAGGCCTTAGACAATCCAAAAATTGATTAAACTCTTCAGATCCCATTTCCCTTAACCCCAGCCACAAAGTAGACAGTAAAACTCAGCAAAGCATCTGCCTCTCAGCAGATGTCCCAAACCCTCACTGCAGCCCAGCAATTCCTGCTGATTGTCCCAGCAGACCGAGCAGCTCACTTCTGCCTGATTTTAGCTGTAATCACCATCCTAAGCCTTATTATATCTTTAATTATCATCTGAGATCTCTAACAGTTAAAAAAGAAAATTTAAGCTATTTGACTCCTGCCTTGTCTGCCTCTCCCTCTACAGATATAGGATCCAGCATCAAACTGAACTGCCTGTCCCCAAAGCCCCACTTCATGTGTACCCCTATGCTTGCTTCCTTGTCCTACATCAGCCTTCACGGGGCCAAAATTCAGCTTAGAGCTTTTGGTCCTATCAGTGCTCACTTCACACCGGCCTTCTGGTCAGTCTTGTGCAACCCATGAAAATTTCTCCTTGTTCAGTATTTCTGCAGCTAAAACTTAACAGTATCTCTTTCACAAACACTGCGTAAAAGTTGCCCAGTGTCTCCTCCTTTCCTCCACAGCTGAGCTTCAAATTCAGGTTTTCCTGTCATCATCCAGTATTGAAGTGATCCCAGTGAACTCTTGTAGCAATAAATTGAATTCTCCTGCCCTTGTGATTGCTAGCAATAAACCAAATGTTAATCTCAATTTTAATTTTCTCTACCCCAAAGCCAAGCAGAATAAGCTGGTCTATGTGGAGTAAAGGCCTGAAAGTAGCTTTGAGCATGGTATTCCTGATTGACTTGGACCTATTTGGGTCCAGGGGGTTATGTTCATATAACATAAGCATGATGAGGGTATTTCAGTCTCTGCTGGGTGGGGGCCATTTAGCACACCCATCAGGTGTCCCATATCAGGATTAGGAAGAGCAGAGACTGAAGAGCTACATTTACTACTATGTCCTGAAAGTTCCTCTGCTCCAGGATGAGACACTGTTGTCCGGTTATGGCTACACTTATTAGAATATTAAAGAGTTTTTCAACATTTTTACACGGAACCTTTCTCTTACTTCTCTACAAAAATATCAAGCAAATGTTTTTTGACAGTTTTTGACTCATCGAGGAATTCCTTTGGAAAAGGCCTGGCTCATATCCTTTGTGGTGAGGTGGCTCCCTGACTGCACTCCTAAAAAGCAGTGCTGCTCTGCTTCAGGAGGCTCCTATGAAGGGAGGTTCACTGTCTTTCCTATGCTTGCATTCCCTCACTCCTCCCCAGCCTCCCTAATGATAAATTAGGCATTCCAACCAAAGTCTGAGGGTCTGAATAGCCACCTTTGTAACTTTCTTGAGCCTTGTCTCCACATTAACAAGATTTCCATAAGAGATCTGAGTACTTTCAGAAGTGGAGGCATTGGAATGCAAAAAGGGAATCTTCCTGCCTTAGGGCCATGCAGGAATTCCCTGGCCACAGCATTGGATACGGAGAGCATCCTGTCCACAGGTCAGTGAAACATTCTCTGTTTTAATTGTTGCATTGCACACTTGACTGAAACTTTTGGTTCTGAACAAGCTGTATTTTTCTGGCACGTTCCTAGGAAAGTAGATTCTCAGTTTGCTGCCAGGTAGAAATGAATAGTTGAGTTTTTTAAGAGCACCAAGTGGCCTATTAGCAAGTGTAAACGCATCCAAAAAAATGAAAGAAGACTATATTTCTGCTTCTGATTCACTGTTCTGTGCCAAATAACACTTTCTCAGTCACCTTTTCTTCCTCAAAGAGAACAGGTTGTGACAGATTGAAGTCTTCTCCCCTGCTATGTCAGGAGCCTTTATGTGACAATTACAACATCATTTTTGTTTTACGATCAGCTGAAGTCAGTTCAAAACAGCACGTCACCTCACACATGAAATAGCATTACTTTATGTGATGGGTACTGGAATTTGGCAGGAGCATTTCCTCGTTTGCAGTCTGCTTTTTTCTGTCTCAACTCGATGCAGAGCAACTTCAGTTTTGAAGTCAGTCAGGCTTATCTGGAGGAGTGACTCATCTAGGGCAAGCAGAGTAGCCAGCTCCTGCTTGCTCTGAAATGTTAAGGACTGGAGGAGGAGAAAAATTACAGATTCATGATGGGGAAGACCTCAGACCTTCCAGATAAAACCTGTGATATTTATCGGTGGCTCTGTGAGCAGCAAGCTCAGTGCTCAGCGGGCAGTTTCTTTATCCCCTCGCTTTTCATGGTGTTCGCCTTTCTCTCTGGTTGCACCCAGCTCACGTGCCACAGGCAAGGCTGGCCTCAGAAAGTTCAAAGAGGAGCCAGCTGGCTGCATACGAGTGCTCAGATCAGTGGATCCTACTGATGTAATCAACAGCACCACGTCTTCTAGCTTTTTATATTTTGTACGTCTCTAGAATAGCAATTAGCCAAGAGCAAGTCTAAATGCTGCAGTGTTCAGAGTGTTTCTGGCTTTCTCTGACAATTGCTTTTTTCACATCATCTATTAGGCCTATGAAAGTAATACAGGATTTCCCATTAGTAACCCCTCTCAGTTGTGATTTCTCTTTTTGTGGCCAGAGGACACAAAGTGTGCAGTCATGGCACAAAAATCTCTCCAGAACAACCACTACTAAAATACCTCATCTGCCAAAACAGCTATCACCATGAATTCAAAACACTTGGTCCTAAGACCATCCACCTTTCCCAATTTCTGACCAGTTCCTACTTCCCTTCTTTCCTGGTTCCCAACTTCTTCTTTTTAAAATGTTTATTTTTTAAAACCAAAACCAACTCACTTCAGATGTGAGACACACTTAATCCTCCACTGCATTCAGATTCAGAAGGAAATGTCTGCAGAAATAAAAAGTTTTTGAGTGGTGAAACTGTCAGAAAGCTCTTGAGTAGGTTCTCTGGTGTCTGCAGGGACAGGTATCTATTGTCACAGAAGTTGAAGAAATTCAGCAATTTCAAGATCTTTATCTTTCTCTCAAACTTGACAGATCGGCCAGCAGGTCCAAAAGACAAACAAACACATCTGCACACAAACACACACACACATACACAGACATGCAGACAACAAGACCAAATGATCCTTATTTCCCCCCAAAAATCGTTGTTATATCAATACTCAAGCCATGTAGGTTGCAAGGACTGAATCCTGTAAAGAGTAACAAAGCAGTAAGGGAGACGAAGCAAAATGTACAAGGACAACCATCTCTCAAAGCAGGCTGAGGGAGGTGATTGTCTCCTTCTGCTCCCCTCTGGTGACGCCTCACCAAAGGGGAGTACTCCATCCAGGCCTGGGGTCCCCAATATACAAAGGATGTGGACCTGCTGGAGTGAGTCAGAGATAATCAGAGGGCTGGATCATTCCAAACCTCTCCTCTGAAGACAGGCTGACTGAGCTGGGATTGTTCAGCTTGGAAAAAAGAAGGCTCCAGGGAGACCTTATAGCAGCTTTCTGGTACCTGAAGGGGGCTGACAAGAGAGCTGCATGGGACTTTTCACACAGGCATGGAGTGACGGGACGAGCAGAAATGGCTTTAAACTGAAAGAGGGTAGGTTTGGACTGGATGTTCAAAAGAAATTCTTTGCTGTGAGGGTGGTGAGACACTGGAAAAGGTTGCCCAGAGAAGCTGTGGACACCCCATCCCTTGGCAATGTTCAAGGCCAGGAGAACGGGGCTTTGAGCAACCTGGTCTAGAGGAAGGTGTCCCTGCTTATGGCACACAGTTGGAACTAGGCGATCCTGAAGGTCCCTTCCAACTGAAACTATTCTATGATTCTATGATCTGAGGGAAAAAGAAAGAAATCTTTGTCTTTTTTTAAAAAAACCCCAAACTTTAATTTGTTTATACAATAACCCTTTATTTTAGTATGCTATCAGACATGTGGCCTGGCATTGTCCTCTGCCTGTACAGCCCTATCAGACATAGGGAGAAAGATAATGTATTGAACACTCAGGAGCAGAAGTGGAAAAGCATAAGGTGGAGATTCAGGGGTTAGGAGTCTCTGAAATCACTGTGAGTTCATTCTTAAAAAATTATCAGACTGTCAGACTGAGCACGTCCCTTTGACTTCAGCATTTCTTGTGTTTTAAAAACCTAAAAGAGCATTAGCATTCTACTGCTGTATATTTACAGTATACAGTACAAATGAGAACAGTGAGTGCCTCTCAGATGCGATGGTCTTTCCTTTAGATGCTTGATATTCTATACTACTAAGTGCTGCCTGAAGACTGATGAAAACTATATAGGTTGATTTACAGTTTGGAGGTAAAAAAAGTGCATGTAATACTTTTAATTTCCTTGTCCTATTTTAATTCTTCTTTAATATCCAGGCTGGAGTCCAGGAAAAATGCAAGTTTTGCAGATATGTTTATCGATCTTTGCATTGTGATTTAGTAATGTGCATTATCTTGTTCTTACTTGTACATCTTAAAAACCCAGTAGAGGAAGATGTTGAGCCCATGTTCTAAAATAAGTATACGTTTAAAGCATGCTATTAAATTGTAGTTTCTACATTTTCTAGATTTTTCCATTTCCTTTCCTGGAGTTTTAATTCCTCTGGGGCATATCATAAAGTCCTTACTCAGACAAAACTAGTTTTCTATTTACATTGTTTAGGTTGAAAACTGCATGAGGCAGTTAATATCTGCAATACAAGTACTTTCTCATCATTTAGGTCAGCAAAATTAAATTGTTTTTTGACATACTAACTATTGAATAAAATAATATTAAGGTCACCAGTCCTTTTCTGGCAAGGATTTTCTTAAAAATCCAGCAACAGCTCCAGATTAGCAGTCACAGTATTTATACAGATTTTATGAATGATGACTCACATGCACTCAATTTTTTGTACTGCTTATTTTTAAAAAAAAACCAATGAAAGCGGCGTCAGTCCTGCATGGAGGTTTCCACATTCTCATCAATTCTGTTCAGACAATCAAACTCTTTGGAAGTGAAATTTTAATTTATTATTTTCATTTTTGCACTTTTTCCTTTGCATTTCCCCTTGTGTTTGCCGCTCCCTCCATATTTATGCCGTTCCCTCAGGGTTTTGGGCAATGGGCTGTGGGCCTACTCCGGTGTCCAGGAAGTAAGCCAGGAGAGTGCTCAGCATTTGATCATCACCATGCCGTGTGACATTTCACATCTTTTATTGTAATTGTAATTTCAATGGTCTCGTCAATACTGATTAAATTTATAACGTGCCAGGAGGGTGCTCTCAGATTAAGCTGTTTTCTTGTGTATTAAAGGGCTGTCACGGAACATTAACTGTGAGACACCAACGAAATGGACTGAGACTTTAACACAAGTTTAATGACCTGGAGCTGGAGCCCTTTCTCCTAGGAGAGCTACTTTATTACTCTACAAGTAGTTTCAGTTCGTTCGTGGGACTACTTGTAAGATGCCCTCAGTGTGATTAAGGAGGTCAGAATCTGTCCTTGTTGACAAAAGACTACTTTGACACTTCAGGTTTCCTTTGTGCTGCTTTTGCTTTAACTAGTGAGCACTTCATCAGGTGAGTCATTCCCTTTCACTGGGACTAAAGCTTGCACAGCTTGATCTATTTGGATTTATGGGCATACCCCATTAGGCTACACTACTGGAGTGAAGGACACTGCTTCGGAATAATGAGGTATTCACTGTGAGCAAGTAATACTAGACTGGGGCTAGAAACACACTGCGAGTGTGTTGGCAAAGGAGACCGTTCCTCTGAAGTGATCTGAGCTGGCTAATATTCTGTAGGACTAATAACCCAGAGGGGAAGATTTGTTGCATAAATGCATAAGGGACTGTGGCTTTTAATTCCTGTCTTAAAGGTGGCCCTAAGCACAGCCCTCAGTAAGGCACTGAAACAGCAGAAGAAGGTAGAGTTTCAAGCCTCCCTTCTATCCTGCACTTCCTTCAGGACATGCATTTTGTCTGCCTGGTGAGCAAGCAGTTCAGGCTCTGCGTCTTGAATGCTCAAAGCCATGAAGAGTGGGCTAGCCAAGTGGCTTATGGCCACCAAACAGATGTGGTTGATTGTCCTGCTTCTCCTGCACTGCTTATCTTTACTGCTGGTCCATGCTCCTTCTGTGAGCTAGCTAAATTCTGTAATTTTGCAAAAAACCACAGCCATCCTTTCCTTCTTTTCTTTTCTTTTGTGATAGAGGAAGCTCAGAGGACTTCTGCAGAAGCGTCACTAGGTAGGACAGCAAAGGCAACTGGCAGAAGTGCACAGCTAAGAGCAGGGAACAGGGGCTGGAAATCTGGCGTTTGTAATAGGGACTGGTCCTCCGCCACTGAAGTGCACTTGGTGGCAGAGTGGACTTACTTAAGTTGTAGTCTGTTGTGAAACCTCATCTTTCAGGAGTCAGTAGACTTCACTGTGAATCCTCTCAGTTGATCACAGCAACTTCCCTGCATGGCCTTGCAGGGAGGCCCAGTTTGGGGTTGTTTAGGCTCAAGAAGAGGAGGCTCAGGGGGAACCTCATCACTACATAACTGCCTGAAAGGAGGCTGTGGTGAGGTGGAGGCTGATCTCTTCTGCTGTGCCTTCAGTGAGAGGACCAGAGGAAATGGCCTTTAGCTGAGACAGGGAAGATTCAGATTAGATATTAAAAAACAGAACTTTCACTGTTTGTGTGGTCAGACATTGGAATTGGTTGCCCAGGGAGGTGGTGGAGCCACCATCCCTGGAAGTGTGTAAGAGGTGTGTGGATCTGGTGCTGGGTGATGTGGGTTAGTGATTTAGGGGTTACAGTGATAGTGCCAGGTGGGCAGTTAGACTGGATGATCTTGTAGGTCTCTTCCAACCTTGGCAATTTCATGATTCTATTATTCAATTGGGCCAATTTGTGTCAATTTTGCCACGAAAAATATAAACTGAATTGCGGAAGAAGACTATCACCTTTTCCCAGGCAACAATGACAGAATATTTCTGAGTACTAACAATATCAGAATAACTATGCAAGATTACACTATTAAATTGAAATAGTTTAATTTTAAATTAAAAATCAGAATATCTTTCTGGAATGTTCCCATTTTTTAAAAAGAAAGGAAAACTCAGGGAACTACAGGCCAGTCAGTCTCACTATGCTAAGGCAATGGAAAATAAGGAGGTGACTGGTGACAGCCAACATGGTTTCACTAAAGGCAAGTTGTGCCTGATCTGCGTTCTACAAGGGTGTTAGAGCAGTGGTGGATGAGGGGAGAGCAACTGACATCATCTCCCTGGGCTTGTGCAAAGCATTTGACACTGTCCCGCACAGTGTCTTTGTCCCTACACTGGATAGACATGGATTTGATGGATCAATCACTCAGTGGGTAAGGAAGTGGCTCAGTGGCTGCACTCAAAGAGTTGTGGTCAACAGCTTGATGCCCAAGTGGACAAGTAGCATTCCTTGGGTTCAGTACTGGGACCAGTGCTGTTCAACATCTTTGCTGGTGACACGGGCAGGGGCACTCAGTGCACCCTGAGTAAGTCTGCCAACAGCGCCAAGCTGTGCGGTGCATTTGACACGTTGGAGGAAAGGGATGCCATCCACGGGGACCTGGACAGGTTTGAGAGGTGTGTGTGAACCTCATGAAGTTCAACAAGGCCACATGCAAGGTCCTGCACCAGGGTCAGGGCAATCCCAAACACAAACACAGGCTGGGCAGAATGCATTAAAATCAGCCCTGAGGAGAAGGACTTGTGTGTTTCTACCACCCTGAAAGCCAGTGATATTCTAGGCTGCACCAAAAGAAGTGCGACTAGCAGGTCAAAGGAGGTAATTGTGTCCCTCTACTCGGCTCTGGAATATTGAGCTCAGCTCTGGAACCCCCAACATAACAAGGATATGGACCTGCTGAAGGGAGTCCAGCGGAAAAAACACCAAAAAATAAAATAATCAATCTTATTTCTTTTCAAGTCTTCCTTTCATCTCACACTATGAACCACAGAAATGCTGGAGATTTTCCCTCAGACTTTGATCACTGCATTACCATGACAACAATGTATTTATTGTTGCCATTATAGATGGACTTCAGATGGTAAGTGGATCCCTCAAAAGTCCATGGGGGAGCTTTTGGTCTCCAAATACCAAGATAAATTAAAGAATTACTCTCTTCTGAAGAGCTATCTAACAGGTAACTTATTTGCTTTCAATTCTTTCAGCCAAGTCCACTGCCTTCCATCAGCTGAAATCTACTGACTATTTTAATTATATGGAAAACACAGGTCGAACTTTTATTCACCATTTTGCTTGCTTTTTGCTGACTGAAACCTGTAATCCAGCAAGTTAATGCATCAATCTGACAGGATGTGACATATGGACATCACAAAGGTTTTTTTTTTATTCTTACTGTTTACATTATTCTACTTTTCAGAGTTTTCCAGCCTTGCACAGCGGAAGGGAAATGCGTAAAGCTTTGCTCTTAAAGAGCTCACAACTAAAGGATGCTATTTTGCATACATATATGCTTGGAGTGTAAAAACATATGATAGAAACAAGACCCATTACTCTCCTGAAGACATTGATGCATGAGGGTAATCAAGTCACTTCGACAATAAAAGTAACTTCAAACTTAAGCACAAGTTTTAATACCATGTTGAATCAAAGGTATGATACAAAACAGCACATGCAATTCCAGCTCAGCAAGCAAGATTATGCAAGATTCTTAAAGTTTGTGTTTCCTTAGTTAAGGAGTATCCAAACAGACAGTGGAAGTCCTTTAACACAAGGTTTTGTAGATAGAGTAAATTATAAATTTACATTAAAAGTTTCATTAATGCCTGTCAATCTGCTTCTAAAAGATGTAATTAGAAGATCAAAAAACTAATTAGAAAGTCTGTTTGATCTCAAGAGTTTGGTTACATACTGACAATCTTGAAATAATTTGTATCAGAAAGAACTGTTAAAGCTTTATATAATTCTGAACTTGAACAACTGATATTTTCTAAGATACAAAAATGGTGCACAGTTCTTTAAAATGAAAATTATATCACTAAGGTAGCCATAAAAATTAGTCGTTATTAGTAAGAAAAAATCTTTATTAGTCTGTTTAAACCAGATAAAATGTATAATTTAAAATCTCAAGAAGATTATTTAACCATACCAATGTTTTGTAGCAGCAGAAACACCTGAAAACAAACTAGAAAGTTTGCAGGAAATATGAATTTTATACAGGGCTAGCCTCACTGGAGCTCTCTCAGATCTTGCCTTTTCTAGGGAGCGGTCTGGGGACAGCGCCTGCCAGGAAGCCTTGCCTCGTTCTTCCAGTTTCAAGAATCTTTCTTGGTTATACAGAACATTTCCATGATTAAACCACTTGGGCTGAAATTCTGCAGTCTGGTGTCTGCCTGGGAATTTTAATTATTCCTATTTTTAGCCAGAAGAGTTAAGAAGTAGAGGTGACATATTCATGAGAAAAGTTAGTCTTTGCTTTGCAGGTGTGTGTGCTCTTGGCAACAAGGATATCCTCATTTAAAAATCTGCCTAGATTTGCCAACGTTTAATAAAACGGAAGCTTTTACCCTACTACATGGAGAGTAATGTTGTTATTTCAGTATTGGTTTGGGCCAGGCTAAGCTAACATTGCTGGCACAAAAGTGGTCACATCCTTCCCCTGCCCATCCCAGCTTAGGCCAGTAGTTGTGAAGTGACTTAAGTGAACTGATTGTGAACTGCCAGCGAATTAAGCTGACTTAAAGTGACCAGCAACAACAAAACAAAAAATTATTTGATTATAGAGTGATTACTAAACCATTAAGTACCGCATAATAATGAATATACAGGAAAGGAGTAGATCAAAATTACACAAGCAGACTTAATTATACTGTTTCCTAATTTTTGAGTCCTCAACTTGGTATCCGTAGCAGTTAGCATTCAAGGCAGTTTCTGTGAGTGTGTGACTTCGCTAGGTCTTTTTAAAAATGGAAAATCTCTCTATTTGGCATTGTTGTGACATTTCCAAAATATCAGCAGCCTTCCACTCACTTCAGCTAACAAGCTGTGTCAGCCAGAGTGGTCAGAGGGTCCTGCTGTAGGTAGGCACAATGGGCTGCAGTAAGAGGTAGGGATAAGATGCTGCTGAGCTTTGAGGCAGCAGAGGAGCACCAAGTTTTCCAGCTGGGATGCCCTCCCAGACGTCCACATGGGCCAGCTTTTCCTGCCTGTCCTCCCTGACCATCAGCTTGATGTCTCCTTCTGTACCTCAGACTCTTCCTCACTCCGGTCACACACTGCAGGATGAGAACATGCTCATCTCTATTTCTGGCTGTCCAAGTCCCAGGTACCTCCTAAGAAATTCTGAGCATCACCCCTCACTTTCCAACCCCACTTTCAGATTTTTTCTCAGCCCAAAGACCCTTCTCCTCCAACCTCTTTCTGCCATTTTGCCACTCAATCTCCCTCTTCCAGGCTCAGCTCCATGCTTGCTTCCTTCATGACACCCTCTTTTTCCAGTTGTTCACACCACCCCCTTCTTAGCCAAGCTTGTACTAAGGGCTTCTTTTCCATCTCTTCTTTTTCCTCACTACCACAGATTACAGCTGAAATTTCCTTGCGTCCCTTGCTCCTTGTCCATGTTCCTTCTCCTACTGGTCATTGTTTTCAACTCCATCCATGCTCACTGTTCCCACTCGTGCTGGTCCATTTTTCATCCCAGTGCACCATGTCCTCGCCTGACCTGTACAACTTCCTTGAGTCAGTCTCAGCCTTGACTCCATTTCTTCACTCAGCAGTTCCCCTCAAGCCCCACTTCTCCTCTCATCCAGAAATGGAAAAAGTTCACCAGTCAATCTAAAGTGGCTTAAACCCACGCTGGTTCCAAAGGAGATCCTTTGTCTTCCTCCCACCCCTGCATCTCGTGTGGCTGCACAGTGACCCAGCTTAGGAAAACGCAACAGCTGACAATTAACCCATCCACATAAAGAAAAGGTTAAATTTCAGCAAGATCAGCTTTCTGCTCTGGCACACTGGTGTCCACAGTTGGGAGTAAGGCAGGATCATCCTTTGCAGCAGCAGCAGAGACGTACATGTATGTGGTGGTTTGACCCTAACTGGATGCCAGATGCCCACCAAAGCTGCTCTATCTCTCCCCTCCTCAGCTGGATAGCAGACAGAAACTATACGAAAGGTTCATGAGTTAAAGGTGGGGAGAGAGACTGGAGATCGCCCGCAAGTTACTGTCAGGGGTAAAACACACTCAGCTTGGGGAAGTTAACTGAATTTATTACTAATCAAATCACAGTAGGATCATGAGAAGTAAAAAAAATCTTAACGACACCTTCCTGCCACCCTTCCCTCCTTCCTGGGCTTAACTTTATTTCTGATTCTCCACCTCCTACCCACCAGTGGCATGGGGAGACAGGGAATGGGGGCTGCAGTCAGTTCATCACATATTGTTTCTGCCACTGCTTCCTCCTCCAGGAGAGGAGTCCCTCCCCTGCTCCAGTGTGGGGTCCCTCCCACAGGAGAGGAGGACTCCAACAAGAGTCCTTCCCATGGGCTACAGTTCTTCACTAACCACTCCAGTGTGGGTCCCTTTTCCACAGGGTGCACTCCTTCAGGAACAGACTGCTCCAGTGTGGGCGCCCTGTGGGGTCACAGGTCCTGCCAGCAAACCCGCTCCACCGTGGGCTCCTCTCTCCATGCGTCCACAGGTCCTGCCAGGAGCTTGCTCCTGTGTGGGCTTCCCATGAGGTTGCAACCTCCTTCAGGCATCCACCTGCTGTGACATGGGGTCCTCTAGAGGCTGCAGGTGGATCTCTGCTCCCTGTGGACCTCCAAGAACTGCAGGGGCACAGCTGCCTCACCATGGTCTGCAGCACAGCCTGCAGTGGCATCTCAGCTCCTGGAGCACCTTCTCCCCCTCCTTCTTCACTGCCCTTGGTGTCTGCAGAGCTGTTTCTCATTTATTTTCACTCCTCTCTTCTCTGGCCACAGTTACTCCTGCCCATAACTGGTTTTTTCCTTCCTACATATGTTATCCCAAAATCATTAGTATCTTTGCTGACTGGCTTGGCCTTGGCCAGCAGGGGTTCTGTCTCGGAGCCACTAGGCATTGTCTCTGTCAGGCATCAGGGAAGCTTCTAGCAGTTCCTCAGAAAATGCACACCCATAGCCCTCCCATGGCCACACCTTTTCCATGCAAATTCAATACAATGGATTAAAGCAGTCTTGCAATTACGGCTTTAGCCAAAATGGATAAGATTTGAGGAAGCAATGGGAAATCAGTCTTAAACGGAAAAATACACTATACAGGCAGTGCTGCCTGAGCTCACGCCAGAAACATCTTATGACTCCCAGTTACTGCTTTGTTCTTTAAGACAATTGTTTGCAAGAGGTGTCATGCTTTGGCAGAATGTGAGCAGATTCACATCAAATAAATTTCTCCAATAGAAACCTGCTTACCAGCCAGGAAACAAGACTAGGAAGAAATATCTAAAACATTATTAACTTCAGAATAAAAAGCAAAAGAAAGAGATGGCCTGAAGTAAGACACTTCCTACATTATAATCCCAAAAAACATGCATCTTCCACTGTAGTCATGCTCAAGTCAAAGTGCAAAAAGAAATGCAACAATTAAGGCTATTCATCAGTTGAGGTTTTGGAACCCATTATCCATATTCTATTTAGGTGTAGTCTGTATTTCAAATTTTGGGGGACACTGTCAGTGAGGAATGTGGAAGAACCTTCAATGAAACCTATGTTGGAAACATCTTTCCGCCAACTCTACTATACTCCCCTGAAACATTTTTTTGCTGGTCTAACTCATTCTACTCAGGGAAAGAGTTTAGTTTTGCCGGTGAAGTCCCTGCACACAACACGCATCTGTTAGAGAAAGTTACCGCTGTGGCCTTGCACAGGCTACTGTCAGCAAAGACCTTTAAGAGCAGACAAGATCTGGCTCACCGAAACAACCTCCCTGCAGAACCACTTGTGAGCTCTCTCTGCAGTGCCTTTCTCTTTCCTTCCCTGTGTTGCAAAACATTAATCTAGATTCATAATTCAGATCCTCAAAAGAAGCGAAAAAAGTTACATCAGTGCCTGAGTCAGTTTAAGTTTTGCACGCAAAACTGTGAACAAACATTTTTCATGAATGAAGTACCTACAAAGAGCCAAAAGGTTTGGGCATGTGTTCACTGCTGACAAATACTTAATAAATTTCAGAAACCTTCTGTGGCTGATGCAACGTGAGAAATCCTCAGAGGACTTAGCATACAGCACTGTCTTCACATGCAGATAGCCAAAAGTATTCTGCAAAAGAACACTGCCCTCTTCTTGGGGTGCCAGATGGGTGAATCTTAAAACTGGCAAACATGAGGTTGCAGAGCAATCAAAAAATTCTAATTATAAACCTACTTCACATCATCCAAGCCGTATGCAGAGTAATTCAAAATAAGGAGAAACAGAAGAACGAATGGGTAGATGAAAGCAGAAAATTCAGGCCTGCTCCTCTTCTTGAGACCATATACAGACAAAAAGCTGCCTCCCAGAAGAACAAGGCCCCTTTGTAGCATGCTGATTTTCAGACAGTACATCTTACTTCACAGCTGCCGTGCTACCGCGATGACTGCTCCCTTTCCATCCAACCCATCCTCGCTGCTCTATACATGAGTCAGACCGGAGACCTATTCAGCCCCTAAATATGTGCTTAAATCTTTCCATATTCAGGAAAGAAACTCAGATGAAATTCTGAGTAATGAAAAGCATGTGCTTAAGTGTTTACCTGAATAAAGCCACTCTGCTGAATTTGTGCTAAAATGTCAAGCACATGTCAGGCAAACTCAGGATCTTCTGCAGCACTCCAGTTTGCAGAGCCTCTGCCATGAAAAGCACTGTGTCCCAAAGGGGGAAAAAGTTTTTCCTGGAGAGCAGCCCAGAACGAAAGGAGCCATCAGATCAAAGATAAGTCTTACCTCCCCCGCTACACCCCTCACTTCCCCAAACAGCAGATCAAGGCAGAGGAGGACTACAAAAAAGGAAAAAAATAGATTCTTTTTCCAGCAGAAAAATGAGACGTTCCCCCAACTCCCTTGGTTTCTCCAAGCAATGCAGCTAGGAGCAGGCTGTTGCTTGCTTGGAAGCTCATAGACCACAAGATGTGAAGTCATGGAGTGCCAGTGTCAAGTTATTTATTGGCATCTTCCGTCTCCAAGCCACTTCACAGCTTGGCAGTACACAGGAGGGTGTTCAAACTGACCACAGCAGGCTGACCTTTCTGCTTCCACAGACAGAATGGTCTCCAGCCCCCATGATTCAAGAAGCCATGGATACTTTTGTTTGTTGGCCATTATTCATTAGATTTGGGAGAGCGAGCTGTTTAAGCTCAAACTTCTTGGAGTGAAGAAAAAAATGTTGCACATTTTACATTATCTCTTGCAAATATGAAAGCTTGCTGCAATCTTCAAACACAATATTTATGAATTGGTCTTTCAGCCAAATCCACTTTTGCATAAGGATACACAGCTGCTGGTACCCAAAAGTACGATAGTTCCCAAATATATCTTTGCCATTTTTAAAATCATTCGAGAGGCTTGAAAATAATATTTTCTTTCATTGTAAGTGAAATCTCTGGTTCTGATGTTTCAAAGACAGTCTGAAATTAGCTGGGTTTTGTGTGTTTGTTTGTTTGTTTGTTTGTGCACAAGAATAATTGATTAAATCAGCACAAGCATAACTGATTATACACTCTAACAAAACTACTGAAGAATTCAGCAGCAAAACCAGCAGTATCGTGAAGAGCCATACCCAATTTTTATGCTTACATCTCCTATATGGAATCCCCTCTTAATTATACAGTAGCAAATTTGAAATGTGTCATCACCTCCCACCACTGGATATCATAGATTTTGAATGAATGTAACCTGCTTTTTTCAACACTGTTAAAGAAATTTTTTTTAAGATGTCTCTTTAAACTTTTTCATTAAAGGAAAAAATTTGCATGGAGGAATATTTAAACACTCACAACTTACAAAGAATGTCAGCCCTCTTTCATTAACCAGAGCAATGACCCTCTAATAGTTTCACACTGAGAAAAAGTATGGCGAGAAAAAATATGCACAGAAATATGCCAATTAGGACTTTGAAAATATATGTATTATAGACTGGTCAAATGAAATGTGAAATTCAAAGTTAAAAATTGAACTTATATCCTTCACTCCTCTGAAAAATAATCTATTTTTAATGGAAATAGAAAAGCTATCTTTATCAAATTTCTCATTCGGTTGACAACAATAAATCTATTGTTCAGATGCAGTTGAAATGGGTCTTTGGAAGAGGAGGGTTTTAAAAAAATCAAATAGAAATTGCATCAAAGAAGAAATGCTGCTTTAACTGTCATTACTCTCTATATATAGCCTGCAGTTTTTGATTCATTTTAGATTTGCCAGAGTAACAGGCAATTGGACACCGTGAAAAATTATTTTTTATCATTCCATTACGAGAAAATGTGTTTGCTTGTTTAAGGGAGAATAAGCGAGTTCAGTGTTATGTCTTTTACTGTAAGAAGTATGTCTGCAGGGATCCAGATGCTGAGAAACAGTAAGCTGATAACTTTAGTTTGAAATGCTACACTATATGTTAAGAAGCCATACACCTACTATTTATTTCACAAGCATGAATTAGGTCTTCTGAAAAAGAACACAAATTTCAGTCAGACTTGTAAGAAAACAACAATACCTGGCACTCTCAAAATGCTTTCCATCTGAAAAATGCAAACAATTAAGAGGTAGCGGGGTGGGAAGGGGGGTAACGGAGCCATTGCGCAGGACACCAGTGGAGCCAGGACATCCAGGGAGAGCTCCAAAGCCATCAGGTGTTGCACAGCTGGAAGCAAAGTGACAAGGTGCTGCCTGATGTATCCTAACCACAGAGGTGGATCAACGCCCAAAAAACCCCTTACTGTAGCTCCTCTTCCTGTCAATGGTATATTCAGCATCCCAGAGCCCCCTGCTCCGTGCACCCCTCTGACACCTGGTCATGACTGGCATGAAGAACTGATCATAGCCTACAATACTCTGTAAAGCTGCCCTAGTTTATGGATCAGAGAAGTGATGCACAGAAAGCATTATGTATGTGGTCTAAGCTCATAACATTGCACAGTAGAAGAATTATGAATAAAACCAATTTCTCTGGAGATTTCCAGTTTTGTCACCCTCAACAAAACCCCTTTTACACATA
The DNA here is from genome assembly GCA_013399875.1 of Gymnorhina tibicen. Classification (NCBI taxonomy): domain Eukaryota; kingdom Metazoa; phylum Chordata; class Aves; order Passeriformes; family Artamidae; genus Gymnorhina; species Gymnorhina tibicen. Next base: position 112,937 of record VXAZ01008626.1, on the reverse strand, counting down.
CTTCAAAATCCGCGAGTATTTTTTTCTGACTGCAATGCTATGCCAAATATTTATTTTATCAGTCCAAAACTCAATTTACTGCTGAAACTCTGCATCAATATTTCAGAGGAAATTCTAAGATTCTACCCAGAAGAAGAGGAAGGATTACTGAGATGAATATTGTGCAAATAAATCTCTGCCTGGATCACCAATATTACAAACTGCTGCTCTGCCCTAAGGCAAGTACCTTAAAATAAGCACCTGTACATAGAAGGGTTCTAAACAAGCTTAAAGAAATTCCTGGAAACATGCATGATGTGTATCAACTTTTTACAGTGCTGTAGTCAGTGAAGGTGAGAATAACAGACTGAAAGAGAGTGTGAGACAGTAAGAGGAGAGAAGAAAGGAGGAGAGGGCAAGGTGGGAAGTAGAAGGTCCTCAGACCTGACAGAAGTAAAAAGAAAAAAGATCCTAGTAAAGGAAGCAGAAGATTCAAAACCAGAAATATAAAAGAAGGAGAGGGAAGAGTTAGAATACAAGGTGAGATACAAATTTAAAATTAAATTACAAAAAAAAAAAATCAAACCCAGAAAGTGAGAAAGTTTAGACCTTTCAGAAACTCGAGTCAGTAATTCTCTGTCAGCCGAACTCTCCTTGATTTCAGTGGGAGTTTTGCCTTAATGAGGACAGAAGGATAGGCACCAAATGCAGCTTCATTTCTTATACTTGAATAACAGCAAGATATAGCAAGATATGCTGTTGTTGAAAAAGATGATGCATTTTTTAAGAAATATGGATGTTAGAGGCCAGGCAGTATAAATGTAATTGCTACAACGAGCTGAGTTACATCAGTGTGCGTCAGCTGACAATAAGGTCCTTTGTGCTGGAAAGAAAGAAAAAAGATGAAAAAAATGACTGGTGCCACTCTACAAACAATCAAATTAAAGGCCCAGAATTATTCCAGCAAAGTTTCCATTGACTTCAGTGACAGCTCAGAAACAAGGAAGATTCTTCAGTCCTTCTTATAAAAAAATATAAATACAGGAGTGACTACGAGTGACCTATTTATTTTTTTTCTGTTTTGCTCTTGCTGAAATTGTTGGAAATGCACCCAGCTGCTTTACAGAACTATTGTTTGATTAGGCTGTTTATGTGAAACTATCTTTCCCAAATATTGTATTACTATATGGAAAAGAAAGAATAAAAAAAGTAGACTGGAGAATAAAATATTCTTCTCATCTTGGTAGCCAAAGATAAAGCAAATTATAACAACTCATTGTTTATCTGATGAACAGGATGAAGATTTTGCTTAAGTAAATAATGGTCCATGTAGAAATCACATAGCTGTCTTCCCCTTTATAAATTATAAATTAAAGGAACCCTCACTGGAAGTGTAACTGGAATGTGGGTATGTCTAATGCAAAGCCTCCAATTTAAAACCTGTTCCTGTTCTATATGTCAAAACCAGGAACAGACTAAATACCCCAAGTAAAATCCATAGAATTACCAATAAAAACACCAAGGCAGATATTTTGTATGAGAATTAGAAATAACAGAGAAATATCCTATCTCTAGTTGATCATGCTGCACACAGTATTTATTATTGACTAGATTTTGCAACCATACCATTCTTATGCATAATATGGGAAATATGTCAATTCTCCCATGAAGTATTAATGAGAGGTGTCCCACCCAAACCAAAAAGTCTAGGACATGCTCAAAGTCAGATTTATTCAGCCTCTGACTCAATCAGAAAACCAGTAATGCTCAGGTTTTGCACGGTTACATCCACCTGTTGATTTAGAGATTACAGGTGGAAGCTGCCTTATTAAAATTGTTCTTCAGCTTAAAAATTTGACACACCTAACAGAGGGAATCAAAAGAAAAACAGTCTGGTCTGCTCATCAATAATAAAAGAATAATAAATAATCAAACTCAATTATTATTGTTTGCAGGGCTAATATTATGCTCAAAGAAATTCATTGCCATCTGCAAGCCTGCTAAAATTTCTCGTGCTGGTTTTCTTCCCAATGGTTGAATAGTATTGTCTGTTTTTTAAAGAAAAAAACCCAAAGCTGCTTGAATAATAAATTGTTTATCCCTTGATAGAACAAACCATAGTGATGAACTTTAAGAATGGTTACCAAATTAGAAATGAGAGTGAAAAACAAGTACTTTCCTGTTCAAGGCTTTGTTTTTAATGTCTGCTTTATTTTTAACTAGATTGAGTGCTGATTACAGAAAATTCAAGGCTACCCAGACATGAGGCTGCTCAATTGACTGGAAAGTTTGATGACTTCTCTAAAAAGTGAGGTCTGTGCATGAAATTAAATCAATATCACTGGTTCCAGATAACTTGGGGGGGAAGAGAGGAAAAGGTTAATATTGCTTATTAAATAATGTTAAATGAGATCAAACAAGACGTGCAGGATTCAGGAGGGCTCTTGGAGCTCCGGTTGTTTCCCCAGGCTGCTTATGCAACCTTGTTTGTGCAGGCAGTGCAAGGGCCTGCCATTTTATTACATAAGGTAGCCCAAAAACATACGGCTAGGCAGTTGTGAGCTCGATTAAGTGCTGCATTGGAGTTTCTGTATCAGTTAGCATCTGGAAATTTTAAGAAACAACCAGAAGGACTTAGGACATGGCTGAGTTTGGGATTGGTGCTTGTTGTTTTAATAGCAATAGACCTCATCCAAAAGCCAGCAAAATACCATCAGCGTGAGCTGCGTTTGAATACGTTGTGCTTTGGCCATTGCTTAAGTGAACAGCAATACAGCCTTTGGTTTAGCACAGCCGTGGTAAATGCAATCCATGGCTTTAAAATCTGCCTTTCAGATGATTAAGCAAATTGTCTGGTTTAGTAAACAGCAGTCAACACAACATTTTTGTTTTAACCAGTGCTTAAATGCAGTGGATAGCTGAAGAAATTTAATTCCCAGCCCACTCATTTTCAGTTCAGAATATCAAAGCCTGGTCTTGTAGAGAGAGATAAAACCTCTAACTACAGCAACAACTCGTCAGGGAAGATGACCATCTTGGCCCAAATCCTCTCTCCTGACACTGGGCAGCAGGGAAGGCTGGGGAAGGCTGGGGAAGCCTGTGTCAGCAGGGCAGGCATGTAGCAATATTACAGTCTCCCAGCAGGGACTTCTTCAGCCAGGCATTGTATCTCAGTATTCAATGCCTTCTGGTAGTGTTGCTTCCCTGAATGAACTGCTTTCTGAACCTACTTGAACCCAAGAAGATAATCCTCACCATGACTGCACAGCTCCACAACAGGACACCAGGGAGTGCGCTCAAGCAGCCTACCCTGCTTTTTGGGGTACAGTTCTGGATCATGTCTTGGCTCTTCTTTGGAGCACTTCAACTAGCTCCTCCCAACCAGCCCGTTCCATGGTAGACGTGCTGTAATGGGGCCAGCCCTAAGCAGTGAAGGTACAAGCCACCAGTAGCATCTGGGCCTTGGGAACTGAGGGGGGCCAGATGCTGGCCCACTTCATTTTGCAGAGCAGACACAGGGAGACCACCTGGCTCAGCAGCCCCGCTCAGCCATGGCCAGACACAGGTGCTGAGGAGAGAGTACAAGAACAAGGCAAACCAATGGTGGTATTTCTTCAGGATATTCACCAAGCTTCCAAAATATGCAGCTCAAAACTTCCTAAGCCAGAGGCAGTGGTTTTAAATTTAATAGCCCTTGATGGATTTCTCTTCCATGAACTCATCCAGTCACCTCATTAGCTGATGTAACCTCTCAGCATCCACATCCTGTGGTGAGGAGCTCAGCAGTCTGACCACACCATGTGAAGAGCCATCTCCTTTTGTTTCCATTCCTGCAACTGCCTGCTTCACCCAGTGCCTTCTGCTGCTGTTGCTGTGATCAGCTGTTCCTTGGTTTGCCTTCTCCATGCTTTGCTTAATTTTACAGATGTTTGTTGCATCACTTTGTCAGCACCGTCAGTCCTCAGACAGGAGTCACTCTGTTTCTCTCATCACCTTTGCTACGTCCCTCCGAACCTTCTCCCTCGCCATTATACATCTCTGAGGTGGGGGAACCAACAGCACAGGATACTGAAGATATGGCACACCATAGCTGCTACAGTGAAATATTGAGGATTCTTTTTTATTATTTTCCATCCTTTAAAAAATAATCTTAATGTTCTATTTCCCTTTGGTTTTTAACTCATATCTGCACATCGCATTTTTTTTTCTGCGATGTCCATGGAAGATTTTGTCTAAGCTTTGGCATCTTCAGTGACCTGTAGCAATTAATATCTATGATTATAGATATATTTTCTCCTATTTATTTTCAATCCGACATGCATATTACATTTATCTCACATGAAGATACTCAAAGAGAAAGGGTGATGGACATGTTCCAGTAGATGACACTCTGTCATGCCAGCCCTTCCTGTACATTTGATTGAAATGAGAGGTTTCAAACCTGAACTTCCAAATTTCAACTCTGATCTCAAACATACATACATCCTCTAGATCTTTTTCCCATATCATCATTTCACTTGGCTAGAAATCTTTTATTTTATGCAGATCCCTAAGAACAGTAGTAAAACAGCTGAAAAACACCTTCTGTCATAATCAGGCCAGCAGAAGCCCAGCTGTTTTACACAGACTTGTGCCCAAATAGGAGAAGGTTAGATAACCACTCTGTTCCCACCATTTACATGGTCATTTTTGGAGTACCTTGGCGCTTGAGGCATGCTACCTGCCACACATACACCGGAGAAAGAGATGGCATTGCCTCAAAGTGCTTGCAGTTAAAGGAGAGGACAAGAAACAGTAGGCAGATGGAGTACTATAATACTGGTATTATAATATGGCAATACTATTTCCTAGTGACAAAGGTCCAAGCTCGCCACTGACCTAAGTTTTGTGAGAGCTTTATTTTTCTGAAGTCACAGGTGGATTTTCAGACTGGAGCAGGATTAAAACTAGCACTGGGGATGCATAGACTATTTCCCCCAAATGTGACAGGCAGCCTGCAATAAACACTGATTTCTGCCATGGTCCCTGGATAAAGGAATAGAAGTGTCTTTACCAAAGTGTAATTAAAAACAACGTTTTGGTTGGACTGAGCTGTGCTTCATGGTTTGCCTTCAGGGGGAAGAGACACAGGAAGAGAAGCATAAAACCCAATATTTATCACTCTATCCCCAAAATGTACATTGAATTTATGTGGACGAGGCCAAGAAAGCCATTTCCCTAAATCCCTCAATCTAATCTGCCAACATCCCCAAGCCACCACGGGATAAATGCAAGGAGCAGAGAATGAACCACATCTGCAGCTTCTCAGCTCCTTATTCAGAGCATGAGCCTCCATGACCCACATCCCTCATCACCCCCTTGCCTTTCCTGCCCTGCAGCTTTTGTATTTCTGAATTCAGCTGGCAATATACTGTTTTATATATTTCTTTTTCTGTGGTCCATAGCATGTCACAATGGCTTTAGTCCCTCCCAAAAAACTGCAATACCAAAAGCAGCACTGCATAAATAAGTCCACCACCATCTATGCTTTCTGCTTAAATGCTATGACATGCTGTTTCCTTTTCAAACTTCAGTAGTCAGATTCATAAAATCAGTCTATCAGCTGATGCTGATCACCAACTGAATTAAATTAGCTAAAATACAAATATTTGCATGGCCTCAGCCTACTTTTTCAATAAATTTTATTAAGATCAAGGATCGACAGACAGTTAAGCCAAATCTAGGAAATTTTTTTTTTATACAGATAATGATTCCACTACAAAATCTGCAACTCAAGTGCATCTGCCCTAAGAGCCTAGACACAAAACTATAAACACAAATGGAAGTTACTTAAGTTCATCTAAGACAGAAATAAAAGCAATTAAATGCACATAAAATGTATATTTGACTGTTATTTTTAACTCTATGACATTTACCAATCCAGGGGAGAGGCAAAGAAGCAGAGGCAAGGACCAAAAAACACAGCAGACAGTGTGGGGAGGAAAATGAGAAGGATGAAAAAGTAGTAGTACCATGCCCTGGTTATTGAAAGACTGGAAACCACTGGTTCTGCTGTTCAGATCTCCTGTTTCTGTACACTACAAGTCTCAACTTCCTTCTTCTCACCCTTCCTTCTCTTGGTCTGGGTTTACCACCCCTATCTACAGTTCCCTGCACCTTATTCCCAAGCCTTGTCATCTATGACCCCACAAATCCTTTGTCTCAATTCTCTGCTCTTCAATTTCTCCATGTCTCCATCACCAGTACTTCTCCGTTCTAGTCCCACAATTTCTTGTCACCATGCAAGTGAATCAAGCAGTTTCCTCTTCCACCCCTCCATGGCATCACCAGGCACACTCTGCCACCGAAGACACAGTTGAGAAAGTCTTCAATTCTCCCTCCTTATGTGCTCACTGTAGAAGCTACACCTTGGAAGAACTGCAGGTAAAATCCACTCAGCCCATCAGCCAGCAACTGGAGTGCTCTCGTCCTTCCCAGGAAGAGAAGCAGTTGCTCAGCTCCTAACAGTACTGGGATGTTCAGCATGCCTTGTGCTGAGAGCATCTTCAGCGAGTGCAGTGGTCAAGCCCTCAACAGTTCCTCTCCCAAGAGCACACACCCTGAGCATTGTGACAAAATTGTAACGGAGAGAAGTTCTGGAAGATTCTCAGAGGCTTAACATAAGGCACACCCCCATCACGAGACTGATCCCAAGCCAAATATCTTTTCCTTGCTCCAAAACATGATGCCACAAGAATTCAAGTCTCAAAGAAAGTGCTTTTTAGCATAGCCAAACATTTCAGATTCCCAAAAAGATCAAGATGTCCTAATGTAGGATGTATACCTAAACCATCTTCATCAAATGTGCGGTCAAAGAACAAGTTTTCTTCTAATCATGATTTCAGAAATAACCGAACCATTTAATCTGAAAATTCCCAAAGACAGTCTGTCTTCAGCAGACACTCAACCTGGAAAAGTATCAGCCTAGGCTTAAGCTTAACAAATGCATAAGCACCTGACAGCACAGCATTGTACTAGAAAGCACTAGGTAATTTTAACTGAAGACAACATTGCTGCCTATGATAAAATAACAACTCCTTCAAGGGCTCTCACATGCTTTGGGGTAGAGATTTGGGCAAAAAATCCTAATTCTGCAAAGTATAGTCTGTGGATTCAAGCCTGCAAACATGCAGGGAGGCACCTTTATTTGTGAGGGAAAACAAATTTAGGCAAGCCCACCATCTCCAGGCTTTGGTGCAGGGCACAGAAGTGCTGTCAGCTTGGGGAATCACCCTGATGTCACATACCTGCTTCTAGAAAATCTTCATTTTCACATCTTCAGTGAAATAATGTACAGTTTGGCAATCACATTCTCCAAATACTCCTGGCCATCTCTGCAGAGCAACCCTGTGTCCATATTCATCTACTGAAATGTATGCAGGATTGGGCCCTCCACCGGCTGACAGCTCTCAGAATCAGACGTGGATCAGTGGATGAGCTGGCTATGTCTGGACACTGTGAACTCTAATTATTTAGTACCACCAAACAAACTAAACCCACAGTTTAGTGCATTAACATCTCACACTGGGGTAAATGAGATAATTTTCCACTTCAAGAGGCAACCACTTGTTGAACTGAATGCTCAGGTTGGCTGTGCCCATCTGAGAGATCCCTACAGCCCTTCTGGAGATTTAGCGCCATGAAAAGATCCAAGTTCCTCTGCTGGCTGTAACGCTTATAACCGCTAATTATTTCTGAGTCACTTGAGTGAAAGTAAGCTGCCATCCTGTAGACAGCTAAGGAGTACGGAGCAAAGTTTCTGGATGAGCGTGCTTGTTAATTGACAAATCAGGCTAGTGACCATAGAGGAAAACACCACGGCACAACTCTGTGTGAGCCCGGTGCTGCCATTCAGCCGTGGATTTAACGTTTACCCCGTTCCATACACGGAAGGAAACACGCGGGAGTCCTGCGCAGGGCTGCTGCAGCAGCAGGGCTCTCCCAGCACACGACACAACCTCTGCTCCCCCCGGGAGCTTTCGCCCATTCAAAAAACCCCACTGGTCCTACTGGAAGTTTTCCTTGACCAAACACCGCCCGGTCGCATCGCAGACCCTGTTCCAGTCTAGCTTATATGAACCCCCAAAGTCAGGAAACGTCCAACCACACCAAAACGAGATGGGGAGGAGGGCTGCTTAGGGGGCAACTTCTTTTTGCAAACAGAGGGGCCCGCCCGGCCGGACCCCGCCAGCCCGGCCGGGACAGACACGCCGCACATACCGTGCTCCCCACGGAAACTTTCCCGCGGCAGGGCCGATGCCACCCCGCACCATCGGGCGCCTCCGTCACCCCCGCGAAACGTGGGGCGGCGCGGAGCTGACCCCGGCCGCCGCCGCGCGGGTCACGCGTGGCCGAGCATCCCGCGTGGGTGCCCCGGACGGCCTCCCACCCCGGGCGGGTGTCGCGGGTGGGCGCCCCACGGGACGGAGGCAGGGTCGGGGCCGCACGGCCGCGCTTTACCTGGGGTGCCGGTGCTGCGGGAGCGCGGCGGGGAAGCCCCAGCCACCGCCGCCGCCGCCGCCGCCGCTGCTGCTGCTGCTGC